>CAUYUJ010018116.1:0-56446 GCA_963575745.1 Prorocentrum cordatum
TTTGACCATTCGTTAGAGCTCTAGTATTTTTTCCCGTGATATTCGATCTTATTCCCGCTCGCCATCTTGATCTCAGCTCGATCGCGTAACTTTGAAGGCCAAAAAGCACACTGGCGGGAACGGCCGTTTCGAGTTATCTTGATACGCGCTGTCGCTATTTTGTTCTTAACTCGAGCTTGAGGACAGCTACAGAGCTCGTAAGCACAGCTATCGCACTCAGAATCATCAGGCGCGTTCGCCTGTTGAATCCAGAGGTCTGAACTCGGTCTGCCAGCCGAGCTAGGCCCCCAAACCTATTCGTATTCTTTGAGTCAACTTGATACGCGTTGTCGGTATTTTCTACTTCACTCCAGCTGTAGGGCAGCTCGAGTGCTGTGCTGGTAAGGACATCTGTCGCACTCAGAATCATCAGGCGCGTTCTTTTGTTGAATCCATAGGTCTGAACTCGGTCTGCTAGCCGAGCTAGGTCCGCAAACCTATTCGTATCATTCGAGTCAACTTGATACGCGTTGTCGGTATTTTCTATTTAACTCGAGCTTTAGGGCAGCTACAGTGCTGGTAAGCACACCTATCGCACTCAGAATCATCAGGCGCGTTCGCCTGTTGAATCCATAAGTCTGAACGCGGTCTGCTAGCCGAGCTAGGTCCGCAAACCTTTTCGTATTATTCGAGTTAACTTGATACGCATGGTGGGTATTTTCTACTTAATTCGAGCTGCAAGGCAGCTACAGTGCTGGTAAGCACAGCTATCGCACTCAGAATCATCAGGCGCGTTCGCCTCTCGACTCCAGAGGTCTGAACTCGGTCTGCTAGCCGAGCTAGGTCCGGAAATATATTCGTATTATTCGAGTCATCTTGAGGAACGCTCTCGGTATTTTCTGTACTCAACTCGAGCTGTAGGCAGCTACAGAGCCTACAGTCACAGAAATCGATTGATAATTATCGGGCGCGATTGTCTGTTGTATCGAGAGCTCTCAACTCGGCCTGCTGCCCGAGCTAGGTTCGCGAAACTATTCGTATTGTCCGAATTATCGTGAAAGGTGCTCTCAATTTTCTGACTCGTGCTGGGGGAGGGCTACAGTGCTGCGGGTCATAGAACGATTTGCACACATCAGGCGCGTTCGTGAGTCGATTCGAGAGCTCAGAACTTGGTCTGCTGCTCGAAACAGGTCTGCGAAACTATTATATTATTCGAGTCATCCTGAGAGATGTTGTCGGTTTTCTGCACTTAACTCGGGCTGTAGGGGGCTGCAGGGCTTGTAATCACATGAGTCGATTCGCAGACATCAGACGCGTCCGCCTGTCGCATTGAGGGGTCTGAACTCGGTCTGATCAGACGCGTCCGCTTGTCGCATTCAGAGGTTAAAAAATATTCACTATGAGTCAGAATGTTGGTAGGTGCTCTCGGTTTGCCCAACTCAAGTCGAGCTTGGAAGCTCTACGAGTTCCCCGGCGGTAACCAAGGTTGACGGTTTACCGCCGGCGCCTAGTTTGGGTGCTTTTGCGATTTTTTGAAAGATATTTGACAATTCATTTTGAGAAACCAGATTTTTCGCACCTGTAAACGACTATAAGGGCCTCTCTGTCTTAGTATGAGCTCTGTAGGCGTACGTTTACTATCAAAAGACTTGGCGCAACCATCTTCATGTCGACACGAAAAAACACTAATTTTTGTCTTTTTCGAGAAATGCTTCCAGATGCGGCGTTCCGCGCTTCGCTTCGCGGGTTTTGGACGCTTAGAAGTTGACTCGTAGAGCTTCCCTAAGCTAATTGCTGGAAGCCTAAGAGTAATTCCGGCGCGCTGGCGAGCGAGTTGCCAAGAAAAATCTCGACGGCACTTAACTCGTAGAGCTTCCCTTAGCAAGTTATTGCTGGAAGCTTTAGAGTAATTCCGGAGCGCTGGAGAGCTAGTTGGCAAGAAAAATCTCGACGGAACTTTTTCTGACTTTTCCTCGGTTGAAATTTTTGTTCTCAAAATTTGACCATTCGTTAGAGCTCCAGTATTTTTTTCCCGTAATATTCGATCTTATTACCGCTCGCCATCTTGATCTCAGCTTGATCGGGTGAAAATTACTGTCAAAAAGCACTCTGGCGGGATCGCCTGTTTGGAGTCATCTTGATACGCGCTGACGGTTTTCTCAACATAACTCGAGCTCCAGCTACAGTGCTGGTGGTCACAGGAATCGATTTGAAGACATCAGACGCGTCCGCCTGTCGAGTCCAGAGCTCGGAACTCGGTATGCTGCCCGAGTTAGGTCTGCGAAACTACTGCATTGTTGGAGTCATCCTCAGAGGTGCTGTCAGTTTTCTGCACTCCACTCGGGCTGTAGGGGGGCTGCAGGGCTGGTCATGACAGAAGTTGACTCGCAGACATCAGACGTATCCGCCTGTCGCATTGAGAGACCACAAACTATTCACTATGAGTCGGAATGTTGGTAGGTGCTCGGTGTTCTCAACTTTAGTCGAGCTGGAAGCTCTACGAGTCTCCCGGCGGTAACCAAGGTTGACGGTTTACCGCCGGCGTCCAGTTTGCTGACTTTTGGTCGGTTCAAAAATTTGTTCTCGAAATTTGACCATTCGTTAGAGCTCTAGTATTTTTTCCCGTGATATTCGATCTTATTCCCGCTTGCCATCTTGATCTCAGCTCGATCAGGTAACTTTGAAGGCCAAAAAGCACTCTGGCGGGATCGGCCGTTTCGAGTCATCTTGATATGCGCTGACGATTTTATGAACATAACTCGAGCTCTAGGGCAGCTACAGAGCTGGTAAGCACAGCTAATGCATGCAGAATGATCAGGCGCGTTCGTCTGTTGAACCCAGAGGTCTGAACTCGGTCTGTTAGCCGAGCTAGGTCCGCAAACCTGTTCGTATTATTCGAGTCATCTTGACAGAAGAGAGATGATGCGCGTCCGCCTGTCGAATCCAGAGCTCGGAACTCGGTCTGCTGCCCGAACTAGGTTCGCAAAACTATTGTATTGTTCGAGTCATCCTGAGAGATGCTGTCGGTTTTCTGCACTGACCTCGGGCTGTAGGGGGGCTGCGGGGCTGGTAATGACAGGAGTCGATTCGCAGACATCAGACGCGTCCGCTTGTCGCATTCAGAAGTCAACAAATTCACTATGAGTTAGAATGTTGGTAGGTGCCGTCGGTTTTCTCAACTTAAGTCGAGCTTGGAAGCTCTACGAGTTCCCCGGCGGTAACCAAGGTTGGCGGTTTACCGCCGGCGCCGAGTCCGGAGCGCTGGAGAGCTAGTACCTCGTAGAGCTCTTCGGCATCGATGAGCTAGAGGAATTCCGGCGCGGGGTGGAGCTAGTTCGACAGCCCGGCCAGAAAGGACAAATTGGTGACTTTTGGTCGGTTTTGCGAAAATTTGAAAGATGTTTGACCATTTTTTTTTGAGAAAGCAGATTTTTGCGCGTCGCATTGTCATATAAACTCCTCTCTGACAGCAGCTCAGCTCTCCCAGTGCATTTTTGCATGAGTTGACTTCCGGGAACTGAGCGAACATGAACATCGAAAAAATCGAAAATAAAGATTTTCGAAAAATCTGTCATTATTCACTCTGTGTCGTTTTTTCTGCACTCTTATCAGTGAGAGGAGCTCTACGAGGTTCCCGGCGGTGGCCAGGTTGACGGTTCACCGCCGGCGCCAGTCTCGACGGAACTTTTGGTGACTTTTGCTCGGTTGAAAATTTCGTTCTCGAAATCTGACCATTCGTTAGAGCTCTAGTATTTTTTCCCGTGATATTCGATCTTATTCCCGCTCGCCATCTTGATCTCAGCTCGATCGGGTAGCTTTTACTGCCAAAAAGCACTGTGGCGGGAACGGCCGTTTCGAGTCATCTTGATACGCGTTATTGGTATTTTGTACTTAACTCGAGCTGTAGGGCAGCTACAGAGCTGGTAAGCACACCTATCGCATTCAGAATCATTAGGCGCGTTCGTCCCTTCAATCTAGAGGTCTGAACTCGGTCTGCTAGCCGAGCTAGGTCTGCAAACCTATTCGTAGTATATTGGTCATCTTGATAGACGTTCTCGGTTCTCTGTACTTAACTCGAGCTAGTTGACAGCTACAGAGCTGGTAAGCACGCCTATCGCATTGAGAATCATTAGGCGCGTTCGCCTGTCGAATCTAGACGTCTGAACTCGTTCTGCTAGCCGAGCTAGGTCCGTAAACCTATTCGTATCATTTTGGTTATTTTGATAGACGCCCTCGGTTTTCTGTATGTAGGGCAGCTACAGAGCTCATAGTCACAGAAATCGATTGGGAATGATTCGGCGCGCTCGTGCGTCGAGTCGAGAGCTCTGGACTCGGCCTGCTGCCCGAGGTAGGTTCAGAAAACTATTCGTATTGTTCCAGTCATTCTGAGAAGTGCTCTCGCTATTTCGCACTGAACTCGTGCTGGGGGGGGGGGATACAGTACTGCTGATCACGGACATCGATTCTGAGACATCAGGCGCGTCCGTTTGTCGAACCCAGAGCTCGGAAGGCGGTACTAGGTCCGCGAAACTATTGTATTATTGGAGTTGTTCGTTTTTCTTGTTAGAGTCATCTTTAGAAGTCTGAAATCGCTTAGACTGAAAAACTAGTCGTTCCTCGGATTTTTTTTGACATTCCTACGAGGCAGGAAGCTCTACGAGTCCCCCGGCGGTAACAAAGGTTGACGGTTTACCGCCGGCGCCCAGTATTTTGAGGCGAAATAACTCGTAGAGCTTCCCTGAGCAAGTTCTTGCTGGACGCTTAAGAGTAATACCTCGTAGAGCTCTTCGTTATCGATGGCCTAGAGGAATACGTCGTAGAGCCCTCGGCATCGATGAGCTAGAGGAATTCCGGCGCGGAGTGCAGCTAGTTGGCGAACCCGGCCCGGGCGGACAATGCGTGACCTGGGGTCGGTTTAACTCGTAGAGCTTTTCTTAGCAAGTTTGCTGGAAGCTTAAGGGTAATTCCGGGGCGCTGGAGAGCTAGTTGGCAAGAAAAATTTCAACGGACCTTTTGGTGACGTTTGGTCGATTGAAAATTTTGTTCTCGAAATTGAACCATTCGTTAGAGCTCTAGTATTTTTTTCCGTGATATTCGATCTTATTGCCGCTCGCCATCTTGATCTCAGCTCGATCGGATACCTTTTACTGCCAAGGAGCGTCCAAGCGGGATCGGGCGTTTCGAGTCGTCTTGATACGCGCTGTCGGTATATTGGACTTAACTCGAGATACGTGACAGCTACGGAGCTGGTAAGCACACCTTATCGATTCAGACTGTTGCATCCAGAGGTCTGAACTCGGTCTGCTGGCCGAGCTAGGTCCGCAAACTTATTCGTATTTTTTAAGTCATCTTGGCAGGCGCTCTCGGTTTTCTGTACTTAACTCGAGTTATGTGACAGGTGCAGAGCTGATACTTACAGAAACCGATTCAGAATAACTCGTAGAGCTTCCCTTAGCAATTAATTGCTGGAAGCTCAAGAGTAATTCCGGGGCCTTGGAGAGCTAGTTGGCAAGAATAATCTCGACGGACCTTTTGGTGACTTTTGGTCGATTGAAAATTTTGTTCTCGGCATTCAACCATTCGTTAGAGCTCTAGTATTTTTTCTCGTGGTATTCGATCATATTCCCGCTCGCCATCTTGATCTCAGCTCGATCGGGTATCTCTTACTGCCAAAAAGCGTCCAGGCGGGATCGGCCGTTTCGAGTCATTTAAATACGCGCTGTTGGTATATTGAACTTAACTCGAGATACAGGCCAGCTACAGAGCTGTTAAGCACTCCTTATCGATTGAGAATGATCAGGCGCGTTCGTCTGTTGCATCCAGAGGTCTGAACTCGGTCTGCTAGCCGAGCTAGGTCCGCAAACCCATTCGTATTATTCGAGTCATCTTGACAGGCGCGCTCGATTTTCTGCACTTAACTCGAGCTATACGACGGCTACAGATCTGATGCTTACAGAAATCGATTCAGACTCATCAGTCGCGTTTGTCTGTTGAACAGAGAGCTCTGAACTCGGTATGCTGCCCGCTCTAGAATCGCAAAACTGGGCGCCGGCGGTGAAACGTCAACCTTTCTTACCGCCGGGGGACTCGTAGAGCTTCCTGACAATATATAATGCGAACAAAAAATGCAGAGAACGAATTGTTTTGATCCCAAGCGTTTTCAGACCTCTCGATGAAACAGCCGAACGCCCCCGATGCTTTTGGATTGTCTTCTTTACGAGCTCTGTAGCTCTGCTACAGCCCGAGTTGCGTGCGGAAATCGACAGCACCTCTCGAGATGACTCTAACAAAACGAAAAGTTTGGCAACCCAGCTCGAGTATCAAACCAAGTTCAGACCTCTGAATGCGACAGGCGGACGCGTCTAATATCTGCGAATCGACTCCTGTAATTACCAGCCCTGCAGCCCCCCTACAGCCCGAGTTACGTGCGTAAATCGACAGCACCTCTCAGGATGACTCGAACAATACGAATAGTTTCGCGGACTAGTTCGTTCGGCCAGCAGACCGAGTTCCGAGCTCTCGATTCGACAGGCGGACGCGCCTGATGTCTTCAAATCGATTCCTGTGACCACCAGCACTCTAGCCCCACCCCAGCCCGAGTCGAGTGCAGCAAACCGAGAGCACTTCTCAAGGTGACTCGAACAATACGAATAGTTTCGCGATTCTGGATCGAGCATCATACCGAGTTCAGAGCTCTGGGTTCAACAGACAAATGCGACAGATGGTTCTGAATCAGTTTCTGTAAGTATCACCTCTGTAGCTGTCCTATAGCTCGAGTTCAGTACAGAAAACCGAGAGCGTCTGTCAAGATGACCCGAATAATACGAATAGGTTTGCGGACCTAGCTCGGCTAGCAGACCGAGTTCAGACTTTTAGATTCAACAGGCGAACGCGCCTGATCATTCTGAATCGATTAGCTGTGCTTACCAGCTCTGTAGCTGTCCTGGAGATCGAGTTATCTCCAGAAAACCGTCATCGCGTGTCAAGATGACTTGAAACGGCCGATCCAGCCTGCCTGCTTTTTGGCAGTAAAAGGTACCCGATCGAGCTGAGATCAAGATGACGAGCGGGAATAAGATCGAATATCATGGGAAAAATACTAGAGCTCAAACGAATTGTTGAATTTCGAGAATAAAAAATTCAACCGACCGAAAGTCACCAAAAGGTCCGTCGATATTTTTCTTGCCAACTAGCTCTCCAGCGCCCCGGAATTACTCTTAAGCTTCCAGCAACAACTTGCTAAGGGAAGCTCTACAGGTTACTATTCGTACCTCGTAGAGCTCTTCGTTATCGATGAGCTAGAAGAATTCCGGCGCGGGCTGGAGCTAGTAACTCGTAGAGCTTCCCTTAGCAAGGTGTTGCTGGAAGCTTAAGAGTACCTCGTAGAGCTATTCGGCACCGATGAGCTAGAGCAACTGGGCGCCGGCGGTAAACCGTCAACCTTTCTTACCGCCGGGGGACTCGTAGAGCTTCCTGACCATATATAATGTCGGAAAAATTGCAGAGAACGAATAGTTTTTCAGCCTAAGCGATTTCAGACCTCTCGATGCAACAGCCAAACGCCCCTTATGCTTCTGGATCGTTTCCTGTGCGCACGAGCTCCGTAGCTCTCCTACAGCCCGAGTTACGTGCACTCGAACAATACAATTTACATTGACGCCTCTTAAAGTTAGCCAGCTTTGTTTGAGAGCACGTGGGGGCCTTGAAAGTGGGGGCAGGCGGAGCTGGAGCGACAACCCTACTGAACACCAACGGCCTGCCCTGCAGAAACACGAATATCCAACACAGCAGCACAAGGCACAGAAACAAGTGCCGCCAGCGAGCCTAGAGGGGAGGTCCCCCCGAAAGGTGTTCAAGAGGCGAGCCCGAGCCACCTTGGGCCCAAGTCCAGAGCGGTGCCTGACCTGGCCTCAGGCCTATCAGGGCCCGCGATAAAACTCGGGAACGCATCAGTCCCTGGGATTTAGCCCCCAGGGTGGGAGCGGTGGGGCCGAAACTGCAGCCAAACAATAATAATGACATGCAACAATGGATGCAATGAAGGCGGCTAGATACATTGACGATGCTACTGTAAAAGTGTGTTTGTAAAACGCGTATTTACATTGACGCCTCTTAAAGTTAGCCAGCTTTGTTTGAGAGCACGTGGGGACCTTGAAAGTGGGGGCAGGCGGAGCTGGAGCGACAACCCTACTGAACACCAACGGCCTGCCCTGCAGAAACACGAATATCCAACACAGCAGCAGAAGGCACAGAAACAAGTGCCGCCAGCGAGCCTAGAGGGGGAGGTCCCCCCGAAAGGTGTTCAAGAGGCGAGCCCGAGCCACCTTGGGCCCAAGTCCAGAGCGGTGCCTGACCTGGCCTCAGGCCTATCAGGGCCCGCGATAAAACTCGGAAACGCATCAGTCCCAACCCCATCAAATCGAGACTGGCATACATGCCTAAACACCAGCCTTCAGCAGATAAGGGAGGGAGGGAAGGGTTCTTATCTATGTTGTGCTCCAGCCCCCCTGATTTATGTAAGACCCCCGGTCCAAATCTTGCTCTATCTTTTGTTCAGGAATACAGGTAAGGACAGGGGGCGCGTCGACACGCCTCCAGGCGCGCTCCAGCTATATCAAACGATAATCATAATCATCACGAGCCGCGAGCCACGTTCGTCTTGCGGCTGTGACGGGCTCGGGGTGGTGTACTCGGACGGCCCGTCGTCAGCACCCGCCCGCCATCAAAACAGGGGATCTCCACATGCGTCCCCTGCACCCCCGCCAGCTCCTCCAGCAACTGCTTTGCCAGGGGAGTCTGAGCGGCGGGGGACTCTACGATGAAAGTCATCAGTGCCTCGGCCGGCCTCGCCCAAAAACTGGCGCCCGTCTTCACCTGCTCCTCTGACATCTTCGCGAGCTGGCTGACGAGCATATGCGTCTTCGTGTAGCGTGCCAAGGCCGACGTGGTCTGCCACCTGCCCTTGCGCCTCGCCGCCTCTAGGCAGCCGCCGCCCGCCACGAACGCGGCCGCCCCTGAGTGCCGAATGGCGTGGGGGGGCCCCATGCCGGCGAGGCCCTCGTCCTTGAGCGCCTTGTGCCACTCGCGCCTGAACCTGTCCTGCGAGACGGGGAAGACGAGGTCCTTGCGGGCGCAGCTCCGCAGCAGGGCCCGCACCACGGCCGCGGTCACCGGCCACGAGAGTACGACGCCCTGGTTGGCGCCCGTCTTGACCTTCTCGCCCCTCTCACGCCTGCCGAGGGTAAAGGCCAGCTGCCCCCCCTGGCCCCTCGGAGACGTCCTCGGCCCTGAGCTGGCCCCAGTCTTGCTCCCTGAGCCAGCCGTCCAGTTGCGTGAGCACCGCTGCGCCCTCGATGAGCCTCCCCGTGCGGAACATCCTGCTGATGACCAACCCGACCGCCTCCATGGGAACAGGAGCGCCTTCCCCCAATTCGCCGAGCCGTGCCCACGCCTTCAAAGCTCTCGCCGCCGTGGGCAGACGTTCCCGGTGGTCCCGGAAGACGTGCATGAACCCGTTGAACAGGCTATTGCCTCGCCCGAACCCGAGCCGGCGCACGTAGCACATGTCCGAAATGTAGTCTGCCAACGCCTGGTCCCTGGCCTCGTAAGTGGTGAAGTCCAGCTGGTTCCTCTTGACGTCCACCAGGAACTCGCGCACCGCCTTCTGGTAGACCAGGTTCGTCGCGTCATCCACGGCGTGGATGACCAGGCGGTTCGTGTAGCGCAGCTTGTCATGCTGCGCCTCCTCCCACGCCCGCGCCCCCTTCTTTGCCAGGGGCGGCTGCGCGCTCGCTCCTCGTGGTCTGGCAGCCCTTGGACTCGGACTGTCCTGGTAGCCCACGGCACCTCCTCGCGTCACCAGCGTAGCAAAGACTACAAATGCACTGACCCAGCGGCTGGGCCTTGAGGGCCTCGATGCTGATGCAAAAGTCGCTGCGGCCTCTGAGGCACCCCCCGAGCAACGTGCAACTTGACCGTCTCCTCCGCCGCGCCGATGGGCAGCCCCCTCGAGGGCCCGTCCGCCAGGTTCAGCTCCGACGGCACCCAGCGGTAGTAGCCTCTGATCCTGCACGCCATCTGGATGATCCCCGCGATGCGGCACAGGTGCAGGACGTCCTTCGCCGAAGAGCGCCCCTTTTGCAGCGCCCCCAGCGACGCCAACGAGTCCGTGAAGATCAGGATCCTGTGCCCCCATGCCTGCGAGGTCCTGCTCAGGTGCCTCAGCGTGGCCACCACCGTCCGCAGCTCCAGGATGTTGTTGTGCTCCTGGTGCCCCCACTTCCCGCAGAAGAGGACGTGCCAGTGGTGCTCCAGCCACGCGGGCCTGAGAGGCATGGTCGTCCCCGTTGCCTTGGCGATCTGGGCCCTGCCTCCTCGCAGCCTCAGCCGGGCCCCCACTGGTATCGTCCCCCACGCAGGCTCGAGCTCCTTCATGATCTCGGCGTAGCACCTGCAGAGCTCGAGTGGGTACGCGCATGCCAGCTGTGTCCACCTGAGCCCACATGGCGACTTCCCCCTCAGTTCCTGGTGAGGCCCCCGCGTGCGGCTGCATCGTGACAAACGCGGTGGGCTTCTTCCAGACCTCGCCAAACATGCAGTAGTCCAGCTCCACCCTCCAGACGTCTGCCTTCACCAGCACCTCCACCAGCGGTGGGAACGCCCAGATGTAGCTCCCAGCAGGATTCTCCAAGGTGAAGGGGATCGCCAGCGTCACGCAGGCCCTCAACACTTCCACCGCCAACAGGCACAGCAGGTTGCCCTTCTCGAGCTTGGTCTGACTTGGTCCGTCCAAAGTAGGCAGTCCCCAGATGCACTCGGCTGACCTCAGAGGCGGCACCCGAGCTTTCGAGAAGGTGGCACAAGGCGGCGCTAGGTGAACCCACCAGTACCACCCCTGCCGCAGCCTCCTCAGCAGCAGCTCCAGGTTCTCGCACACCAGCACGTCGTACTCGGCCCCCTCCGAGATGTCCCACGCCTCCCCCCAGGAGTTCGTGAGGTCCTTGACGGCATCCAGCAACCTCGACGACCCCGAGAACAACTCCAGCACCCCCGGGCGGCCAGCCTGGGGTCGGGCCGGAAGATCCTCCTTGTCGCCCTCGGCCTCCACCGTCCGCTCCACCTCGGTGTACAAATCCTCCACCATGGGGCCCCAGAGACCTTCCGTCCCCCGTGCCGCTTCCGCTCTCGCCTCCTCGGGATCGCAGTCGCAGGCCAGGGCTCCGTATCCGCTCTCCGAGGTGTCCGTCATGTACGCACGTGGCCACCAGGGGGCCTCCAGGTCCGCCTCCATGTAGATCGAGAGGCTGACCAGGGCCGCGAGCTCGCTCTTGACGATCTCGGGCAGCCTCCTGGGCACGACCGCCTCCTCCAGCTCCCAGCTCCGAACCCACCTGTAGGTCTCGTCCAGGATGGCGAACGCGGGCCTGAACACCACGTCCAGTGGCCCACCAGACTCGACAAGACTGCTGGCTGAGCAGCGTCCTCCGTCAGCAGGGCCTCTGTCGCCAAGACCAGCTCCGCCAACTTCTTCGTCTGGACCCTCAGGACGTAGGGCCTGGCCGTAGGTATCGTGAGTCCAAGCCCCGCGCTGAGCCCCTCTCCCCAGTCCTCCTTGTGGATCGCGAGGCCCTTGCTGTTCAGGAGCTCCTTCACCTCCTCCTTGCCCTTCACGATGTCCTTCTCCTCGCCCGGGCCCTTCAGAGTAAAACCCATGTAATCGTCGATATACAGCATCAGGATGAGCCTCACCGCCACCTCCTCGGCCGTCCCGTCCTCCACCGCCTCGGTCACGCTTGGGGGAAGATCCCCCTGCTGCAACGAAGGTCGAGTGGCTGACGTTGGGCTCCGAAAGCTTGGAGTCGGCTTCTCATAGGTAATACTCGGCGCCCGCAGTGACTCGAAGCTCGCTTCCAGGCAGCTGTGTGCCAAGAAGACCGCCCAGGCCGAGCCCATCACCAGGCTCGCTGCTCCAAGACCGATCTCCGTATCCAAGGGCACTCTGAAGTTCAAGCCCTTCTCATGCCCGTACTGATACAGCTCCCGCGGCGACACACCCTCCACGACAAAGAACTCCGCCAGTTCCGAGCCCCAGTGCAGTCGATAGAGCCAATCCGGTACGTCGCCCTGGAATGAGAAGAGCCGCCGCCCATGTAGGATGACCTCGTCCAACTCCAGCAAAGCCAGACCGGCGGGACTCCCAAGCGGCACCCACGGAGGCTCGTGAAAAAGAACGTTGACCTTGCGGCAGTCCCAGATCAAGCGGCTCTTGAGCACTACCCCTGAGTCGGGGTCGACGTCCTTGGCCACTGTGAAGAGACCGACCTTCTCCCTCACCTCCTTCACGTAGTCGAGCCTCCCCGCCTGGTACATGCGCGCCAGGAGCTCCAGCTTCTCGGTCCTGCTTCTCAGCGCCGGGTCCGAGTAGCTCTTCGTCTTCTCGTATCGTCCCAGTCCACCTCGCCAGGGCTCTTGATCATCAGCTTCTGGCACGAGTCGATATAGCTGCCTGCACAAGCCGAGAGGTCCTGGACACGAAGAGGCGCCGTACCCGGGGTGGGTAGGGAGACCTGGCCAGCTCGAAGGGGGCACAGGTCCCCCTTTTTGTATCTTGTCACTTTCTTCTTCTCCATCTCCATCTTCCTTACCGTTGTGAAGTAGCCGCTGCCCGCCGTCTCCTCGAGGCGGCCAAGAGCCACCTTGCCGTCGCTGATGGTGCCCCAGCCCGCCCGCGCGGCGTGCCGGTCCCAGATGTCGCTGACGATCCTCTTCTGGAGCGGGCTGCTCGCGGTCCACTTCTCCTTCGCCTCCTCCTCCGTCTTCAGTGGCGATGGGGTAAGCCAGCCACTCGCACAGCCCGAAGCCATAGTCCTGATCGCCGAAACCGTCCTCCCCACCCTCCTCCACGTAACACGCAGGCTGACAGAACTCAAACCCGCACTTGATCTCCTCGTACTCAGTGGAAAGGGGAGGTCGGGGAGTGATCTCAGCGGATCGCGCTCTCGAGGATCCATTCACGACACCTGGGAAAGCTCCCACCTGGTGACCTGCACCACGACGCACTGGTTGACTTGCCTGCGGCAGTGGAGCCTCGAACAGGTCGACACCAACCTCTTCAGACTCGAACATCGCCTGGGCGGGTAGGCCCCCCCAGACACGCTCGATGAACACCCAGCCCAGCAGGCACCCGAGGAACCCGATCAGGATAACGGCCTGAGGCGGGCGGCGAGAGGTCGCCGGCCCCCCCAAGCAGCGTGGTGCGGTGCCTGTAGCACGCTCTTGGCCAGTGGTTACCACGATCGCACCGGCCGCAACCTATTCGCCGTCGGCACCGCCTGCCCCGCCGCCACCTGCGCTCAGGTGCTTGTTGAGGGTCGCACGGCGCCTTAACTTCTCCAGGACCTCCTTATCGGCCTTCAGGTTCTCGCTGGCCCAATCTCCGTCCAGCCTCAGGTACTCCTCCGCCAAACTCCAGTCGACCTTGGACTTCCACTTGCCCTTGTTCTGCTGCTTGGGCCACTGCCAGTCGGCCCTGCACTGGACCCGCTCGTAGGCCTTCCAGATCGAGTAGAGCCGCAGGCAGGTCAGCTCGGACGCCTGCCTATTGATCAGCGCGTCGTGCTCCCCCGAGGTCATCATGCGGTCCAGCACCATGGCCAACATGTTCACCTCGCTTGCCACCGTCAGCTCCTTGCTGCGAAGCCACTCCTGCGTCTCGACGCGGGCCGTCCTACCTCCACGGTAGAGCTTCGCCAGCGCCGTCGGCGCGACCCGAGTCCGGACCCCGCCGACCTGACCGCCCACCGCGGGCCGGCACTGCTGCAGCACCGTCAGGAGGTTGTCCTTCGGGTTGGTCGACTCCAACTTCAGCTGCACGATCTGGTCCTTCATGGGATCGTCGAGCTCGGCGCCAATCTTCTCCCACGAGCCGCTGCTCCCACTGCTGCTTACAGGCGTCGCCGAGCCCGTCGTCGCCTTCGCCGAGTCCCTCGCCACGACCCCCTCGTGCTTGTTCAGCTTCCGAATGAACGCGTCGACGTCGCCCCCACTCGGCTCCGACACGGCAGGCGCCCGAGCTCCCTATGGGGACTCCTCTCGGCGAGCGGCCTGGCGTGCGGGCGCCTGAGCAGGGTGCGGCGTGGGCACCCTTGCCTCGGCCTCCTCGCGCATCCGGTCCTTCAGGTCGACCACCGCTGAGGCCAGCTCCGCTTGACCCCTCGCCAGCTCCGAGAACAAGGCCTTCGCATCGGGCTCCTCATCACTGTCGCTCACATCTCGTCCCCCGATGATGGCCGTCCCGTCGTCGCTGTCGCTCTCGCTGTCCGAGCTGTCACCTCGACCCTCGCTGCCGTAGGCGTAGTACATCCAGATCATGTACCCTGCCACCGCGATCCCACCGACCGTGCAGGCGATCTTCTCCAGGTCCCCGTTCTCGTACATGTCGCTGACCAGCTCTATCACGGACTGCAGGTCCTCGAACGCCTGGAAGCCCGCCTTCACGGTGTGGTAGCCGCCGCTCAGCCACGACCCCAGCTCCAGGTAGCGCCACACGCGCCACCCAAGAAAAGCCGCCGAGCCCCACGCACCGGCGGTGCGGTAGCTCCAGCCAGCCACAGCAGCCGTGCTCACCCCCTTGAACATCCAGCTCGCCATAGCCGTCTTGGAGCTCGACTTCTTCTTCTTCTGGGCCTGCTTCACCTTCTCCGTGCGCGCCTCAGCCTTCTTCAACTCCGAGCGAGCTATGAGGCGCTCGGAGGCGATCAGCGCGGCATCCCGCTGCTTCTCGGTGAGGCCAGGGTGCTCCGTCCACACGATCCCCTGCTTGGGCTTGCTGAGAGCGAACTTCTTGTCACGTACATTTACCAGCACCACCCGCTGCGTCGGGTCCACCGCCGTCCACAAGGTAGACTTGGCCCCCCCGACCTTGGTGATCAGGAGGAGCACCACCCTCGTCGGCTTCGACTGCGACAGCAGGTACAGGCGGTTCCAGCGCGCCCACGGCGCCATGTAGCTGGGCCGACTCCCCCTGAACAGATCCTCCACGCCGTCCTGCCCCGCGGGCGCCGAGAAGAGCGGCTCGCTGTCGCTCTCGCCCTCCTCAGCGCCGGCCTCCCACAGGCCCGGCAGCAGCGCCTCCCACTCGCTGGCCACGATCGCCAGCGCCAGGGCCCACCCGACAGGCCCCGCGCGCGCCGTGGCGACGCGAGGCCACGTGGCGCGGCGCGCCCGTGGCAGAGGCGGCGCCCGCCGCCCAGGGTGGCCCACGCCCGTGTCGCCGCGGGCTGCGGCGGGCACGGGCCAGCGGCCGCGCTGCAGGCCCCAGCGGGGCCCCGATCGCCCGCGAGCGCGCGGGCGCCTCGAACGCCTGAAGGCTGGTGTGCTCGAAGGCTCGAGAAAAAGGCGGGCCTGCCCGCCACTCAAACCTCTCGAGCCGAAACTGCAGCCAAACAATAGTAATGACATGCAACAGTGGATGCAATGATGGCGGCTAGATACATTGACGATGCTATTGTAAAAGTGTGTTTGTAAAACGCGTAATAGTTTGGCAAACCTAGCTTGAGTATCAGACCGAGTTCAGACCTCTGAATGCAACAGGCGGACGCGCCTGATGTCTCCGAATCGATTCCTGTGATTACCAGCCCTGCAAGCCCCTTACAGCCCGAGTTAAGTGCAGAAAACCGAGAGCACCTCTGAAGACGACTCGAACAATACGGATAGTTTCGCAGACCTGGTTCGGGCAGCAAACCGAGTTCAGAGCTCTGAATGCGACAGGCGGACGCGACTGATGTCTCCGAATCGATTCCAGTGAGCTAAGTGCAAAAAACGGACAGCTTCTCTCAAGATGATTCGAAGAATACAAATAGTTCGCGATCCTAGCTCGGGCAGCACACCGAGTTCTGAGCTCTCGATTTGGCAGGCGGACGCGCCTGATGTCTCCAAATTCATTCCTGTGAGTACGAGCCCTGTAGCCCCTCTACAACCCGAGTTAAGTGCAGAAAACTGACAGCACCTGTCAAGATGACTCGAACAATACGAATAGTTTCGCGAACCCAGCTCGGCCAGCAGACCGAGTTCAGACCTCTGGATGCAACAGACGAACGCGCCTGATGATTTGCAATCGATTTCTGTGAGAATGAGCTCTGTAGCTGCCCTACAGCTCGAGTTAAGTACAAAATACCGACAACGCGTATCAAGATGACTCGAAACAGCCGATCCCGCCGCGACGCTTTTTTGCAAAAATATTTACCCGATCGAGCTGAGATTAGGACGGCGAGCTGGAATAAGATCGAATATGGTTAGAAAAAATACTAGAGCTCAAACGAATTGTTGAATTTCGAGAACAAAATTTTCAACCGACCAAAAGTCAGCAAAAGGTCCGTCGAGATTTTCCTTGCCAACTAGCTCTCCAGCGCGCCGGAATTACTCTTAAGCTTCCAGCAACTAGCTAAGGGAAGCTCGACGAGTTATTCCCGGAGAGCTCGCTGAGAGCTAAAGGGTCTAAGATTAGAAGCCGGACGGTGGTGGTGCCTGCCAGGAGCTCCTCCACGGCGGCCCACAGGCCTCGCAGCGACTCCGGCGGCCCGGCAAAGTGTCCGGGAGAGCTTCCGGCAAGCTTCCACGCGTGCCTGCGTGCGTGCAGGCACGCATGGAAGCGTTTCTGGCAGCGCTTCCGCAGCGCTCCAGGGAGGCCCCCCAAGGCTCTCCAGGAAAGATTTACCGTCCCCGAGATTCTCTTTGCTCTCCGGGTTTTGGACGCTGCCAAGTTCCGGCGCGGGGTGGAGCTAGTAACTTGTAGAGCTTCCCTTAGCTAGTTGCTGGAAGCTTAAGAGTAACTCGTAACTCGTAGAGCTTCCCTGAGCATGTTGTTGGTGGAAGCTCAAGAGTAATAACTCGTAGAGCTTCCCTTAGCAAGTTATTGCTGGAAGCTTAAAAATAATTCCGGGGCGCTGGAGAGCGAGTAACTCGTAGAGCTTCCCTTAGCGAGCTAATGCTGGAAGTTTCCGAGTAACTTGTAGAGCTTCCCTTAGCAAGTTATTGCTGGAAGCTTAAGAGTAATTCCCGGAGAGCTCGCTGAGAGCTAAAGAGTTTAAGATTAGAAGCCGGACGGTGGTGGTGCCTGCCAGGAGCTCCTCCACGGCGGTCCACAGGCCTCGCAGCGACTCCGGCGGCCCAGCAACGTATCCGGGAGAGCTTCCGGCAAGCTTCCACGCGTGCCTGCATGCGTGCAGGCACGCACGGAAGCGTTTCTGGCAGCGCTTCCGCAGCGCTCCAAGGGGGCCTCCCAGCGCTCTCCAGGAAAGCTTTCCCGTCCCGTCCCCGAGATACCTTGTAGAGCTCTTCGTCATCGATGAGCTACAATTCGGGCGCGGGGTGGAGCTAGTAACTCGTAGAGCTTCCCTTAGCAAGTTGTTGCTGGAAGCTTAACAGTACCTCGTAGAGCTCTTCGGCATCGATGAGCTAGAGGAATTCCGGCGCGGGGTGGAGCTAGTTGGTCGACCCGGCCAGAAAGGACAAAGTGGTAACTTTTGGGTGGTTTTGCAATTTTTTGAACGATATTTGACAATTCATTTTGAGAAAGCAGATTTTTCGCACCTGTAAACGACTATGAGGGCATCTCTGTCTTAGTATGAGCTCTGTAGGCGCACTTTTACTATCAAAACACTTGGCGGAACCTTTTTCATGTCGACACGACAAAATCATTTTTTTTTCTTTCGAGAAATGCTTCCAGAAGCTCTCTCTTTCGACTCCGAGCACTCTTACGCGTGAAATGAGCTCTAAGAGGATCCCGGCGGTGACCAGGTTGACGGTTCACCGCCGGCGCCAGTAATACCTTGTAGAGCTCTTCGGCAGCGATGAGCTAGAGGAATTCCGGCGCGGGGTGGAGCTAGTAACTCGTAGAGCTTCCCTTAGCAAGTTCCCGGGGTGCTTTCTGAGAGCTAGAGGGTTTTAGATTAGAAGCTGGACGGTGGTGGTGCCCGCCAGCAGCCCATCTTCGCCGGTCCAGGATCCTCGCAGCAGTTCGCCCGACCCGGCAGCAGGTCCGGGGTAACTTCCGGCAAGCGTCCACGCGTGCCTGCACGCGTGCGGGCACGCGTGGAAGCGTTCCTGGCAGCGCGTCAGAAGCGCTGCAGGGGAGCCCCCAGAGCCCCAGAAGCGCTTCACGAGAGCGTCCGAGGGCCCGCCAGGAATGCTTTCCAGTGTGTGCACTCCGGGTTTTGGACGCTACCAAGTTGTTGCTGGAAGCTAAAAAGTAATACCTCGTAGAGCTCTTCGTTATCGATGAGCTAGAGGAATTCTGGCGCGGGGTAGAGCTAGTACCTCGTAGAGCTCATCGGCATCGATGAGGTAGAGGAATTCCGGCGCATGGTGGAGCTCGTTCCCGGAGAGCTCGCTGAGAGCTAAAGGGTTTAAAATTAGAAGCCGGGCGGTGGTGGTGCCTGCCAGGAGCTCCTCCGCGGCGCTCGACGTTCCCCGCAGCGACTCGCCCGGCTCGGCAACGGGTCCGGGCGAGCTTCCGGCTAGCTTCCACGCGTGCCTGCACACGTGCAGGAACACGTGGAAGCGATTCTGGCAGCCCTGCAGCAGCGCTGCAGGTGTTTTCGTTGTCCTGTGCTCTCCGGGTTTTTCCCGGAGAGCTTGCTGAGAGCTAAAGGGTTTAAGATTAGAAGCCGGACGGTGGTGGTGCCCGCCAGGAGCTCTTTTCCGTCGCTCCACAGGCCTCGCAGCGACTTGCCTGAGCCGGCAACAGGTCCGGGGGAGCTTCCGGCAAGCTTCCACGCGTGCCTGCACGCGTGCAGGCACGCATGGAACCGCTTCTGCCAGCGCTGCGGCAGCGCTGCGGGGGGGCTGCCCAAAGCTCGTGCCCAAAGTGGACGCTACCAAGTTGGCCGACCCGGCCCAAGAGACAAAGTACCTCTTCGTCGTCGATGAGCTAGAGGAATTCCGGCGCGGGGTGGAGCTAGTAACTCGTAGAGCTTCCCTTAGCAAGTTATTGCCGGAAGCTTAAGAGTAATTCCGGGGCGCTGGAGAGCTAGTTGGCAAGAAAAAACTCGACGGACCTTTTGCTGACTTTTGGTCGGTTGAAAATTTTGTTCTCGGAATTCAACAATTCGTTTGAGCTCTAGTTTTTTTTTCCGTGATATTCGATCTTATTTCCGCTCGCCGCCTTGATCTCAGCTCGATCGGGTACCTTTTACTGCCAAAAAGCACACGGGGGGGATTGGCTGTTTCGAGTCATCTTGTCACGCGGTGTCGGTTTTCTCAAGATAACTCGAGCTTCAGGACAGCTACAGAGCTGGTAAGCACAGCTAATCGATTCAGAATGAACATGCGCGTTCGTCTCTTGAAGCCAGAGGTCTGAATTCGGTCTGCTAGCCGAGCTAGGTCCGCAAACCTATTCGTATTATTCGAGTCATCCTGACAGGCGCTCTCGGTTTTCTGAACTTAACTCGAGCGATACGACAGCTACAGGGCTGATACTTACATAAACCGATGCAGCATCATTAGTCGCGTTTGTCTGTTGAATCTAGAGCTCTGAACTCGGTCTGCTGCCCGATCTAGAATCGCGAAACTATTCGTATTGTTCGAGTCATCTTGAGAGATGCTGTCGGTTCTCTGTACTTAACTCGGGCTGTAGGGGGGCCACAGTGCTGGTGGTGACAGCAATCGATTCGGAGACATCAAGCGCGTCCGTCTGTGGTATCCAGAGCTCGGAACTTGGTTTGCTGCCCGAACTCGGTCCGCGAAGCTGTTCGTATTGTTCGAGTCATCCTGAAAGATGCTGTCGGCTTTCTGCACTTATCTCGGGCTGTAGGGGGGCTGCAGGGCGGGTGATCACAGAAATCGATTCTGAGACATCAGACGCGTCCGCCTGTCGCATTCAGAGGTCTGAACTCGGTCTGATACTCGAGCTGGGTTTGCCAAACTATTCGTTTTGTTCGAGTCATCTTGAGAGGTGTTCTCGATTCACGCACGTAACTCGGGCTGTAGGAGAGCTACAGAGCTTGTACAGAAGACAATCCAAAAGCATCGGGGGGCGTTCGGCTGTTGCATCGAGAGGTCTGAAATCGCTTGGGCTGAAAAACTATTCGTTCTCTGCACTTTGTTTCGACATTATATATTGTCAGGAAGCTCTACGAGTTCCCCGGCGGTAAGAAAGGTTGACGGTTTACCGCCGGCGCCCAGTTGGTCGATCCGGCCAGAAAGGACAAAGTGATAACTTTTGGGTGGTTTTGCAATTTTTTGAAAGATATTTGACAATTCATCCGGGAGAGATACTGGCAAGCTTCCACGGGCGCCTGCACGCGTGCAGGCACGCATGGAAGCGTTTCTGGCAGCCCGTCGGCAGCGCTGCAGCCGAGAGCTCTCCAGGAAAGATTTGCCTTCCCCAAAGGGTGTCTTCGCTCTCCGGGTTTTTCCCGGAGAGCTCGCTGAGAGCTAAAGAGTTTAAGATTAGAAGCTGGACGGTGGTGGTGCCCGCCAGCAGCCCATCTCCGCCGGTCCAGAATTCTCGCAGCAGTTCGTTCGACCCGGCAACGTGTCCGGGAGAGCTCCCGGCAAGCTTCTACGCGGGCCCGCACGCGTGCAGGCACGCATGGGCGCGTTTTTGGCAGCGCTTCGGAATCGCTGCCAGGGGGCCCCCCAGAGCCCCAGAAGAGATTCACGCGAGCTTCCGTGGGCTTGCCAGGAAAGTTTTCCGGTGTGTGTTCTCTTTGCTCTCCGGGCTTGGGACGCTTCCAAGTAACTCGTAGAGCTTCCCTTAGCAAGGGTTTACGATTAGAAGCCGGACGGTGGTGGTGCCCGCCAGGAGCTCCTTCCCGGCGCTCCAGAATCCCCGCAGCAGGTTGTTCGAGCCGGCAGCGTGTCCAGGAGAGCTTCCGGCAAGCTTCCACGCGCGCCTGCATGCGTGCAGGCACGCATGGAAGCGTTTCTGGCAGCGGTTCCGCTGCGTTCCAGGGGAACTCCCAAGGCTCTCCAGAAAAGATTCCCGGAGAGCTCGCTTAGAGCTAAAGGGTTTAAGATTAGAAGCCGGACGGTGGTGGTGCCCGCCAGGAGCTCCTCCGCGGCGCTCCACGGTCGCCGCAGAAACTCCGGCGACCCGGCAGCGGGTCCGGGAGAGCTCCCGGCAAGCTTCCACGCGTGCCTGCATGCGTGCAGGCACGCATGGAAGCGTTTCTGGCAGCGCTTCGGCAGCGCTGCAGGGAGCCCCCCGCAGCTCTCCAGGAAAGGTCTCTTCGCCCTCCGGGTTTGACACCCTGCCAAATTCCCGGAGAGCTCGCTGAGAGCTAAAGGGTTTAAAATTAGAAGACGGACGGTGGTGGTGCCCGCCAGCAGCCCATCTCTGCCGGTCCACGATCCCCGCGGCGACTCGCCTGAACTGGCAACGGGTCCGGGAGAGCTTCCGGCAAGCCTCCACGCGTGCCCGCACGCGTCCAGGCACGCGTGGAAGCGTTCTTGGCAGCGTTTCAGAGACGCTGCAGGGCGGCCCCCAGAGCTCCAGAAGAGCTTCACGCGAGCTTCCGTGGGCTTGCCAGGAAGGTTTTCCGGTGTGTGTTCTTTTTGCTCTCCGGGTTTTGGACGCTACCAAGTTTCCCGTCCCCCGAGATTCTCTTCGCTCTGCGGGTTTTGGACGTCACCAAGGTTTCCGGTGTGTGTTTTCTTTGCTCTTCGGGTTTTCGACGCTTCGAAATAGCTCGTAGAGCTTCCCTTTGCAAGTTACTGCTGGAAGCTTTAGAGTGATAGCTCGTAGAGCTCTTTAGGAAAGAGCAAGAGAAATTCCAAGACAAATCTCGACTGATCTTTCGGTGACTTTTGGTCGGTCAAACATTTTGTTCTCGAAATTCAAAAATTCGTTTGGGCCCGAGTATTTTTGATATTCGATCTTTTTCCCGCTCGCCATCTTGATCTCAGCTCGATCGGGTAGCCTTTACTGCCAGAAAGCGTCCCGGCGGGATCGGCCGTTTCAGATCATCTTGTTATGCGCTGTCGGTTCTCTCAAGATAACTCGAGCTTGAGGACAGCTACAGAGCTCACAAGAATCGATTCAGAATGATGAGAAGCATTCGCCTGTGAACTCAGAGGTCGGAATCCGGTTTGCTAGTCGAGCTAGGTCCGCAAACCTATTCGTATTCTTCGAGTCATCTGGACAGATGCTCTCGGTTTTCTGTACTTAACTCGAGCTAGAGAACAGCTGCACAGCTGATACGTACAGAATCTGATTCAGAATCATCAGTGGTCGTTTTCTGTTGAATCCAGAGCTCTCAAATCGATCTGCTGTCCGATCTAGAATCGCGAAACTATTTGTATTGTTCGAGTCATCTTGAGAGATGCTGTCGGTTCTCTGCACTCAACTCGGGCTGTAGGGGGCTGCGTGGCTGGTAATCACTGGAATCGATCTGGAGACATCAGACGCGTCCGCCTCTCGAATCGAGAGCTGCGAACTCTTTCTGCTGTCCGAACTAGGTACGAACACGAGGTGCTTTCGGTTTCCTGCACTTAACTCGGGCTCTAGGGGGGCTGCAGGGCTGGTCATCACAGGAGTCGATTCAGAGACATAGACGCGTTCGCCTGTCGCATGCAGAGGCCTGAACTCGGTCTGATACTCGAGACAGGTTTCCCCAACTATTTGTATTGTTCGAGTCATTTTGAGAGGTACTGTCGATTTTCGCACGTAACGCGGGCTGTAGGAGAACTACAGAGCTCGTACAGAAGACAACCCAGAAGCATCTGGGCCGTTCGGCTGTTACATCGGAGAGGTCTGGAATTGCTTGGGCTGAAAAACTATATTTTCACTGCATTTTTTTTGGACATTATATGTTGTCAGGAAGCTCTACGAGACCCCCGGCGGTATTCACGCTTTACCGCCGGCGCCCAGTGGACGCTACCAAGTGCAATTTTTTGAAAGATATTTGACAATTCATTTTGAGAAAGCAGATTTTTCGCACCTGTAAACGACTATGAGGGCCTCTCTGTCTTAGTATGAGCTCCGTAGGCGCACTTTTACTATTCATTCACTTGGAGCAACCATCTTCATGTCGACACGAAAAAAGAATTTCCCCTTTTCGAGAAATACTTCCAGAAGCTTTCTCTTTCGACTCTGAGCACTCTTACGCGTGAAAGGAGCTCTACGAGGTTCCCGGCGGTGACCAGGTTGACGGCTCACCGCCGGCGCCAGTAGCTCGTAGAGCTCTTCGGCATCGATGAGCTACAGGAATTCCGGCGCGGGGTGGAGCTAGTGGCGCACCCGGCCAGAAAGGACAAAGTGGTAACTTTTGCTCGGTTTTGCCATTTTTCGAAAGATATTTGACATTTCATTTTGAGAAAGCAGATCTTCACTCCGAGCATTGGGATATAAACTTTATTTCCTGAGCATCGCACCTCTCTAGAGCCAGATTTAGTATTAGTTGACTTGGAGGAACCGACGTTAGGCAAAAATAGAAAAATGTGATTTTTCGAGTTGCTCAGATCTTGCCCTAGACGCTTCCTTGATGCTTACTTTGGAGCGCCGTGTGCTAGAAGAGCTCTACAAGGGCGCCGGCGGTAACCTGTTGACGGTTTACCGCCGACCGCTTTTGCATGGAAACCGAAAAATCGTTATTTTTTGCTTTTTTCGGCTCTCACTATAGAAGCTTCCGTCATGTTTCCCGAGGATCGCTGTGCAAGAAACGATTTCTACGAGGTGCCCGGCAGTAACCTGGTTGAGGGTTTACCGTCGGTTCCCATAACTCGTAGAGCTCTCCTCAGCAAGTTATTGCTGGAAGGTTAAGAGTAATTACGGGGCGCTGGAGAGCTAGTGCCTCGTAGAGCCTCTGATGGTAGAAGAGCTGGAGGAATTCGGCGACAGGGTGGAGCTAGTTGGCAAAATGTCGAAAAGGGACGCGTTCACACCCTGGCTGAGCCGATTTTGCAGTTCTAATAATTCGTTTGGGCTGCTATTTGCGCAGAGTAAAACTTGGCATTACAGAAGTTACCTCACAAATTCTTAGTTCAATCCGTCGTTTTTTTTTTTTTTTTTTTTTTTTTTTTTTTTTTTTTTTTTTTTTTTTTTTTTTTTTTTTTTTTTTTTTTTGTTTTTTTTTTTTTTTTCTCCAGAAACTGCCATTAGAAGCTAGCTTGCACTTCTAGTTCTCTCAGGCGCCTGCTTGCACTTCTAGTGCCTCGTAGAGCTCTGATGGTAGAAGAGCTAGAGGAATTCGTCGACAGGGGGAGCTAGTTGGCGAAATGTCGAACAGGGATGCGATCATACCTTCTGCTGCCTGTCTCAGCCGATTTTGCAGTTCTAACAATTCGTTTGGGCTGCCATTTGCGTAGAGCGAAGCTTGTCATTACAGAAGTTACCTCGCAAATTCTGAGTTCATTGTCGAAAAATTCTCCAGGGAAGCCAGGGACCGACTTCACGTTGGCAGTTCAAAAATGCAATGTTCCAGTTTTGCAGAAAATGCCATAGCTATCTGCTTGCACTTCTAGTTCTCTCAGGCGTCTGCTTGCACTTCTAGTGCCTCGTAGCGTTTTGCACGCGGCCATGCCTTCCGCTGCCTGGCTCAGCAGATTTTGCAGTTCTAACAATTCGTTTGAGCTGCTATTTGCGCAGAGCGAAGCTTGGCATTACAGAAGTTACCTCACAAATTTTTAGTTTATTCCGTCGAAAAATTCTCCCGAGCTAAGCCAGGGACCGACTTCACGTTGGCAGTCGAAAAATGCAATTTCCAGTTTTGCAGAAAATGCCATCAGAAGCTATCTGCTTGCATTTCTAGTTCTCTCAGGCGTCTGCTTGCGCTTCTAGTGCCTCGTAGAGCTCTGATGGTAGAAGAGCTAGAGGAATTCGGCGACAGGGTGGAGCTAGTTGGCGAAATGTCGAAAAGAGACGCGATCATACCTTCCGCGGCCTGGCTCAGCCGATTTTGCAGTTCTAACAATTCGTTTGGGCTGCTATTTGCGCAGAGCGAAGCTTGGCATTACAGAAGTTACCTCACAAATTCTTAGTTCATTCCGTCGAAAAATTCTCCCGAGCGAAGCCAGGGACCGACTTCACGTTGGCAGTCCAAAAATGCAATTTTCCAGTTTTGCAGAAAATGCCATCAGAAGCTATCTGCTTGCACTTCTAGTCTCTCAGGCGTCTTCTTGCGCTTCTAGTGCCTCGTAGAGCTCTGATGGTAGAAGAGCTAGAGGAATTCGGCGACAGGGTGGAGCTAGTTGTCGAAATGTCGAAAAGGGACGCGATCATACCTTCCGCGGCCTGGCTTAGCCGATTTTGCAGTTCTAACAATTCGTTTGGGCTGCTATTTGCGCAGAGCGAAGCTTGGCATAACAGAAGTTACGTCACAAATTATTGGTTCATTCCGTCGAAACATTCTCCCGAGCGAAGCCAGGGACCGACTTCACGTTGGCAGTCCAAAAATGCAATTTTCCAGTTTTGCAGAAAATGCCATCAGAATCTATCTGCTTGCACTTCTAGTTCTCTCTGGCGTCTGCTTGCACTTCTAGTGCCTCGTAGCGCTCTGATGGTAGAAGAGCTAGAAAAATTCGGCGACAGGGTGGAGCTAGTTGTCGAAATGTCGAAAAGGGACGCGATCATACCTTCCGCGGCCTGGCTCAGCCGATTTTGCAGTTCTAACAATTCGTTTGGGCTGCTATTTGCGCAGAGCGAAGCTTGGCATTACAGAAATTACCTCACACATTCTTAGTTCATTCCGTTGAAAAATTCTCCCGAGCGAAGCCAGGGATCGACTTCACGTTGGCAGTCCAAAAATACCTCGTAGAGCTCTTCGGCATCGATGAGCTAGAGGAATTCCGGCGCGGGGTGGAGCTAGTTGGCCGACCCGACCAAAAGAGACAATGTGATAACCTTGGGTCGGTTTTGCTTTGATTTGGAAGATATTTGACAATTCATTCTGAGAGCTGGTATTTATTTCACGTGTAGTGGGTTATGCCGCGTCTGCCAGTTAAATTCTCAGGTCCGTAGCTGCATAACTACTATCAAAAGACTTGCTGGAACCAACTGCGTTCCGAGTCATCTTGACACGCGTTCACGGTTTTTTGTACTTAACTCGAGATTTCGAGAGCTACAGAGCTGATACTTACAGAAACCGATTCAGAATGATCAGGCGCGTTCGCCTGTTGCATCCAGAGGCCTGAACTCGGTCTGCTACTCGAGCTAGGTCCCTAAAAGTCATCTTCACCAGTGATGCCGGTTTTCTGTACTCAACTCAAGATTCAGAGGAGCTACAGAGCTGGTACGAACATAAACTGATTCAGTATCACCAGGCGCTTGCGTCTGTTGCATCGAGAGGCCTGAACTCGTTCTGCTAGTCGAGCTAGGTCCACAACACTATTCGTATTTCTCAAGTTCTCTTTAGAGGCGCTGTCGGTATTCTGCACTTAACTCTAGCTGTAGCACAGCCACAGAGGTGGTACGCACAGAAACCGATGCATAATCATCAAGGGCGTTTGGCTGAAGCATCTAGAGCTCTGAACAGAGTCTGCTTCTCGAGCTAAGTCCGCAAAACTATTAGTATGCGATCGATTTTTTAGAGTTTTTTGGCTCTCGCTTAAGCTTGCTTCACGTGTTCCCAGGAGCTGGGCAAGAAAAGAGCTCTACGAGGTCCCCGGCGGTAGCCAGGTTGACGGTTTACCGCCGGCGCCCAGTTGGCAAGAAAAATCTCGACGGACCTTTTGCTGATTTTTTCCCGGAGAGCTCGCTGAGAGCTAAAGGGTATAAGATTAGAAGCCGGACGGTGGTGGTGCCTGCCAGGAGCTCCTCCACGGCGGTCCACAGGCCTCGCAGAAACTCCGGCGGCCCGGCAGCGCGTCCGGGAGAGCTTCCGGCAAGCTTCCACGCGTGCCTGCATGCGTTCAGGCACGCATGGAAGCGATTCTGGCAGCGCTTCCGCAGCGCTCCAGGTGGGCCCCCCAAGGCACTCCAGGAAAGATTTCCCGTCCCCAAGATTCTCTTGGCTCTCCGGGTTTTGGACGCTGCCAAGTGGTCGGTTGAAAATTTTGATTCTCGAAATTCAACCATTCGTTAGAGCTCTGGTATTTTTTCCCGTGATATTCGATCTTATTCCCGCTCGCCATCTTGATCTCAGCTCGATCGGGTACCTTTTACTGCCAAAAAGCACACGCATCTTGATATACGTTGTCGGTTTTCTCAAGATAACTCGAGCTTCAGGACAGCTACAGAGCTGGTAAGCACAGCTAATCGATTCAGAATGATCAGGCGCGTTCGCCTGTTGAACCCAGAGGTCTGAACTCGGTCTGCTAGCCGAGCTAGGTCCGCAAACCTATTCGTATTATTCGAGTCATCTTGACAGACGCTCTCGGTTTTCTGTACTTAACTCGAGCTACAGGACAGCTACACAGCTGACACGTACAGAATCTGATTCAGAATCATCAGTGGCCGTTGTCTGTTGAATCCAGAGCTCTGAACTCAGTCTGCTGCCCGATCTAGAATCGCGAAACCATTCGTATTGTTCGAGACATCTGTCGGTTCTCTGCACTTAACTCGGGCTGTAGGGGGGCTGCATGGCTGGTAATCACTGGAATCGATTCGGAGACATCAGGCGCGTCCGCCTTTCGAATCCAGAGCTCCGAACTCTGTCTGCTACCCGAACTAGGTCCGCGAAGCTATTTGTACGATTCGAGAAATCCTGAGAGGTGCTGTCGGTTTCCTGCACTTAACTCGGGCTGTAGGGGGGGGGGGGCTGCAGGGCTGGTAATCAGAGGAATCGATTCAGAGACATCAGACGCGTCCGCCTGTCGCATACAGAGGTCTGAACTCGGTCTGATACTCGAGCTAGGTTTGCGAAACTATTCGTATTGTTCGAGTCATCTTGAGAGGTGCTGTCGATTCACGCACGTAGCTCGGGCTTTAGGAGAGCTACAGAGCTCGTACAGAAGATAATCTAGAAGCATCGGGGGCGTTCGGCTGTTGCATCCGAGAGGTCTGAAATTGCTTGGGCTGAAAAATTATTTTTTCGGTGTAATTTTTTTCCGACATCATATGTTATCAGGGAGCTCTATGAGTCCCCCGGCGGTAACAAAGGTAGACGGTTTACCGCCGGCGCCCAGTTGGTCGACCCGACGAGAAAGGACAAAGTGGTGATTTTGGGTCAGTTTTGCTCAGATTTGAAAGATATTGGATCATTTATTTTGAGAAAGCAGATTTTTACGCCGAGCATTGGCATATAAATTTTTGTTCCCTGAGCAGCTCAGCTCTCTCGAGCCAGTTTCAGTATTAGTTGACTTCCCGGAACCGACTTCATCTTCATTCCGAAAATCTGAATTTGACGAATTTCGAGAAAAACTCCCAGAAGCTCTCCCCTTGGATTCTGAGCTTTCTTACGGGTGCAAGGAGCTCTACGAGGTTCCCGGCGGTGACCAGGTTGACGGTTCACCGCCGGCGCCAGTTCCGGGCTGGAGAGCTAGTTGGCAAGAAAAATCTCGACGGACGTTTTGACGACTTTTGCTCGGTTGAAAATTTTGTTCTCGAAATTCAACCATTCGTTAGAGCTCTAGTATTTTTTCCGTGATATTCGATCTTACTCCCGCTCGCCATCTTGATCTCAGCTCGATCGGATACCTTTAACTGCCAAAAAGCGTCCAGGCGGGATCTGCCGTTTCGGGCCATCTTGTCACGCGCTGCCGGTTTTCTCAAGATAACTCGAGCTTTAGGACAGCTACAGAGCTGGTAAGCACAGCTAATCGATTCAGAATAATCAGCCGCGTTCGCCTGTTGAACCCAGAGGTCTGAACTTGGTCTGCTAGCCGAGCTAGGTCCACAAACCTATTCGTATTATTCGAGTCATCTTGACAGGCGCGCTCGGTTTTCTGTACTTAACTCGAGCTACAGGACAGCTTCAGAGCTGATACGTACAGAATCTGATTCAGAATCATCAGTGGCCGTTGTCTGTTGAATCCAGAGCTCTGAACTCGGTCTGCTGCCCGATCTAGAATCGCGAAACTATTCGTATTGTTCGAGTCATCTTGAGAGATGCTGTCGGTTCTCTGCACTCAACTCGGGCTGTGGGGGGGCTGCATGGCTGGTAATCACTGGAATCGATTCGGAGACATCAGGTGCGTCCGCCTTTCGAATCCAGAGCTCCGAACTCTGTCTGCTGCCCGAACTAGGTCCGCGAAACTATTCGTATTGTTCGAGTCATCCTGAGAGGTGCTGTCGGTTTCCTGCACTTAACTCGGGCTGTAGGGGGGCTGCAGGGCTGGTAATCACAGGAATCGATTCAGAGACATCAGACGCGTCCGCCTGTCGCATGCAGAGGTCTGAACTCGGTCTGATACTCGAGCTAGGTTTGCGAAACTATTCGTATTGTTCGAGTCATCTTGAGAGGTGCTGTCGATTTACGCACGTAACCCGGGCTGTAGGAGAGCTACAGAGCTCGTGCAGAAGACAATCCAGAAGCATCGCGGGCGTTCGGCTGTTACATCGGAGAGGTTCGAAATTGCTTGGGCTGAAAAACTATTTTTTCAGTGTAATTCTTTTCGACATTATATGTTGTCAGGAAGGTCTACGAGTCCCCCGGCGGTAACGAAGGTTGACCGTTTACCGCTGGCGCCCAGTTGGTCGACCCGGCCCGGGCGGACAAATTTATGACTTTTGGTCGGTTTTGCGAAAAATTGAAAGATATTTAACCATTTATGTTCAGAAAGCAGATTTTTGCGCGTCGCATTGGCATATAAACTCCTCTCTGACAGTAGCCCAGCTCTCCCGATGTATTTTCTTGAGAGTTGACTTCCCGGAACTGAGCGAATATGAACATGGGAAAAATCGAAAATCAAGATTTTCGAAAAATCTCTATTTCATGCCTCTACTTTGATTCTCAGCACTCTTATCAGTGTACGGAGCTCTACGAGGTTCCCGGCGGTTCCTGGCTCAAGAAAGGTCTCGGCTCAAGAACGTCTCTGCCTGGGTAACCTCCAGACGTTCTAGCGAGCCTTCGCCTCGGGGTGTGAGCCCGAGCGTGCTTGGGTTCCCCCGAGGTTTTTGTCTGCTTACATTACATCTCGTGTATTGTACGCTGAATTCTTCTTCGTGGTATTGAGATTGTTTCTGGTGTGCTGTACTGCTGTCTATTGTCTGTCTGCATATATTATCTCTTATTGAACGAGTGGCAGTTTCTTGTGTGCTGGATCGTTGTTGACACAACGTCGTACGACAGCCCTGAGGCCCAGCTGGCCTTGAGGAGAGAGATCGGTCTCGAACATTTGGGGTGAAAGTACTGAGGAGTGGTTTCGTCGTCAAAAGAATCTGGACATATCCACTGAGGATTACCAGGACGATAGGGTCAACTTCGATTACCTTGAGGAATGCCAACTTTGGGATCAGAAAGATTTGCAGGCACTGGAGGCAGCATCAAACAAGCGTCAACGTGAGGACGATAAGAATTGGTTAGATAAGTACGGATTGAACGGTAACATTCTTGAGAATATGACTCATGTTGCTGCAGCGGCGGATGCCGCAATGACGGGGGAGGGTGAGATTCGATCAAAACGTGCACGTGGCCCAGAGATAGAGGAGGAGAGGAAAGTAATGTTAGCGCAGGAGAAGGATCCTTTCAAACAGATGATGATGAAGCATGTTTGGAAAACGGAGGATGCACATGAGGATCTCATCCATGTTGTTCAATCGACGAAGACTGACATCAAAAGAGTTGATGACACACTTAAGTTGCATACGGAGCGCATGGACTAATCAGATGCACGGACAGATATTCTGGAGAAACAGGTTAAGCAAATTTTGGCTGGATCCCCTGCAGCATCGGTTTCGACTAGTGTGGGCCCTGGCGGCTCCTCTGGTGGAGGTGTTGGTTCGGCCCCTCACGTGCAACAAGGGCGATCGAGCCAGCTTACACCAACCTATCTTGAACTCAAAGGGTGGGTTACAGATTGGTGGAATCAAGTAAATCGGGGAAATCAAATGATACCCTGGGCGGATGCGTCACAGCTTATATCGAATATGATTGGAACACTTCAGGGGGAGGAAAGGATTGCTTACGACAAAGATAAAACTGAACGACTAAACGGAGGAATATATATGTACGGAAGCGTGAAGGTCGGTTTCAAAGAAGGAACAGCACGGGACACTCTTTGGAGAATAAAGAAGTTACATATGGATATGGTCTGTAAAGAACCAGCCGATCGTATTGCTCCGCCTCCAGGTTATACATATCCAAATGCCGATGTTCTCATTCAAGATATGGACACGCCTATCGATCCAAAAAAGATTCGTACGCTTGTGGAGTGTGCACCCTGGAAGCGTGATCATGTGAAAGCGGTTGCTCGTTTCTGTGGGACTTGGCGAAGTATGACATCGGCTCAGGTTCAAATCGAGATCCGTGGGGAGGTGGGGCCACCGAGGAGTCAGATTTGGACTCAAGCTGTTCCGAATCTCCGACCCGTCTGTTTTGCGACGTATACGAACACCACAGGGGCTTGGGTTCTTCATGCTGATGCATGGGCTCGTATTGTTTCTATCTATCCTGCGCTGACGGTCCCCATGAATGATTTTCTTCAGGAAGTGAATCGTAGGCAGTGACGTTTGCGGCGCCTCGTCCGAGGCATACGTTTGGCGAGCTGGAACCTGAACAAAGCAGGTGAGGCTCATTTTAAATGTGCTGAGATTCTCCATCATATGAGGGCATGTGGTGGGCTCTTTGCATGTCAGGAAGCTCAATGCCTTGTGCATGGTGAATTTGAACGCTTGGGGTGGCGCATCAAAACTAGTTCGTGTAGCAAGACAGCTCTCATCTTCGACAGATCTTGGGCGGCTGCCGTCCGCATGTTCTTTACTTGTTTCACGAGGTTCGTTATCGGCGTCTTTGGATCAGAAAAGTCACCACTTATTATTGTGTCAGCGTATTTGCCAGACCCTCATGTGGAGGATTGTGTAGAGATAGCTGCGGAGGTCTATGAGCAGATCAGTCGTGCTCGTAATGTTCTCCGCACTAAGTTTCCTCAAGCCAGCTTTTGTGTTCTGCTCGATGCAAATGTGGAGATTCCGCCTGGATGCAAGTTTACGTATAATGGGGAGGAGTATGGGGCTACTGGAGAGGAGGGTACTCGTACGGACAGAAGGTGGGAGAGAGGAGGAGACGGTACACAGCATATTGAGAGGAGGAGTCGGAGGAGGAGGCTGAAGGAGCTGCTCTTAGAGTTCATGGAATCACATGGACTGAAGGCCGCCAACACTTTCAGTACTAGGAAGCATACCTGGGAGTCGTGGGGGGAGAACAAGTTTCAGACTTCGAAGAGGGTCCTGGATTACCTACTGGTCCCTCATCGTTGGGAGTTCGCGGATCTGGACGTGAAGTGGTGTTTCAAGAGGGGTGGGAAGAAGCAGTTCAGTAGATTATCCGATCACGCTATCATCGCGGCGAGTTTCACGGACCCTGGGAATGTGATTGTTCGTCGCCCTGGCCCCCAGCCTGGTCAGAAGTCTAGGCCGTCCCTGGTCGGATGCAAGTGTTCGACCTGGGCTGATGAGCATCAGGCTCGGCAGCATGTGGATTTGAATCTAGGCGGTGCGAGGTGTCCGTCTGTGACCTGGCCACAGTGTTTGCAGAATACTATGCTGGAGGCGTACTTATCACCGACGGTGGACTACTCCACCACGGGTGCGAGAAGACCAGGAGAGCCGTCCAGGCTGGTGCAGCTCACAAGGGCCGAGGAGGAGGTTAAGATGCGCCCGAAGGAGGAGGTGGAGAGGTTGAGGAGGTTAAAGAATGAGGCCAATCGTCTACGCAGAAGTTATCGACGTGATATGATTATGTGCAGGTGCCCCCCAACAAAGTGTAAGGTCAGATATACTATCAAACATGTAGTGGTGGATGGGAGGGATACGGAGGACCGTGAGGAGTGGAAGGAGGAGCTTGACAAGTTCGTTCGTTTCAAGGTGTCGTCCGAGGAGGTACGCAATTCCACCAACAGTATGATGGGGGAGATCAGGATGAGGGCAGTACATGAGGTACGATCCACATCAGTTGTGGGAATTAGTATGGCGCTGCTTCTCAGAGCACGGGCTCGGCTGAAGACCCAGAGGGCTACTGGGCCAGATGGGATACCGTGCGAGATTCTTAGGAGCTTGCCGTGGTGTGCTCTCAGAGCGATCCAGAAGTTGTTCGATAAAATCATCAAGCTCACGATTCCGTATCCTCAGTCGTGGCGTGAGATTCTCGTTTCTTTTATGGCCAAAACTCCAGGGATTACTAAGTTAAAAGACGGTCGTTTGCTGTGTATGCAGAATGCTGTTTCGAGATGGTTCAGTTCCTGTATTGTTCTCCTGGTTGAGGGCCATCTTGAAAGAAACGGAGTGTTTCGTCACATTGGGTTGTATGGTTTCCAGGAACATCGTCGTACACACGAAATCACGGCTAGCATCAAACATATAGGTCAACGTGCTGCACAATGGGGAAAGGGGGAAACGGCGCACTTGGCGAACGCGGATGTCCTCCAGGCGTTCGATCACGTCACGGTGGCCAATGTCAGGCGCGGGCTGGATCATGCGTGTGTGCCCCTGTACCTACAGTATGCTCTACTTAACCCCTTGTGTGAATGTGTAGGTACTGTCTATTATGATGGGATTGAGGTTGTGGAGGTAAGGTGGGAGTTCCACGATTCGAGAATGGGACGTACTAGGACTAGGTTATCGTATTGAGTTTGCGACTGGCTCGACTAGCTGTGTTTCGATTATTAATCACTTCCTTTGGGCGGACAACTGTTATGTTCTGGCTCGGAGTCGGGAGGAACTCACGCGCATGTTATACGGTCTAACTGCACAGTTACATGACTATGGCATGAAATGGAAAGAATCCAGTCTACTGTACATGGTGTTCGGGATTGATCCTCCGCGAGATGCGGAAGGGGAAATATTACGCACTACTGATCTTGTTCTCTCGATGGGGTCGGAGGATTCGGGAGTGTATCGATTTAGAAGAGTGACGGAGATGGAGGTACTTGGGGCTCATATTTGTTCTGAACTACATGTGAATGGGCATCCAGACTTGGATGCTAGTATTGACTCTGCTCGCAGGGCTTTCTGGGGGCAGGCGACCTTCTTCCGCTCCACGGCCATCCCGTTGAAATATAAGTATGAGAGGTATGCACAGAGGGTTCAGAGTATTGTTCTCTACGCGGCGGAAGGATGTACGGTCGACTCTAGTTCATTGAGTGCCCTTCATATCTTTGAGGGTAAGTGCCTGGCTGTAATGTCTCGTTGTATACGGAGGGAAGGGGAAAGTTATCAGGAATGGAACACGAGGAGGTATGAACGTGCGAGACAAAAATTTCATGATGCACACTATGCGGGTATTGTACAGAAGTTTCTCAGAGTGCACTGGATGCGGGCAATCGACATTCGTGATTTTGCCCATAGGTTGATCACAGATCGGGAGGCGCTGGAGGCAAACTCGACAAGAGCTTGGAGAGACTCTCGTTTCTCATGCCTGGTGTTTGGCCGACTGTGGGATAGAATGAGGACAGATTCAAGCGAGGCTTTCAGATGTTGGGGGAAATGGCAGGAGGCTAGCTCAATGAAACGACATCGTGGGGGACAGGAGAGTGTAGGACTTCGTCCGTGGTACTATTCATTGGAATCGTTGTATGGTTTATCCTGGTGGGAGCTCCTTGCTGGGAGTTTTGAACATTTCATGGATTTCGCTGCACATGTTCGTTCTAGTACTATGTTGAAGTATTTCCAAAAGAAATGCAAAGGCTTGGCGTCCTCAGGGGTGCCTGTGTTCTTGAACTTGGATGAGGATGGAGGGGTTCATATTGGTCACGATCGGGGGGATACACCTGCATATAGGGATCGTCTCAGCAAACGTATTGCGTTGCATAACATGCGTTGCACACAGTGGGACCTCGAAACGGATGGGATACCACTGGATATCCAGGGGGACTCACTGCTTGTGATTAACTGGCTCTGTGGGAAATGGAAAGTATTAGCTCAGGTATATCAGACACGGGTGGATACTCTGATTAATAAGTTGGACGAGATGCAGGAAACATACTCGGTGAGGCCTCCAGAGGCTGGCCGTGACTTCTTCTCTCATTCTTTTCGGGAATGGAACCAGAGAGCTGACTTACTGACCCATCAGGCCCGTCAGGGCCACGTGTACGCCGATTTCGTTTACCTCAGCGATTTTGAATCTTAGTGTTATACTCCTTGCCTTATCAAAGCCGGCTTTGATGGGGGTGTTTGTAGCCGCGGAAGTGCCTGTGGTGTGTGGATGCAGATTGGTCTGCGAAACAAATATATCTTCTCGCGGACCGACATCATTTTCAAGGATGTGTATCTTGCGGCTTGGTGTCTGCCACCAAGCGCCACTGTCGCAGATACGGAACTATCAGCGGCGGAGCGCATATGCGATGTGCTCCCACAGGTTGTGCAGACCTTCTTTGATCATTCGCAGTGATAAGCCACACATTGTTTCATCTTTACCTGTGTTCTTGTTTATTCCAACAGCTTCGCTGTTCATTGACTCTTTCGTTTGTCTTTTGTGTGCTTTGCGTTTGATTGTGTCATTGCTGGCATGTGATTCTCTTTATTCCAACAGCTTCGCTGCGTGGTATAAGAGCTGACTGCTTGCGTGATAAGTAAGAGGCTCTGTTTCGCCTGATACTTTGTTGGACCTGGCCTTAGTGGCCAAGACGGTCCCAGCAAAGACGCAAAAAAGACTAGGTTGACGGTTCACCGCCGGCGCCAGTTCCGGGGCGCTGGAGAGCTAGTTGGCAAGAAAAATCTCGACGGAATTTTTTCGGACTTTTGGTCGGTTGAAAATTTTATACTCGAAATTCAACCATTCGTTAGAGCTCTAATATTTTTTTCCCGTGATTTTCGATCTTATTCCCGCTCGCCATCTTGATCTCAGCTCGATCGTGTACCTTTTACTGCCAAAAAGCACACGGGCGGGATCGGCCGTTACGAGTCATCTTGATACGCGCTGTCGGTATATTTGACTTAACTCGAGATACAGGACAGCTACAGAGCTGGCAAGCACAGCTCATCGATTCAGAATGATCAGGCGCGTTCGTCTGTTGCATCCAGAGGTCTGAACTCAGTCTGCCAACCGAGCTAGGTCCGCAAACCTATTGGTATTATTCGAGTCATCTTGACAGACGCTCTCGGTTTTCTGTACTTAACTCGAGCTATAGGACAGCTACAGAGCTGATACTCACAGAAACCGATTCAGAATCATCAGTCGCGTTTGTCTGTTGAATCCAGAGCTCTGAACTCGGTCTGCTGCCCGATCTAGAATTGCGAAACTATTCGTATTGTTCGAGTCATCCTGAGAGGGGCTGTCGTTTCTCTGCACAAAACTCGGGCTGCAGAGGGGGGCTACATTGCTGATGGTCACAGGAATCGATTCGAAGACATCAGGCGCGTACGCCTGCTGAATCCAGAGCTCGGAACTCGGTCTGCTGCTCAAAATATGTCCGCGAAACTATTCGTATTCTTCAAGTCATCCTGAGAGGTCCTGTCGGTTTTCTGCACTTAACTCGGGCTGTAGGGTGGCTGCAGGGCTGGTAATCACAGGAATCGATTCGGAGACATGAGACGCGTCCGCCTGTCGCATTCAGAGGTCTGAACTCCGTCTGATAGTCGAGCTGCGTTTGCGAAGCTATTGGTTTTGTTCGAGTCATCTTGTGAGATGCTGTCGATTTACGCACGTATCTCGGGCTGTAGGAGAGCTACAGAGCTCGTACAGAAGACAATCGAGAAGCATCGGGGGCGTTCGGCTGTTGCATCGAGAGGTCTGAAATCGCTTGGGCTGAAAAACTATTCGTTCTCTGCAATGTTTTTCGACATTATATATTGTCAGGAAGCTCTACGAGTCACCCGGCGGTGAGAAAGGTTGACGGTTTACCGCCGGCGCCCAGTTGATCGATCCGGCCAGAACAGACAATGTGACAACTTTTGGGTGGTTGTGCCAATATTTGAAAGATATTTGGCCATTTATTTTGAGAAAGCAGATTTTTCGCACCTGTCAACGAATATGAGGGCCTCTGTGTCTTACTATGAGCTCTGTAGGCGCACTTTTACTGTCAAAACATTTGGGGGAACGAACTTTGTGTCGATATGAAAGAAATAAATGTTCATTTTTTTGAGAAATGCCTCCAGAAGCTCTCGCCTTCAACTCTGAGCACTCTCACGCATGGAAGGAGCTCTACGAGGTTCCTGGTGGCGACCAGGTTGGCCCTCGCGAGATGCGGAAGGGGAAATATTACGCACTGCTGATCTTGTTCTCTCGATGGGGTCGGAGGATTCGGGAGTGTATCGATTTAGAAGAGTGACGGAGATGGAGGTACTTGGGGCTCATATTTGTTCTGAACTACATGTGAATGAGCATCCAGATTTGGATGCTAGTATTGACTCTGCTCGCAGGGCTTTCTGGGGGCAGGCGACCTTCTTCCGCTCCACGGCCATCCCGTTGAAAGATAAGTATGAGAGGTATGCACAGAGGGTTCAGAGTATTGTTCTCTACGCGGCGGAAGGATGCACGGTCGACTCTAGTTCATTGAGTGCCCTTCATATCTTTGAGGGTAAGTGCCTGGCTGTAATGTCTCTTTGTATACGGAGGGAAGGGGAAAGTTATCAGGGATGGAATACGAGGAGGTATGAACGTGCGAGACAAAAAGTTCATGATGCACACTATGCGGGTATTGTACAGAAGTTTCTCAGAGTGCACTGGATGTGGGCAATCGACATCCATGATTTTGCCCATAGGTTGATCACAGATCGGGAGGCGCTGGAGGCAAACTCGACAAGAGCTTGGAGAGACTCTCGTTTCTCATGCCTGGCGTTTGGCCGACTGTGGGATAGAATGAGGACAGATTCAAGCGAGGCTCTCAGATGTTGGGGGAAATGGCAGGAGGCTAGCTCAATGAAACGACATCGTGGGGGACAGGAGAGTGTAGGACTTCGTCCGTGGTACTATTCATTGGAATCGTTTTATGGTTTATCCTGGTGGGAGTTCTTTGCTGGGAGTTTTGAACATTTCATGGATTTCGCTGCGCATGTTTGTTCTAGTACTATGTTGAAGTATTTCCAAAAGAGATGCAAAGGCTTGGCGTCCTCAGGGGTGCCTGTGTTCTTGAACTTGGATGAGGATGGAGGGGTTCATATTGGTCACGATCGGGAGGATACACCTGCATATAGGGATCGTCTCAGCAAACGTATTGCGTTGCATAACATGCGTTGCACACAGTGGGACCTCGAAACGGATGGGATACCACTGGATATCCAGGGGGACTCACTGCTTGTGATTAACTGGCTCTGTGGGAAATGGAAAGTATTAGCTCAGGTATATCAGAAAAGGGTGGATACTCTGATTAATAAGTTGGACGAGATGCAGGAAACATACTCGGTGAGGCCTCCAGAGGCTGGCCGTGACTTCTTCTCTCATTCTTTTCGGGAATGGAACCAGAGAGCTGACTTACTGACCCATCAGGCCCGTCAGGGCCACGTGTACGCCGATTTCGTTGACCTCAGCGATTTTGAATCTCAGTGTTATACTCCTTGCCTTATCAAAGCCGGCTTTGATGGGGGTGTTTGTAGCCGCGGAAGTGCCTGTGGTGTGTGGATGCAGATTGGTCTGCGAAGCAAATATATCTTCTCGCGGACCGACATCATTTTCAAGGATGTGTATCTTGCGGCTTGGTGTCTGCCACCAAGCGCCACTGTCGCAGATACGGAACTATCAGCGGCGGAGCGCATATGCGATGTGCTCCCACAGGTTGTGCAGACCTTCTTTGATCATTCGCAGTGATAAGCCACACATTGTTTCATCTTTATCTGTGTTCTTGTTTATTCCAACGGCTTCGCTGTTGATTGACTCATTCGTTTGTCTTTTGTGTGCTTTGCGTTTGATTGTGTCATTGCGGGCATGTGATTCTCTTTATTCCAACAGCTTCGCTGCGTGGTATAAGAGCTGACTGCTTGCGTGATAAATAAGAGGCTCTGTTTCGCCTGATACTTTGTTGGACCTGGCCTTAGTGGCCAAGACGGTCCCAGCAAAGACGCAACAACAAAAGACCAGGTTGACGGTTCACCGCCAGCGCCAGTTCTCTTTGCTCTCCGGGTTTTGGACGCTGCCAAGTTCCGGGGCGCTGGAGAGCGAGTTGGCAAGGAAAATCTCGACGGACCTTTTGGTGACTTTTTGTCGGTTGAGAGCTAGTTGGCAAGAAAAATCTCGACGACGAACCTTTTGCTGACTTTTGGTCGGTTGAAAATTTTCTTCTCGAAATTCAACAATTCGTTTGAGCTCTAGTATTTTTTCTGACCATATTCGATCTTATTCCCGCTCGCCTTCTTAATCTCAGCTCGATCGGGTAAATATTTCTGGAAAAAAGCATCGCGGCGGGATTGGCTGTTTCGAGTTATCTTGATACGCGTTGTCAGTATTTTGTACTTAACTCGAGCTGTAGGGCAGCTACAGAGCTTTTCCTCACAGAAATCGATTGCGAATTATCAGGCGCGTTCGTCTGTTCCATCTAGAGCTCTGAACTCGGTCTGCTGCCCGAGCTAGGTTCGCGAAACGAATGCTGTTGAATTGGCTGGCAACTCTTGTTCCCATTGTGGGACTCAGACAGATCACCGTGTTCACATTGCGTGGGGGGCTCAGACTGATTTTTTGTTATTTTTGTTGGTGAGGAGGAGAAGGAGGAGTGTCATCGAGTGCGCGCTGATCAGGGTGATGCTTCTGCAGTTGGGAGTTCCAGTGCAGTCGGGAGTTCCACAGTTCGGAGTGCTGTAGGAAATTGCACAGTTCGGAGTTCCTCTGATGCAGTTGTCGATGCAGTTGGGGTTCGACAGCTGGGAGTTCTGCAGTTGGGAGTACCGCGGTTTGGAGTTCAGCTGATGCAGCAGGAAGTTCCATGACTGGGAGTTCTGCTGTTGCAGTTGGGAGTTCAACAAAGGCTGACCAGGTAGCTCTTGTTGCGTGTGGGACTCAGACTGATCGTTGTGTTCTCCTTGTTGGTGGAAGGGCGGTGATGGGCGATGAGGTCGAGCATGTTCAGCCTGATTATGCGGTTGACTGGAGCTCTTCAGTAACTAACAAGAACAGCAAAAACTCGGAAGTGGTTTCTGTTTCTGTTGATCCAGGTGCGCTGAAAAAAGGAGTTGCGTGATGAGGAGTTGCAGGGTGAGGAGTTGCAGAATGAGGAGTTGCGGAATGAGCAGTTGCATTATTCTCATCATAAAGATTCTATGGCTTCACACCTGCGGATTAAAAAATATTGCTTTGAACGGCCGATTGTTACGGACAGGCATGCTATTGCCTCCGCCTGGCAACAGTGGCAACGTGGTTTGGATCCCAAGGCGCTCTGTAGCAGTGCTCCAGACAGTAAACCTAGTGTATACACGGAACCCCACACATTCCAAGAGTTGAATATGCTTCAACGTCTTCTGGGCAGTGGCTACTCCCATGCGAGTATCTCGTAATTTGAGGGCCTGTCTGGTTGCAGCGGGCTGGGATGAGGAGCTCGGTGTAAACTCCGTTTCCTGTATAGAGTCACTTCCGCGGGGATGTGGTGGACGGTGGAGGAGTTGCTGCAAAAATCTGGTCACGATGTGGCATGCTTTGCAGTGCGGCGAGGTCTGGGATGGTGCTTTCCACGATGAAGAGCTCATGAATGATTTTCTTGAGTCGGTCGTTTCTCGTCTAAGACGTGACGGGGGGAGGATCTGGGAAGACGTTCGGCAAAGACGTTCAGTAACTAACAGCAGCAAAAACTCGGAAGTGGTTTCTGTTTCTGTTGATCCAGGTGTTCTGAAAGAGGAGTTGCATGATGAGGAGTTGCAGGGGGAGGAGTTGCAGAATGAGGAGTTGCGGAATGAGCAGTTGCATTATTCTCATCATAAAGATTCTATGGCTCCACACCCTGGGAGTTCCACGACTGGGAGATTATCTAATGCAGTTGTGAGTTCAGCAGTGACGGAGGACGAGTGTCAAGCTGCCAGGGACTGGGCCCTTGCCGGTGTCGATGTCAGTGCTCTTTGGCGTGAGCTACACCGGCTCCCGAGACAGGAGCTTCAGCGTATGACTGAGGCTCTTCATGCATACAGGCTGCAAATGGGAAGTGAAAGTTCCGAGGAGGATGATTCGCAACAAGGGGGTCCTCAGAGTTCTACTTCCAGGAGTGCATTGACGCGGAGCGGCAAGAAGCATCGGAAACGGCACAGATGATGCACATGTGATTGATCCTGCACGTATGTTTTGGTCTGCCGCGAGTTGGCGGCCAAGGTCGGACACCCAATTGATTAAGTGATTGAGTGATTGCACATGCTTCTGTTTGTGTTAGTGATCTATATTGCCGTGTTCGCTCTTCGTACGGAGGTGTGCTTCGCCTGCATGTGCGAGACCAGCTGTATGGGCATGGTGTCAAAGCACACGACCAGGTTTCACTTAGGCATGGTTTCACACGACCAGGTTTCACTTAGGCATGGTGTCAAAGCGCACTCGCTATCTCAATTCTCTTAGGTTCGTGTTTTGCTCAGTGGTGTTGAGAGGGTAATCGCTGTATAAACCAGTGGTTACTGTATGGTCTCTCACTGCTTCTTGCTTTGCTTCCATATCTATGGTCTGCATTGCTTTCCTCATTTTTCGTGTTTACTTTAGTGGGATTTGCGCTCTTGGGCATTGCTGTACAGCTTCGCTGTTAGTGCGCTCAGCGTTTTGCTCTCAGGCTCTGTTCTGAGTTGCTTTGTGTTTCGGTCTGCCTCCGTGGAGGCTCGAATCGACCGTCCGCAAAAGACCGCAAAATACCAGGTTGCTGCTGTCCCTCCTCGGGGAGCTCAGCGGCGACCTGGCCCGTCAGTGGCCTCCTCGAGCCGCATTGTGCGGACAGGTTTTCTGTGCACACGCGTATCGTACTCCACTGTGCATCTCGTGTACGGGCCGTCCCATATCTTCGGGTACTTCGTCGGCTGCGACGACCTCCTCTCCGTGGGCCTACAGACGATAGGTGCCAGGTTCTCTGTTGTGTCAAGTGAGACAGCTCCTATTGGAGCAGGTGCATAGGCCGCTTGTTTTGATCGTACTCGTTGCATTTGTTATCTTGTACTTCCAGGCCGCTTGTTTTGTACTTGTTGCATTGTCTGCTTGTACTTCCAGGCCGCTTGTGTTTGTGCTTGTCGCATTTGTTATCTAGTACGAGTTGCTCTCAGCACGTATCCAATTTTGACTTTGGTCGCAGTCTGAGTACTCTTATTCACAACGCAGTGGGAATCTTCGAGGGGTGGTTGGAATCGTTTCTGTCTTGAGTTAGAAGTTGCAGTTCGAGTTGCAGTTCGAGTTTCTTCAGTACTTTGACAGTTTTGTGCATCGGAGTATCTTGAAATTGAGGTCTTTGGGCATCCGATTTCATATTTCGCCTCGAGTGAAATTCAGAATTCATTGTACTTGATATTGAGGTCTTTGATATTGAGGTCATACGTCGCCTCGAGTGGAGTTCAGAATTCATTGCACTTGATTTCCACATACTTCGAGTTAGAACTATTGTGATTTGTCATTGCGTTGCCTTTATTCATGCCTGTGTGTGTTGTCGTGCAAGCACGTGTGTTGAATAAGAGCTTCGCCTGATCTTCACTTTGTTCGGATAAGAGCCCGCATTCGCTCTAAGTAGTGGTGGATGTCTTGGCTCACTCTGTATGTTGCGCGTTTAATTCGTTATCCAGTCCACATTTCGACGTTGTGTTTCACGTGCGTGGTCTTCCAGTGGTGCTGAGACGGTAATCGCTATATGTGGTTACTGCATGGTCTCGCATTGCTTTGAAGCGCACTCGCTATTTTAGTTCTCTTAGTTTCGTTTTTGTCTCAGTGGTGTGAGACGGTGATCGCTGTATAAACCAGTGTTTACTGTATGGTCTCTCACTGCTTCTAGCTTTGCTTCCATATCTATGGCCTGCATTTCTTCACTCATTATATTGTTAGTTGTTTTCTCGTGTACTTGCAGTCTTGTGCATTTCTGTACAGCTTCGCTGTTTGATGCATCTCTGCTTTAATCTTTGCAGCTTCGCTGTTTAGGTTCTCTGTGTCCTGGCCTGCTCCCTTGGGAGCTCGAATCGGCCAACGCAGACATCGCAGACCAGGTTCACGGTTCACCGCCGGCGCCAGTTACCTTCCAAATTCGCAGCTCATTCCGTCGACAAATTCTTTCGAGCGAAGCCAGGGACCCGACCTCAATTTGACATCAAAAATAGAAAATGGAAGATTTTAAGAAAACCTTCGGGGAAGTTCTCTGCTTCGATTCTTAGGACGTTTACGCGTGCAAGAACCTCTGCGAGGTTCCCGTCGGTGACCAGGTTGACGGTTCACCGCTGGCGCCACATGTTGTGGATGGATTGCGTTTGTTCTTTCTTCTTGTCATCACTCTGCAGTTTTCATTTGAACGTTGCTTCATTCGAGAGTGTCTCATCACGGTGTGTTGCATTCCGATGCCTATGCCATTCTGGCTCGGCAGTCTGATGATAAGAGTTGGCCTCCTTAGTTACCCAGTGCTCCACCTTGAGGCTTAGGGCTCAGTTGTCACAGCTGCCCGCGCCCTGACTCAAACTCAGAAACCAAGGTTGGCGGTTTACCGCTGGCTCCAAGTTGAATTCCTCGACATGTGAACATTCGTTAGAGCTCTAGTATTTCTTCCCTCCAGATTCGATCTCATTTCCGCTCGCCACCTTAATCTCAGGTCGATTGGGTACATATTATTATCAAAAAGCATTCAGGCGGGATCGGCTGTTTAGTGTCATCTTGGCAGGTGCTGTCGGTTTTCCTAAACTTAACGCGAGCTGCAGATGAACTACAGGGCTGTTCGGCGCAGAAATCGGAAAAGAATTATCAGAAGCGCTAGTCTCAAGTATTTAGATGCCCGAACTCGGTCTGCTCTCAGAGCTGGGTCCGGAAAACTATTCGTACTCTGTTTTCTTCTGTTAGACATGACGATGACTTGCTTGATGTTAGTCGAGCGGCAGATGAGCTACAGAGCTTTGATCAACAGTAGTCTCAAGGAAATCATCAGAAGCGCGAGTTTGGAGTATCTAGATGCCCGGACTCGGTCTGCTACCAGAGTTGGATCCGAACAACTATTCCTGCCCTGCTATATTTTAGAGATAATTATGAGCTTCTTGATTTACCTCGAGCTGCATATGAGCTACAGAGCTGTTGGGCACATTATTCAAAGAGAATCATCAGAAGCGCTAGTCTCGAGCATCTGGATGCCTGAACTCGGTCTGCTACCAGAGCTGGGTCAGAAAAAAACATGCTGTCGTACTCTGGTAATTTTGTAAGAGATGATGATTTTCTTGATATAACTCAAGCTGCAGAGCTGTTTGGCACAGCGCTCGAAAGGAACTCATCAGCAGCGCTACTCTCAAGTATCTAGATGCCCGAACTCGGTCTGCTTCCAAAGCTGTTTCCGAAAAGCTATTCGTACTTTCCTTTTTTTGAGAGATGAGGATGACTTTTCTCGATGTAGCTCGAGCTGCAGATGAGATTAAAAGCTGCTCGGCGCAGCAATCAGACGAAGAGCATCAAGAGTGCTAGTTGAATTCATCTACATATTTGAAATCGGTCTGATGCCAGAGCTGGAACCAAACATCAATTCGCACTCCTGCTCCTCGTCCTCTTCCCTCCTCCTCCTCCTCCTCTTCCTCCTTCATCCGTCTTCTCTTTCTCCTCTTGCTCCGTCTCTTCCTCCTTCTACTCGTCTTCCTCCTCTTCATCATCATCGTCTTTTTCTCCCCCTCCACCCGTCCCTCTTCTGCTCGTCATCCTCCTCTTCCTCCTCCACCTCCTTTTCTCCGCCTGCTCCTTCTCCTCCTCCTCCTCCTTCTCTTCATCAGCCTCCTCCATCTCCTTCTCGTCCTCGCTCCTCCTTCTCCTTCGCGTCCGCCTCCATGATACCGCGCCCTCGCGCGCGCGGAGTGAGAAATTGCCGCGCCCGCATTCCCTTCATGTATATCGAGGAAGCTCTACGAGTTCCCGGCGGTAACTTTAACAATCTAATAATCTTGCATCTTGCATCTTGCATCTTTTCCTATGCCTACGCCTCCGTGGCTCGGCAGTGTGAAGATAAGAGATGCCTTTCTTTCTCTCTGCATCCTATTCCGATGCCTATGCCTCCGCGGCTCGGCAGTTTGAAGATAAGAGATGCTTGCACTTGCTACCCTGTGCTCCGTTTGGGAGTCTTAGGGTTCAGCTGACACAGCTGTCCGCGCCCTGACTCAAACTCAAAAAACCAAGGTTGAATGTGTACCGCCGGCTCCCAGTTCCCTCGCTGGCCCGAAGCCTTCGCGTCGACGAAGCAGCGCTTTCTCGGCGTCCTGAGAGAGGAGTTCAAAGACGTCTCCTTAGACGACAAGCGGTTCTTTTGTCAAGCTCGGCCGACTTTACAACCTGCCTCTGGCGGTTGTCCGCGCGTCGAGTGCGTTACCCTCGAACGTCCTATTTGGGAGACGCTGCGTGCAGAATGGAAGGGCAACGCCATTCCTGATTTCTTGAAGCATCTCCTCAACAAGCACGACGGGGAGGCGAGACTGACCCAGGAGCTCGACTGGAAGCCTTTGGGCCCCAACGGCTGCCTCCATCCAAGCTTCTGGTCGTCTCTGTTCGCGAGGGCCGAGGCCTCGCGCTCCTGGCTTTACTGGAGGGATCCCGGCGAGTGGCTTACCTGGTCTGACGTCAATTGGGTTTTGAACCAGCGTGGCGGCCGAGCGCTGCTGATCCGCCGCGCCCGCGCTGCCTCTGGCGCGCGTCCCTGGAAGCCAGATCGGGACTTGGAGATCAGATCGGGCATTGTTGTGACGCTCGCGCAAATGTTCTACGTGGGCGCCGAGTTGTGCTGTGCTTAGGACATCTACAAGTTGCGCATGGAACTGCCGACCTTCATCCACAAGCACAAGCGCGAGAAAAAGTATGCGGGCGATCGCCGACCTGCCTCTGGCGGTCAACAGAGCTGAGCGCGAGTCCTCAGGTCTGCCAGCTGCCTCTGGCGTTCATTTTCCAGGGCCCCGCGTCTGCCAGCTGCCTCTGGCGCTCATTTTCCAGGGCTCCGCAGCTGAAGGTGCTCTGGACTGTGCAGTGGGCTGGTTCGCGGTTGCGCGTCTGCGCGCGGGATTTTTTTTTGCTCATGTCTTTGTGCTCGGCGTTTTCCTCTCTATCCTCCTTGGCGCTCTTCCACGCCGCGGCGAGGAGGAGGGGCAGGAGCAGGATGGGGGAGGAGGAGGAGGGGGCTGCTCCTGCCCGCTGCCCCCCCCCCTCCTCCTCCTCCCCCTTCACAATTATTCAATGTGAATGCTACTCTCCCTCTTCCCCTGATGACGTGCTAGGAGTGTTCGCCCCCCCCGCGTCTTGCTTTTTTTTTTGCGCGCCGGATTCCCGGGAGTTGGGTTTTCGCTTGCATTTTTTTCCAAATGCTGCTCTCTCTGGGGCGCTGGCTTCATTTTCGGGCCCCGCTCGTTCCGAATCGTGCTCCCGCTGCAGCGTGGGTCTCATTTTCGGATCGGTGTTTTGCCTCCGTCGTTCAGGATGGCGTTCTCGCCCCAGCGCGGGCCTCTTTCTCGCGCGCCCATCCGCCCGCCACCGCCGCGCCGCGCCCCGCCCCGCCCGCCGCCACTTCCACCCGCCAACGCACGCACGCACGCGCGCAGGCGCACCGCCACCACCGCCCCACTACCCCACCCACCACCACCACGCTACACCGCGTCACACCACATCACACGCGCGCGCACGCCGACACACACACACCTCACGCACACACACATACACACGCACACACACACGCACACACACCACCACCACCACCACCGCCACCACCACCACCGCCATCATGCACGCACGCACCTGGCCCACCACCAAACCACCAGGACGCCACACCACCTCGCACCACAGCACGCGCGCACACGCACACACCCACCCACCACCATTACCACCACCACCACCACCATCACCACCACCACCACAACCACAACCACAACCACAACCACAACCACGCGCACACGCACGCGCGCACGCGCACCACCACCCACTACGCACGCGCGCGCGGAGCCACAGGTCCGCTACGACACGCGTCCGCGGATAGAGAAGATCAGCGCCATGGTAACTGGTGGGAGGGAGGGGTAGGGCGTCAGATATGACGCGAGCGCACATAGCTTGCCCTCTTCCCCCTCCTCCTCCTTCTCTTCCTCCTCCTCCTCCCGCTCCTCGCCTCCTCATTGCTCATCCTTCTGTCGGGTGATTGTGCTGTCCTTTTGCCGTGGTCGTTCCTATCTCCGTAGCGTTTGCAGCCTCGAGCCAGAAAGCCGCGACCGCTGCGCGTTTGCCATGGGTCGCCGCGGCAAGGTGCGCTGTGGCACCGCTGCCTCAGCCTCTGACGACGACGTTGCCTTCGACTTGGCGATGGCCGACGGCTGGGGGGCCTGGCGAGCCTCCTACCCAGTCCGTGCCTCTGGCGGGGTTCACCGCGCAGGCCGTGGGCGGCCAACCAAGCCAGAGCAGAGAGCGTCGTGCGAGTGCACGCAGCCAGGATCTTCGGGCAGGGTCCAGCAGGAATGGTGGATGCCGCCGTTCCTCGTTCCGATTGCAGACGCGGCGCTGGTGCAGGGGGGCGCGACGGGCAAGGCGGTTTTGCAGAAGTTCCCGGATAGCCCTGCCTCTGGCGGGCTCCTCGCGCAGATGCACTGCACCAACATTCACCGCGTCGAGCGCTTGGCGAGAAGCCGCCCACTGGTGCTGAAGGTGGTGTGCCACAAGACTGAGAAATCGAAAGACGAGGCCAGGTTGGACGATTTTGGCCGCGCCGTGAAGTTCCACCAGAGCCCACGTGACCTGACTCTGTCGGTGGCGGCCCGCGTGCGGATGCTCATGGGATGCTCTGTGAATGGCGCCGCTCTTGGGCTTCTGAGCTTGTGGTGGAGTCCCGCTCACAAGTGTAAGCTCACGCGGGAGCAAGAGTCCCTGGCGCGCGCGGTCTTTTCCGACCTGGTGGAAGCCGCCCACGACGTGCCCGACATGTACGCCGCGGATTATCACGCTGCTTCTGGCGCGTCCGCTGCCTCTGGCGCGTCCGCTGCCGCTGCTGCTGCTCCTGCTCCAGCCGCGCTGGCGAGCGTCAGCGGCGGCGCCGGCGTCGCCGCTGGCAACGCCAGCGCGGCCTCGGGGGCCTGTGGCTCAGGCGCCCCTGCGCCCTGGCCTGGCCTGCCCCGCCGGCCTGGCCTGCCCCGCCGGCACAGCTTGCCTTCGGCGGGCACGCGCGTGCCCCAACCGCAGCGGTGCCTGCCGCAACCGCAACGGCAGCGGTTGCTGCGGCGGCCATGGCCCAGCGCCCGACGCCCGCGCCCGCGTTCGCGGAGGCGCGTGCAGGCGATGATATCCCGCCAGGTCCGCCGCTCGCGCCCAAGCCACTGGTCTCGCCGCGGGTGCCGCCGCCGCCGCCAACAACGGACCCTCCTCCAACGCCGCTGCCGCCCCAGGTTCCGCCTGCCTCTGGCGGTCATCATGCCCCTGCGGCTGCCGCTGCCCCTGCCGCTGCGCCGCTCCTGCCCTCTGGCGGTCAGTCGGCTCCACCGTCGGTGCCGCCGAACGATGCGTGGTTGAGGCGCATGGAAAAGGCCATCGACAGGGGCGCGTGGTGGCTTGAGTCTGCGCACTTATACATGCCATATGGGCGAGATCTCCGTCCGCGCAGCCAGAGCAGGGCGGAGGGCCCTTTAAGCATGCGCAGTGGAAGTAGCGGCGCCGACGACAGCGGGCCAGAGGTGGAGGACGACGACCTGGAGGCGGAGAATCAGCGGGGGAGGCAGCGCCAGCCATCCGAAGTGCCGCGGACCAGGCCGCGTTCCAGAAGCCAGTCGAGACCTCGCGACGAGACCGCCGCTGCCTCTGGCGCTGCTGCCTCCGGCGCACCCGGCGACGAGCAGGAGGAAGTGGACTTGGCGAGTTCTCTCTCAGAGGCGCGGATTGCTCGGTTGTCGGCCGAGAAAGGCCGAACTTCGCCGAGTCGTCCGAAAGGATTGGAAGCAGGGGCGCTTCTGCGATTGCAAGGGCGGTTGGCTGGCAAACGCCATCTCTGTCGCGCCCTTCTGGCAAATGCCGCAGCGCGACGAGAGGAACGCGCTTCTTGTGGAGGAGCGGCTCGACTTTTACTGCGCGCCGATCCCTCGAGCGGAAGCTTTTGACGCGCAGGCGTCCCCCACCGAAACGACAGCCCAGAGAAACCAGGGCAGTTGTGGGACGTCGTGCGCGCGCTTGCCTCCGAAAAGGTGCACTACAGGAAGCGTCTGCAGGGCGCAATCTGGGGTACTGGCGCTGCCCCCGGCGCGCCCTTCTGCGAGGCGTGCCCAAATGCCGTGCTCGGCGACGGGTGGGCGGCGCCGACGCCCGAGGCCTTCGAGGCCTCGAAGCGCTTCGCGAACATCGCCGCCGACGGCGACTACGTCGAGCACATTTTGCGCAAACACGACGGCGAGGTGCGGCACTGGGGGCAACGCTGGTGGACGAAGGTGTCAGATGACTACGTGGAGACGCTCAGAAACGTGAAGTTCTGGCATTACCAGTTCGCGAAGTCCAAGGCCGCGCGTCAATGGTTGCATTGGTGCCGCGAAGATTGTCTTTGACCGACAGGGGCATCAAGTGGATCCTGGAGGAAGAGGGCGGCGATGCCACAATTCTGAAACGCGAGTTTGACGACCCTGCCTCTGGCGAGCGGGGGGCGTGGTATATCAGGGGTGGTCTTCGCGTCGCGCTGGCGGAGCTTTGTAATTGCGGATGCAAGTCGTGCTCCTGCCACTTCCTCTACGCCTTGTACCGGCGACAACCGATCTTTGTGGCGAAGAGGCGGCGCAGCGAGTCCAAGAAGCCGGAGGCGAACCTCATGAGAACGCCCATCGCCTGCACTACCAGGAGACAGGCAAGTGGGGTCTCCCGTGGAACCCGTGGTGAAGGCGGTGCTTTCGCGGCTGGCGATCGCCCGTTCGCCTGCGCCCAGGAAAATGCATCGGCATCGCCATTCATCATTCCCATTCTCATCGACAGTCTCCACAGTCATCATCACCACCAATTTCGCCACCGTGTTTTCGTTTGCTTTTTGAAGTGGATCGTTTTTTTTTTTTTTTTTTTTTTTTTTTTTTTTTTTTTTTTTTTTTTTTTTTTTTTTTTTTTTTTTTTTTCTTTCTTTCTTTTCTTTCCCCCCGTGATCTTGTTTGCTTGTTTGGGGTGGTTGTGTTTAGCTTGTCTCGGGTGGTTTCGTTAGCTTTCTGCATTTTTCCTTTCCCCCCCCCATCCCTCCCGTGGTCCTCTTGAGTTTCCCCCTTGATCCAGTGTGGTTTTACCGATGGTTCTGTTTAGTTTTCTGTGGTCGTGCTTGCTTTTCCCCTGGTCCTGTTTACTTTTTTTTTTCCGTGGTTCTGTTTCGTTTTCGTTTTTTTTTTTTTTTTTTTTTTTTTTTTGTCCCCCCCCCCCTTACTTTCCGGGGGTCCTGTTTTCGTTTTCTCTGTCCTGTTTACTTTTTTGCGATTTTTTTTTTTTTTTTTTTTTTTTTTTTTTTTTTTTTTTTTTTTTTTTTTTTTTTTTTTTTTTTTTTTTTTTTTTTTTTTTTCAGTGGTCCTGCTTAGTTTTACCGTGGTCTTGCTTAGATTTTGTCCAGGTCCTGTTTAATTATCCCGTGGTCCTGTTTAGTTTTTCTCATGATCCTGCTTAGGTTTTCTCGGATGGTCCTGCTCAGTTTTTCTCTTTGTCCTGTTTCGTTTTCCTATTGTCTTGTTTAGTTTTCCTTTGGTCCTGCTAAGTTGTTCCGATTGTCCTGTTTAGTAGTCTCCGGGTTTTGTTTAGTTTTGTCCTGGTCCTGTCTTGTTTTCTCGTGGTCCTGTTTAGTTTTTGGTGTTGTTTAGGCTTCACCTGGTCCTGCTTAGTTTTCCTTTGGTGCTGTTTAGTTTGCCTGTGGTCCTTTTTAGTTTTTCCGTGTTTTCTCTAGGTCCTGTTTAGTTTCCCGTGGTCGTTTTTTTTTTTTTTTTTTTTTTTTTTTTTTTTTTTTTTTTTTTTTTTTTTTTTTTTTTTTTTTTGTTTTTTTTTTTTCTTCTTCTTCTTCTTCTTCTTCTTCTTTTTCTCCCCCCCCCCCCCTTCCCCCCTTCGTTCCTTCTCTTTGGGAGGGCCCCGTTCAGTTTTCTTGTGGTCCTGTATATTTGTGTCCTGGTCCTGTTTAGTTTTGTCCTGGTCCTGTTTAGTTTCCCCCTGGTCCTGTTTAGTTTCCCCGTGGTCCTGTTTGGTGTTCTCCTGGTCCTGTTTTGTATTCTCCAGGTCATGTTTAGTTTTTTCCTGGTCGTGTTTAGTTTTGTCCTGGTCCTGTTTAGTTTTCCAGTGGTCCTGTTTAGTCTGGGTCCTGCTCCTGTTTAGTTTTCCTTTTCCTGTGGTCTTGTTTAGCTTTCTCTTGGTCCTGCTTAGTTTTCTTTTGGTCCTGTTTAGTTTTCCTGGTCCCGTTTTTTTTTTTTTTTTTTTTTTTTTTTTTTTTTTTTTTTTTTTTTTTTTTTTTTTTTTTTTTTTTTTTTTTTTTTTTTTTTTTTTTTTTTTAAAAAAAAAAATACTTCTTCTTCTTCTTCTTCTGCTTCGTCTTTCTTCGGATGGCCCTGTTCAGTTTTCCGGTGGTCCTGTTAAGTTTTCTCCTGGTGCTGTTTAGTTTTTCTTTGGATGGTCCTGCTTATTTTTCTCTTGGTCCTGTTTAGTTTCCCCTTGGTCCTGTTGAGTTTTCTTGTGGCCCTGTTTAGTGTTGTCGCGTAGTCCTGTTCAGGTTTTCCTTGGTTCTGTTCATTTTTTTTTTTTTTTTAAAAAAATAACAAAAAATGGTCTTGTTTAGTTTTCCTGTCGTCAAGTATACTTTTCCCTGGCCCTGTGTAGTTTTCGCATGGTTCTCTTTCGTTTTCCGGTGGTCATGTTTCGTTTCCCTATGGTCCTGTTTAGTTTCCTTGTGGTCCTGTGTGTCTTTTCCGTTGTCCTGTTTTCTTTCTGGGGTGGTCATGTTTAGTTTTCCTGTGGTATTGTTTAGTTTCCTCCTGGTCCTGTTTAGTTTTTCCCCGGTCATGTTTAGTTTTTTCGGGTGATCCTGTTTAGGTTTGCCCGTGGTCCTGTCTGCTTTCTGCGCGACTTGTTTGCTATTTTTTTTTGCGCGGTCCTGTTTAGTGTTCCACTTGTCCTGCTTAGTTTTCCTTTGGTCCTGTTTGCTTTTTTTGCGTTGTCCTGTTTGCTTTTCTCCAGGTCCTGTTTAGTCTTGTCCTGGTCCTCTTTGGCTTTCCTGTGGTCCTGTGTAGTTTTCCGGTGGTCCTGCTTAGTTTTCTCTTGGTACTGTGTGCCTTCTCCGTGGTCCTGTGTTTGCCTTTTTGGGTGGTCCTGTTTCGTTTCCTGGTTGTCCTGTTTAGTTTTCCCTTGGTCCTGCTTACTTGTTGCGCGGTCCTGCCTATTTTTCTTTTGGCCCTGTTTAGTTTTTTCCTGGTCTTGTTGAATTGTCAGGTGGCCCTGTTTAGTTTTCCAGTAGTTCTGTTTAGTTCGGTCCTGGTCTTGTTTAGTTTTCTTCTGGCCCTGTTTACAATTTTCTTCCCGTGGTCTTGTGTAGTTTTGCCGTGGTCCTGTTTAGGTTTTTCATTGTCCTGTTCACTTTTTGCGTGGCCCTCGTTAGTTTTGACTTGGTCCTCTTTAGGTGTCCCGTGGTCTTGTTTTGTTTTCATGCTGTCTGATTAGTTTTCTCCTGGCCCTGTATGCCTTGTCCGTCGTCTTGTTTGCGTTTTAGGGTGGTCCTGTTTAGTTTCCTTGTGGTCCTGTTTAGTTTTCTCTTGGATCTGTTTATTTTTTCCGTGGCCCCGTTTAATTTATTTCTGGCCTTCTTTATTTTTCTACCGGGGGCAGGGGTGGGGGCTCCAGAGGAGCAGGGGGGGGCGGAGGAAGGGGGACATGAGAAACAGGAGGTTGGCGACGACGACGACGACGACGGTGACGGCGGCGACGGCGGCGGAGATGAAGGCAACGACGGCGACGGCGATGAAAACAACGACGGCGACGGCGATGAAGACGACGACGACGACGAGGACACGGCAGCAACATCATCGCCATCACCATGATCATCGTCGTTGTTTTCAATCGCATCGTCAGCGCCAGCGTCGTCGTCATCATCATGATCATCGCCAGGCCAAGGAGTGTCGTATCATATTAACGCCTTTCCTTAATGTGATGTTTGACCCCTTGTTGGCCCAGACAGTGATGCTAATACTAATCTTCATAGTAGTCATGATAGTAATTTTCAGAATGAGGAGAATACTACTACGACGAACCGTAATACTACCAACTTAAATACGAATAATAATAACAATCATCATAATACTAGTACTAGTAAGAAGAATACGCATGATACTATTACTGATAGGACGAATAATAATAATATGAAGACTAGTAAGAATACGAATAATCAGAATACCGCCACTAATCATACAACCTATAAAAGGAATAATATTACTAACAATATTGAATACGAATCAAACTAGTAAGAGTCATATTAAGGGTAATAATAATAAGAATACTCATACGCACAAGATGAATAATGCGAAGCAGAAGAATAATTTTATGAAGAATCCTAATATTACGAAGACGATTAATAATACTACTAATAAGGATATGGGTAACATTCAGAATGATAATACTATTCATACAGATTATACTAATAGTAGTAATATGAGTAATAGAAATAATATTACTCATACGAAGGATAATACGAATCCCAAGAGTAATGAGTAAGAAGAAACATAACAATAATAAGGACAATGCAGCGACTAATAAACATAAGAGGAATAATACGACTACTCTCAATACTAATAAGAAACACAATACTAGTATCAACAATAATTGCAAGAACACTTGTCAAACTACTACTAATAATAATACTAATACTATTATTACGAATAATACTACTACTAATAATGAGAGTACCATGAAGAAACATATCAATTAAATTAATAAAATCAGTATTACTCAAAAGGAGAACACTAATCATAAGTGTAATATTAAGAAGAATCATCGTATTCATACTAATAAGAAGCAGAGGAGGAGGAAGAGGAGGAGGAGGAAGAGGACGAGGAGGAGGAGGAGGAGGAAGAGGAGGAGGAGGAAGAGGAAGACGAGGAGGAGGAGGAGGAGGAAAAGGAGGATGAGGTCGAGCTGGATGAGGTGGAGGGGGATGATGAGGAGGAGGGGGAAGGGAATGAGGAGGAGGAAAGAGGAACAGGAGGAGGAGGAGGATCAAAAGGAGGAGGAGGAGGAGGGAGGAAAAGGATGAAAAGGAAAAGGAGGAGGAGGACGAGGAAGAGGAGGATATGATGATGATGATGAATGATGATGATGATGATGATGATGATGATGATGATGATGATGATGATGATGATGATGATGATGATGATGATGATGATGATGATGATGATGATGATGATGATGATGATGATGATGATGATAGAGATGATGATGATGATGCTGATGATGATGATGATGATGTGATGATGATGATGATGAGGATGATGAGATGATGATAATGATGATGATGATGATGATGAATGATGATGATGATGATGATGATGATGTGATGATGTGATGAATGATGATGATGATGATATGATGATGAGGGAGGAGAGGAAGGATGGAGGAGGAGGGAAGAATGAGGAGGAGGAGGAGGAGCACGAGAAGGAGAGGAGGAAGAAAGGAAAAGGATGCAAGGAACAAAGGAAGGGAGGGGAGGGGGAGGATCACAATGGAGAAAGACAGAGCCGGGGCCGAGAGAGAATTAGAGAGAGGGAGGAGGGAAAAGTACGAGGAGGAGAGGGAAGGAGAGGGGGGAGGAGGGGTGGGGAGGGAGCGGGGGAGGGGGGAGGAGAAAAGGAGGAGGAGGAGGAAGGGAAAGAAAAAAAAAAATAAGGAGGGGATAAGGGCGGGAGGAGGAGGAGGAGGAGGAGGAGGAGGAGGATGAGGAGGAGGAGCGCTGCTGGCGTCAGAATTTGGCATGTTGTTGTTGGTGTGCAGTGGGATGCCGCGGGAAGCGTCGTTTCTTTATTTTTTGAATGCAGAAGGTGGGCTTGACCCTGTCGGCTTGTTCGAGATGTCTAGGTCTGGATGCGTGGCGGGGGCGCGTAATCGGAAGGGTTGTGTTGTTTGGACATTTTCCCGTGGTCAGTTTATGGGCCTGTCATTTCTTGGCAGTTTGCGTTGTGGAGTTGGACAGGTGGCACACCATACTTTCTCCGTCAGCGGTTGTATTGTTTCATCGGGAATGTGCAATTTGCAGAATGACCTGCCCATGCGGCGTGACGCACTTGTGCTCTAGATTCGTATTTCTCTTGGCAGGAGCGTTCATTCATTCGTCGGAGCCTCACCGGTTAAGTCCGGGTGCGTTTCTTCAAATGGGTGGTTGTGCCTTGTTCTGCAAACATTGAGTGAAGACGGGTAGCACTCCGTTAACAGCACGGGTCCTCCGTTGTTTTTGCACCGTGGCATCGCACCGAGCATGGATGTCCATTCATTTGTTGGAGCCTCTCTGGTTTAGCTCGGGTTGTTCCTTCAAGTGGGCGTTTGTGTGCCCAGTGTGCGCTCTCATGTCACGTGGGGTAGGCGGAGGACTGGTGGACTTGCGGAGCGCTAAATGGTTGAGCAGGATAGGTAACAGTTCGCAGTGGTAGCCACCTTATTACTGCAGGAGGGCGTTCTTTTGCGCACGTTTGATGGGCGCGTTTGCGATTGTTTGTTTGCGATTGTGGAAGATGCGGGCTGAACGTGTTTGGTTGTGTTCACGTTTGGGCGGTCCGGTGCTGTTTTGCCGTCGGAAAGATAAATGCAAGTGCCATTGGTTTCGTCATTCGCTTCGGCAACCGTTCTGGCTAATTTTGTTTCGCGTTTCGGGCAAGAGCGTGGCAGTCGGTGTTACGCTGCTGTTGCTGGCATCGTTCTTTCAGGTTTGTGGTCACGAGCGGTCATTCGTTTTTGGGAGCCTCGCCAGTTTATCTCGGATGTGTTCCTTTCTCGGGTTGTTGTCTATTGTCTTGTGAGTGTTGGGTGTGGATGGGCCAGCATTCCGCTGGCAGTATGGTAGTTTGGTTGCCCTCACCGTGGCAGTGCGCTGATCATTGTTCGTTATCAATTTAATGCAGCTTCAGCGGATGATCCCAGGTGTGCTTTTCAAACTGGGATTTTTCTTGGTCAGTATGGGCGCTCTTGTCGAGTGCGGGAAGTGACATATTCTTCGGCTGTCCTAGTGCTATATGGTGGTACGGTGTAGTAGGATAAGTAGCAGCCCGCAGGGGTTCTAACCTGTATCACGGTGGGAGGCTTTTCTGGTGTGTGTGTGTGTGTGTGTGTGTGTGTGTGTCTGCGTGCGTTTTTGCAGCTTTCGTGGTGATTGCTTTCTTGTTGTGGCCGTGGATATTGTTTGATGGGGCCTGATTTTCCCATTC
>CAUYUJ010018116.1:56546-84046 GCA_963575745.1 Prorocentrum cordatum
GCTACATATATTTGTCAACAACTGCAATTTCGAGGGAGCCGACACATGACTCAACTTTAGGAGCACGGACAGAAGTTAATGGAGGATATGTTATCACCCAAGAAATTCGACAGCCCAATCGATCTCGTCATCATCGACAGGATTTTTTCGGGCGGCCTCATCTCGATCTAAAGTTATGCCAGGTGCGCCGCTGAAATTCGCGACGGTCCACGAAAAAAGTTGCACCATTCATGGGGCCGACGCGTGGCTCACTCACGTGATATCCAACGTTACTTTAGCATTCGCCACCCGTGGGAACATTGAAAATTTACAGCGCCACCTCCACATCTAATCCGATTCCCCGCCCGCCGCTCATGGAGAGGACTGGGGGAAGAGGGGGTCGAATCGATCAGATGCGGGGGCGGCGCTGCAAGTTTTCAGTGTCGTACCGTCTGTGCAACGTATACATAAAAAATGGTCGATCGCAACATCCCTGTCGTGTTTGCACACGATGGGCAGGGGCCGCAGCCTCATACAGAGCAGGACCGCCACCGGCAAGAGTTGTGATGGAGGAGGGGTGAGAGGAGGACGGGCATGAGGGAGAGGGTGGGTACGAGGATCGGTAGTTGGAGAACAAGGAGGAGGAGGAGGAGGAGGAGGAGGAGGAGGAGGAGAAGGGATGAGGATGAGGGAGAGGAGGAGGAGGAGGAGGAGGAGGATGAGGAGGAGGGGAGGAGGAGGCGGAGTGTATCGGAGGAAGCAGAGCAGGAGGGGGAGGCGGAGGAGGAGGAGGAGGGGAGGAGGAGTAGGAGGTGGAGGAGGAGGAAGCGGAGGAGGAGGAGGGGGAGGAGGAGGAGGAGGAGGAGGAGGGGGGAGGAGGGCGAGGAGAGGAGGAGGAGGAGGAGGATGAGGAGGAGGGGGAAGGATGAGGAGGAAGGGGTGGATGGGGAGGAGGAGGAGGAGGAGAAGGAGGGGGAGGCGGAGGAGGAGGACGAGGAGGAGGAGGAGGAGGAGGAGGAGGAGGTGGAGGAAGCTTAACATGAGGAGGAGGCTGGTACCTGGCACGCCCCGTGCGCGCCGATGCGATCATTGCGCTCCGCGCGAACCCGCCGCCTCGTATCTACACTGTCTCGGTTGAATTGGGCTTCTAACTCGGTTGGTTCACGCATTGTGGGCGTGAGGCATCACACGCTTTCGGGAATTGCAGGTGATGAGGTTTGGAAGCTCGAGGAGGTAGAGACGGGGAAGGGAAGTGGATGGGGGAAGCGTAGACCCACGATCGAGCTCGGCGGAGGGCGTCGCCCTGCGAGGCGACCACGACGCCGCGAACGCGGGCAGTCTGGGGCGTCTGGGCATCGCTCTCATCTCTCCGCCGTGTCTCCCTCGGGCGCCCGAGCGCACCAGGGATGACTGAGCGACAGCATCAGAAGCCGCATTGACCTTGCATTGACATTGCATGGGCCGCACACTGAAATTGCATTGACCTTGCACTTGCTGAGCTGTGCATCGCTCGCACGCCGCGCGGTGGCGATGCGGCCGCCTCCCGAAGCGGACCAGGTGAGGGACTTGCGGACGAGATGGGTGGTGGAGGCGGAGGGGCCTTGGTAAGGGGGTACGCACGCGGGTACAGTGTGGAAATTGAGGGAGAGGAGCGCGGAACCCGAGATGCGGAACAGGAGGCGGGCATAAGGAGGCGGATGAAGGGCGTGGTGGACACCCCCCTCATCCGCCTCCCCCGTCATCCATGTCCTCGCCCCCCCCCCTCAATCGTCACGTGTCCCGCTCCCGCACATCCTAATCGTTAGTGTCTTCCATCACCCCATCGCATGCCCCCCCCCACGCCATCTCATCCGCCCTCGTCCGCTTCGGTGAGGGGTGGTTGGGCGACCGCAGCAGGACGGTCGCCAGACTGCAAACGAGAGTGCAGCGTCCCCCTTGGGGGGGGTGGCCTGCGCCAAACGCGCGCACCCCCTCCCTTCTCCAGAAATTAGGGTCCATGCCCCAACTCGCCCATCTGTCACCCCCTGACCTCCCTCCATATCGACCCCTGACCCCCCGAACCTATACCACTGATATTGCATCGGTATTGCGGGTGCGGTTGCAGTGGCGTTGCATTGATTTTGCGTTGACTTTGCGTTGACTTTGCGTTGACTTTGCATTGACCTTGCATTGACCTTGCATTGACTTTGCATTGCCCGCCTTGCATGATTGGCATTACACTGGCCGTGTATTGGTATAGTACACGTGTTGGCTAAGTGTACCCACGTGTGTTCATGGCTAACTACATTGCCCCAATTGCGCCCACCCGATCGACACCGAGTCATCGTGAACACCAATCATAAACGGGCCAGCGCTCACACCGCACGCTGCAATCTGGACTTGAAACATCACCAGGGCCATTGTGCGTGACTGCTTGAAAGAGGTCCGCATCGCGGCCAGCAGCGCTCAACCAGCGCTGCAATGTGTGCACACCCTGTGAATGTGAATTGCGAGCAAGTGCAGAGACGATTGCGGCAAAGGGAAGCAAGCGGCCAGCATCTGCATGGTGTAACCTAATCATTGTTGAAGCCAGCTCTGACCTCGTGCACGTAGTCGAGGCCATCGACGACAGCAGCACAAATCGCAGCCACAAGTTCGTCTTTGTAAGCGGAGGAGCCCCTCTGGTGCTTGGATCCAGACACCCATCCTGACTTCAACCATCCAGTCCCAGCCTCGTCAGCGGACTTGGTGTCGCTCTTGGGCGTCACCTTGTGCAAAGGCGTGGTCTCGCGCCCGTCCTCTGGGGAGGCACTACAACACATACGCATACACGCATAAGTGAGATAAACGACGACACGGGTGCACGTTTCCGACGAAACTCATCTAATCTGCCAATGCGGTGGCAATCGAACGGACGACCACATGAATGTTGATTGGCAGTCGCCATCAAGCCGATGGTCTAAACCATCGGTTTGATGGTTTGCTTAGCTGGCACAAAATCACATGGTCACGTGCCTCGGCTCGAACATGCCTCTCCAGCGCGCGTGCACGTGCCGTTCTGTAGAGCTCCACGGTCCGACGAATCGCACGACCATGTGATTGTACGCGCTGGCTAAGCAAACCAAAATTGACACTGATCGCATCCTGCAGGCACTTGTCAGCATGATCTCGGGTTGCATGCAAGTGCTTCCACAATGCGTCAGGCCAAGTGGACCAGATCTCGTACGGCTTCCGACTGCCTGCGCCGAATGCGCCCCCATATGTCACACGACGGGTGGCCTTGTTGATCCGAATGGATTCCATCATCGGCACGAAATGGAAGAGCAGCGACGAGATCGGTTGCTCGATGCAGAAGAACGCACCCCTCAATGTACACAGCGTCAGGAGCCACGACCTCCCGACAACCCGTATGGCGAGACATGGATGGGCCGATGTTGTGGAGCAAGTTGGCAGACGGTGATCAGAGCGAGCCCGAAGGGGATGGATAGGACGCTGAAGGCAAGGAGGAAGGGGAGTGAGCGTGAAACCCTCACACTATCCATGCCGAGTGCCACGCTCCACAATGACGGTCCATCCGTGTCTGCTGGGCCGACTTGGCCACACGTCCTCTCCCTGCTGTTCTCGAAGCCCCCCCCCAACAATATGACGGCCAGGCAGTTGGCCTCGCGCACGTCGTCCCTGTCGGTGTCGCCCCATGCAGAAGACGTTGACCGCTTTGTATGCCCTCGTGCGCAGTTAACCCATGTCGAACATTGCGGTGAGAACCACGCAGTAGCACCAATGTGCAGCATCGAGATCGACAGTGCAACGTATATGAAACCAGACACCCTCGTCACATCGTCCCACACCCTCTGCGATGTGCGCTCTACTGCAACCGCTCGAACACCTGCGTCTCGTAGCTTCCTGCTAGCCCCTGCTTGGCCAGCGAATATCTCTACGAACGACAGCGTGCGAGGCATGTCACGGCTGAGGTCATCGATCTTCTGCGTTACAGCGCTGAACACCTTGAAGCCGACGCTGTCACCAGCGCACAAGGTCGACGTCCCTATTGCACACTCAATCTCAATCTCCGCCTTGCAGGCAATATCTGCCCGCCGAATATCATCAGAATCCATTGGGTAGGCTGCCGCGTTCACCATCGCAGCCCTCCAGACGTCCGCGCCAGGCCGAAAGCCAGCCATGGCCGCCTAGCGCCCTGGCAGAAGCGGAAGTGTACCCGCGGATGCACCAAAAATGTAGGTGCTCAAATGCAGCAGACCGATCATGTTGAACATGGCAAATATTCTCCGTTCAAGTGTAGACCGATGCGCAACTTGCGCGAGATCACGCAGAATGACGTTTAACCCTTCGTCAGTGAACATAGTGTATAATTTCGGCGAGCCGTGGAACAATGTCCTCGTGTTATCGGGGGCAACATGTCTAGGGGCAGGTGTCATCCACACATGCCAGGGTGCGACTGTGCCCGCCAACGCTGTAATTGTGTGTGAGTAAGGTTCATTCAGTGCGTCCACTGATCGTGGACATGTGCGTGTACGTGCGTGCGCTCGTGCGTGCCTGCGTGTGGATGTGTCTGGCCGTGCATGCGCGCGTATGCTTATCTTGTAAGGTATGCTGGGCGCTCGGTGTGCAAGTGGGTTACATGTGATTGCGACGTCGCCTCATGTCTAGATCGATGTACGTCCACCCGTGCACGTAGCTCTCACACTCACGGCACGCGCGATGGCAGTCAACAGTCACCCCCCCTAGAATTGGACAGTTCTCCTGGGCCCTGGCCGCGACACGGCTCCAACCCCCGTCCCTGCCCCGCCGCGCATAGCGCGGGATTGATATTCCCGAGGTCCTGTCCGCAAGATGCACAACAAGATGGTGCTTGGGAACGTGCGAAACACCAGATGCCTCACATGCACGCAGGAATATGCCCGATAACCCTACGAGTGCCTCGCGCTCCTCTGGTCGCACGACGACCCCCATGCCTCGGATAGTATCCAGAAACTGCACCATTGTACTACCTGCCGTGACGAATGCATCCGTGAAAACCCCAGCACCGCCGTACACGAGCAGCTCATGGACAGCAAAGTTCAACAACACGCTCATTTCCCCTGCTTTGGCCTTGAGCCCACCCCCAGGATGCCGAATATTCGTTGCCGTACATCCTTCAGCGCTGCCCAGCATGCCCCACGTTAAAGTTGAAATTCTCCTATTATGGGGGATATTCTGATCCACCTCCCAGGCCCTCAACTCAGCAACTAACCTCCGAAGGGCCAACTCTTTTTGTTCAGCCGAGCTCCCTGGGCACCCCCACGGGTTCGAGAGAATCAAACGCCAGAACGCGCTGCACGTCCACCTCTGGACAGGGCCATAATATATCGTATGTAGTGAATCGATAGCCAACGTGGTAGCAGGACTGCTTGAAAGCGCAGCGCAGAACAGTGGACATCTGTGCATTATTGGATCTATAACTGATTGTCCCGATTTCCGAGGCCTCCAAAACGTAAGTATAAATGGTACGTCGGTTACTTCTATAGCTCCAATGTCGGGAAGACTAGTCGATGGCTCCACGCGATCCCCAGGTTCTAAACTCACCCCCGAAATGACAACTGCACACGACACAATTCGACCTCCAATTGTTTTGCCCGATTTAACCCATGTTAGAGCCCTGACCACAGCATCCCGCTGGCCCTCGTTATGGATCGTCACATGCCGCTCACACGTCTGACACGCCTGCTCGTACTCACACGCAGCCCGCAGAGGAAACGGTACAACGTCCGACTCGATCGAGCAATTGTGCATATGGAGATCGCATTTTGGCAAGCTGCAATACTGGCATGGCGAAAACTTGCTCGCCCATGATGCAAGCCCGAGAGTTTTGCTGTGCTCTGCCCAGTCTCCCTTAATCCGCATGCCACGACTGTTGCAAACAGCGTGCCAATTGTTATGTAGCCGACATGCAGACGTCATGTATGTTCGTGCGCCACGACATCGGTTATGCAATGATGACATGCTGACATCTTAACGGTTGTCTAAACAACGATACGCATGTGAATATATATATATATATATATATATGTATATATCGTCATATTATTGCTATACTATGCAACGCCATGCGTTTGATATTACATTGCCACCATTCCAGTGACATATGCGTTGACGGTGAGTGTAGTCCACGTGTATGTTGCATCGACGGTGCAGTGGCATTGCATTGACTTGTACAGTGACACGCTGTGGGGCGGGCGGATACAGCGACAGCAACACCTATCCACAGGAAGCAACACTTCGGGAATGTTTGTCGCACGGCCAACGGGTCAGCTGGGTCCCAGTCTGAGTCATCGTGTCGCCTAGGCGGCGACCGACCCGATATGAGTGCCTCCAGCACCCACGAAAGTGCTTGAAGGGTCGGCCAAAGCGAGCACCAGCCTTTGCAACCGCACTGGCATTTGTCGGACCCCAAGAGAACGCTAGTGACGTGTCGTTTCCCCGTCATGAGGTTTATAATCCAAAATCCAAGGATGCTGTCTGCTCTACCCCCGACTCCCGATGTGTACCGTACCCCATCTACATACAATCCCAATGGCACTGGTTTGACATCATTGTTTGATACTGCTTTGATTACATCAGGGTTGGTCATGTAGCACGGGAGGTCTATGATGTTTTCGTCTCTGGTCGGTGGGTCCTGCTGCAGGATATCCAAGCTAGAGGGGTCCGTGGTCAACTCTTCTGCGATACTTACCCAGGCTGGTCGGAAGGGTATGTCTCGAATCGTGCGCCTAGCCGATCTCCTCAAATTACATGGTGTGGGGACAAAATACAAATCGCCAGCACCTGGGAGCACCGTGTCCAAGTGCCGTTGATACGAGCCACTCTGCTTACCAGGTTCCTGAGCGTACGTGCCGAAGGATCCTCCAGGGACGGATGCCGTATGACACCGATAGCACATCACACACACACGTCGTATGCAGATAATTTTCCACACGAATACAAACTTAAAATGTGTTTAAGAAGTTCAGATCCTGCATCTCGCTGTGCCTGCCGCAAGCGAGCATTCCCCCCTGGGATCCATCGCGGGCCGTTGGCCCTCCTTCTCTTGGGCATCGTTAAAAGCACGGGCTCACGTCCAGAGCCAGTGCGGCTATGTATCTATTCAGGTGACGCCTGACACTCTTGGACCTCAGCACGCGAGACTCCACCCACGGGAGAGGCCGATGAAAGGGCGGTGGCTGACGGCTGAGGGGGAGAGGGCACAGGCGAGAGGTTGCGAGCTAGATTCCCTGAACGTTCATTCCAGAGGGGGGGGGGGCTGACAACCAACTGGGACACACGCATCAGGAACCCGACATGTCTGACCGATCCCCCGCGCGCAACTCGCCACCGTGCGATGGCAGTACCCGTGTACTGCGCGCGCCGAGGCGCGCAGCCATGCCGTGCGCCAGTGGGGCACACGGTGACCGCCAGCTCATCTCAAAAAATGATGTCACAGTTTGCCTGCAATGTGGCACTTGGAAGCATATAGGCAGGTCAACGGTAGGTCAACGGTAGGTCAACGGTAGGTCAACGGTAGGTAAATGTTACATAGGTTGGCCTAAATCTACTGAATTGGAGGTCAACGGTAGGTCAACGGTAGGTCAACGGTAGGTCAACGGTAGGTCAACGGTCCCAGGTCAACGGTAGGTCAACGGTCCATCCCTGTAAAATAACAGGGTTTGAGGGCCAGGTCAACGGTAGGTCAACGGTAGGTCAACGGTCCCAGGTCAACGGTAGGTCAACGGTAGGTCAACGGTAGTTCGGTGGTTGTTTTCCGGCGTGGATGTAGGTAATATGTAGGTCAACGGTAGGTCAACGGTAGGTCAACGGTCATTTTATGACACACAGGCACCATGTGACAGGGTTCTACCGTGTCTGAGGTCCACAGCACAGCCATTTGGTTCACCAAACATTGCTCGCACGCCACGTGGTTGCAGGCAAACGACATCAGCTCACTGGTTACAGCTGCGCTGAGCAACCCCTGCAGAGGCTGCATGCCAGGGCCCCTTGCCCGTTGCATGCAAGAGCCTACCAGCTTCAAGCGCGCCGTGCCATCGATGCTGTCGGTGTGATCACATGCGTACAATATACCGAGAATTCCACCCCAACACGCGTGCATACGACGCATGGGCGCGCACGACCCCCTCCCCCTCCACATGCCCCGACTTAAGACATCACTGCATCAGTGGCACGGCTGCTGCACCAGACACCGCCTGGCAACAGGCGGCCACCTGAGATGGCCAGCTGCGCATCGCGCGACCTATCACTGGCCAGAGCCCCTGGCATGGTCGCGCTGCGTCTTGAGCTCCTTCGTCTGCAGCAAGTACTCGCACTCGTTGGCCACGTTGTTGACGGTGCTCTCGAGCTCGTTGATCTCCTGCACCGCCTCCTGGAAGGTCAGCTCGGAGACTTTCTGCTGGAAGTTCTTCCAGCCCGTGGCGAAGAGCTCCGACAGCACCTGGCTGGTGTTCACCGTGCTCTTGAGGTCGGCCAGCATCGTCGTCAAGTCGCTCCTGAACTCGGGCAGCCTGGCGAACGACCACGACGGGTCTGAACCGATCTGAGCCAGGATCGTGTCCGCCTGCGACACCACCGTCGTGAACTTCCCCTGCGTGATCTTGGCGGCCTTCACGGGGTCGGAGGATGCGCTCGTGCGGTCCTTGCCCGCGCGGCCCTTCTGCTTGGCGTTCGCCTTGGGCACGACCTTCCGCCTCTTGTCCACGGCAGCGTCGTCCGTCACCCGGCCGCGCTTCCCCGCGCACATGGGGGTCGGGGGCTCGGTCTCCTCACAGATGCTAGGTCAATTAATGGTCAATGGTCACTGGTCAAGGGCAGTAAGGGTCAACGGTTCACGATAGGTCAATGGAAGGTCAATGGAAGGTCAATGGTAGGTCAATGGTAGGTCAATGGTAGGTCAATGGTAGGTCAATGGCAGGTCAATGGCAGGTCAATGCCAGGTCAATGGGAGGTCAATGGCAGGTCAATGGTAGGTCAATGGTCGATGACAGGTCACTGGTATTGGTTTACATATCATTTGAAAAGGAACCACCCTCATCAATATGCGCGCCCGTGTCCGTGTACGCGTGCATGTTCCTCATCCTCATCATGCTCACCATGCTACTCATCTTCCTCCTCCTCCTCCTCCTCCTCATCATCATCATCATCATCATCAGCATCACCATCCACCTTGTACTCGTCCTCCGCCTCATCCTCCTCCTCCTCATCCTCTTTATCATCATCATCATCATCATCATCCTCATCATCCTCATCATCCTCCTCCTCCTCGTCCTCCTACCCCCCCGTCCAGGGGGGGTATGGACTTGGGGGTGGAGCAGACTGTCCTGGTGCAAGGACGATCACAGAGGAGAAAGGGAGGAGGAGGAAGAGGAGGAGGAGGAGGCCGAGGAGGACGATGATGATGATGATGATGCTGATGAGGAGGAGGAGGAGGAGGAGGAGGAAGAGGAGGAGGAGGTGGATGAGGAGGGGTGCATGGGACCTAGGACCTGGGACCTGGATCTGACCCACCTCACAGTCCCTCCCCATGTCGGGCGCGAGCGGCCCGTCCTTGTCGGCCACGTCGTCGCCGATGCCGCCCGCTGCAGCTGCTGCAGCGACCACCTCCCCTACCAGCGACCCTTCTGATCTTCGCTGCATGCTGTCGTCGTTGTCGCTGGCCATCGCCGCCAACATCGTTTTGCATCGTCAGTCGTCGTCACCATCGTCGTCGTCGTTGTCGTTGTCCCCAGTGTTGTTGTCGTCGTCGCCATCGTCGTCGTTGCTGCAGTCGCCGATCGTCGTCGGAGTCGTCGTCGTCGCCGTCGTCGTCGTCGTCGTCGTCGCGGCCATCACCAGTCCGTGGTTTCCACACCGCATCATCGTCACTGTCGTCGTCGGTCGTCGTCGATGCCGCCAATGCCTCCGCCATCGGTAACGTCGGCGTCGTCGGTGCCGTCATCGCCGGAACCCCCCACGGTCGTTGTCGTTGTTCGGCATCGCCGTCATCGTCGTTTCTCGTCGATGTCGTCGGCCGTTGACTGTCGTCATCGTCGTCCATCGTCGTCGTCGGCATCGTCGTCGCCAGCCCCCCGCCGCACGAGGGGAGGGGGAGGAGGCGGAGGAGTTCCGCTGGCTCGCCGAAGGAGGAGGCGGAGGGGGAGGATGAGGGATATGACAATGAGCTGGAGGAGGCGAACACGGCGGATGGGGGATGACGGGGGATATGAGGCGGAGGTCTGTTGGTTCGCCGACGGAGGAGGCGGATGGGTGAGGGGAGGAGGGAGAGTACAATGATCTGGAGGATGATGGGAAGGATGGGGCGGGCAAATGCGAGTATGAGGTTGGGAGGGATGGGGATGGATAGGGAGTTATGGTGATGAGGGTGGATGGGAAGGTGAGGAGGGGGATGAGGGGGAGGATGCGGAGGGTGATGATGATGAGGAGGAGGGGGGGTGAGGGGGAGGATGAGGAGGAGGAGGAGGAGGAGGAGGAGAAGGAGGAGGAGGGGATTGAGAGAACGAGGATCGGGAGGCTGGGGGGATAGCGATGGGATAGATGATATCGCGTTTACTCCGCCATCTGCTCAGCCTAAAGGGCGTCGAGCAGCCCAAGAGGGATGGCTGGCAGAGGAGGGGCGGCCGCGGGCGTCGCAGCCGCGGCCTGGGTGCTGGGAGCACCTCCTGCTGGCGCTGCGGCCTGGGTGCTGGCAGCACCTCCCACAGGCGCCTCCACCAGCTCCGCGAGCTGGGAGCTTGGAGCTGGCGCCGCGCTCGGCCTCTTCCTGACAGGCGCGCCCTCCTCACTTGCGGATGCAGGCCTCTTGGCGACCACTGCGGCCTTCTTGTTGTGCCCGCCCCTGCCGTACCCCATGCGGACCTTCTCGGCCTCCAGCGCGGGCTTGTCGGAGCCGTCGATGTACATCTGGCCGAGGGTCTTCATCGCCGCGACGGCCGCGTCTGGGTCGCTGTAGGAGGAGATGGCGACGATCTGGGACAACTTCTTGTCTTTCGTCGACCAGAGGGTGAGCCACGTGTCCGACTTCTTCCTCGTCCATTTGAGCTCCAGCTTGGCACCGTCCAGCGTGCCCTCCCAGAGCGGGGGCTCGTACCTCTTCTGCGCCGAGGGCTCGCACAACGACTCGGGGAGCTTGAACTTCATCCCGTCGGGCCACGACACAATCTTGACGCCGTCCACCGTCTTGGTCGAGGCGAACTCCCCTGGCTGCGTCGGTCTGGTCGTGCTCGTTCTCACTGCAGCCTGGCGGGCTGCAAACAAATGCGGCGGACACCAAGATGGCGCCTACCATCGCATCAGTACGATCGGTCGCAAGGTCGGTCGGTTGATTGACCTTCCGACCGATCGTACCGATCCGATGGTAGGCGTCATCGATGTGATCGGTCGTTCGACCGTTCGGTGCACGTTCGCATTTGTTTGGAATCCTCGATGCCTTCATCTCAGGGTTCCAGCATATCTTCCAACCTCCAGCCACTTCAGTATCGCCATCGGGAAGCTCGATCAGGGGCTGTTCACATGCAGATGGCCTGGCCTTCACGTCGGCTGCGTGCACAGCTGCTGCGGCCGAGGCGGTCGTATACGGTAGAGTCTGCGCCTCCTGGTCCTCGACCAAATCATCGGGCGAGGCGGGTGCTTCCTCCTCGCCCTCTCCTTCAGGTCCACAGTCGTCGTCATCATCATCCTCTTCACACGGCTGATCCGAAGCTGCGTCAGAACCCGCGTTGTCCACCGCCACGAACTGCCTGGCCCACTTGGGCGTTGGTGACTTCCGAACTGCATTCGCAAGGTGTCGCAACATAAGGTGTACTGACTCACATTGGGCAGTCGCCCATGAGTCTTGCTCGTCTGCCAATCTCCATGTCCCTTCTTTCTCCTCCGCCAAGTTGTTGAAGAGGCGGCGCAGCACGCTTTTGGCAGGGATGGTCGGCGAGATGCTCCGCAGCTGGGTCAACAAAGTCTTGTAGCTCACCAACGTGTTCTCACACTGCTCGGGCCCATATTCGCTGATGGACGTAGGGTCAGTCACCTCCCTGACCAGAACCAGATATATGAGCCGCTCAACTTTCGGATCGATGTCTGTGGTCGATGAGCCATGAGGACGGCCGCGCTCAACGCACGCGGGTTTCTTGCCAACCATGGCGGATACCGAAACCGTGCCACCCCATCTCTTGCCAAAAAGGCTGCGGATGACGGGGTGATGGATCATGATGGTGATGCTGATGTTGGTGGTATGGTGATGATGATGATGATGATGATGATGATGATGATGATGATGATGATGATGATGATGATGATGATGATGATGATGATGGTGATGGTGATGGTGATGACGATGATGATGATGATGCTGATGATGATGACCATGAAGATGATGGTTGCGATGACGATGGTCTCGGTGATGGTGACCGTGGGGCGACCATGCTGGTGGCTACATGATGGTGTCGATGACGATGGGAGTGGTGGCGGTGATGGTGGTACTGGTGCTTCTGAGAATGCTGCGCGGTGCGTGATCGCGATGCCGACATTGACGATGATGACCACGACAAGGCCAATGCAATTCCACCGCACTGTCAATGCAAGGTCAATGCGATGCCAATGCAATGCAAATGCAACGTCAATGCAGTGCCGATGTAATGTAACTGTAACGCCTACATGTTGACAATGCAAGGTCAACGCACGGCCAATGCAAGGTCAATGCAAGGTCAATGTAAGGTCAATGCAAGGTCAATGCAAGGTCAATGCAAGGTCAATGCAATGTCAATGCACGGTCAGCACAAGGTCAATGCAAGGTCAACGCGAGGTCAATGCAATGTCAATGCAACACGATCGCCGCCGACGACGAACACGACGATGACGACGACGATGCCAGCCGCATGGCCCCCGCGTGCCCGCCCACCCCTGCCCCCACCTGGCGGGCGCCAGCCTCGCGCGGCGGCTGGGGCCCAGCAGCTGCCTGCTGCGCCGCCGCGGCCTCTCGGCGGCAGGGAGTGTCCGTATCGTCCTCCGCTAGCTCCTCATCCTCATCCCTTCTCTTCCTCCTTCTCCTCCTCCTCCTCCTCGCCGTCTTCGTCGTCGTCGTTGTCGTCCTTCTCCTCATACTTATTCGCCCCTCATCTGTTCCTCCTCATCGTCCTCCTGCTCGTCTTTCTCCTCATCCTCCTTCTCATCCTCCTTCTCGTCATCCTTCCGACTCGACGTCGTCGCCGCCGCCGTCTTCGCCGTCTTCGGCGTTGTCGTTGCGGTCCTCATGGCCTCGTCCCACCCCGTCTCGTCGTCGGCACCGTCGTTATCTCTCGCCATCGCCGTCGTCGTCATCGCCACGATCGTCGTCGTGATCGTGGGCCGGCCTCCACGACGCCAGCGGCGGAGGCCGCGCCCGTGCCGCTCGCGGGGTCGGCAGCCTTCGGGCATGAAACCCATTCCTCCTCCTCCTCCTCCTCCTTCTCCTCCTCCTCCTCCTCCTCCTCCTCCTCCACCCCCTCCTCTCCTCCCCCTCCTCCCTCTCCTTCTCCTCCTACTCCTCCTCCTCCTCCTCCTCCTCCTCCTCCTCCTCCTCCTCCTCCTCCTCCCCCTCCTCCGATGAGGAGGAGGTGAGACTAGGGGTTTGGGGATAGGCTCTCATTCCCCACCACAGTTGATACCTCCACCTTCTCCTCACCTCATTTCCCACCCGTCCCTCCTTCCCACCGTCGTAAACCTATTTATTTTTAGACACCTACGCCCGGCCAGGCCTGCAGCCAGCTCTGGTGATTCGCCCACGTCTGCGTGAAGCGCTCGTTGAAGCTGCGCTCGATGTACGCGTAGAGGAGCGTCTCGCTGGACTCCTCGTACTCCACGAACGGCGCCCCGAGCTGGATGCACTTGCCAGCGTGGCAGCTGGCAGACCTCCAGCCCTCCTTGCCGCCGCCATACTTCCACGCCATCCTGGAGAGGCTCACCATCTTGGACTTCTTGGCCCACTCGTGGTCGATCTTCTCCGTCTTGACGAACTCCGACTTGAAGGCGTTGAACTTCCCCTCCGCCCACTGCTTGCGGAAGGCCCGCTGGGCATCCCTCCCCTTGCATTTGCCGTACTCGGTCTTCACGTTGTCGACGTTGCCATCGAGGTGCCGCTGCCACACGCCCGCGATCTTGTTGCCAGCCGTGCCCTTGGTGCTGAAGTTGAAGCCCTGGGCCTGGGGCGACGCGCGTGACAGCATCAACATCGCAACGAACTTACAGTGTTATTGCATTGACCTTGCATTGGCTTAGGCATTGACATTGCATTGACATTGCGTTGACCTTGCATTGACCTTGCAACGATGCTGTAAGTGACTTACATGCTGAAATATCGATCGTGCCTCGTCAGTTCCATCGTCCTCAGTCCTCCCTCCTCTTCCCCCTCCTCCTCTTCCTCCTCATCCTCCTCTTCCTGGTCATATCCCTCCTCCTCCTCCTCCTCCTCCTCCTCCTCATCCTCATCCTCCGCCTCCACTTCCTCATGCCGTAGTCCTCCTCCTCCTCCTCCTTCTCCTCCTCCTCCTTCTCCTCCTCCTCCTCCTCCTCCTCCTCCTCCACCTCCTCCTCCTCCTCCTCCTCCTCCTCCTCCTCCTGGTGTGTGGGGTTCATTGTCGAAGACCTCGGGCCTGCACCTCGGCCCACATGGCCGCCTTCGCCTGCACCGCAGGCGACGCGTCGGAGCCGACCTCGATCGTCGTCTTGTCGGTCTCTGGAGCCGTCCCGCCACGCTTCGCGGCCATCAGCACCTGCTGAGCGTCGCTCTTGAAGAGCTTCTTGAGGTGCTGCGCCAACGTGCCCTCGTCCATGGTGCTGGAGAGCTCCTGGATCTGCTTGACCATCTCGTCGACTGCCTCGATGGCCTGCTGCTTGACACCTGCCACGACGTTCGTGTGCGAGAGGGCGGCACGACCACGGATCAAGGGCCCCTCGTCAGATTCATCGTCCTCGACCTCGGTGTCCGCGAACGCGGGCTCCACAGCAGCTTCACCGCCCATCTGGGAGTCGAAGCCTGGTTCTCCGACTTCAGGCAGGCGACCGAACCGATCTGGCGACATCACGGGCGCGGTCTCGATCGCGATCACCTCGCTGTCGACGGCAGTCGGCGGTGCAACAGCTGCAGCCGAGGCCATCCCGAAGGCGCGGCCTAGCCTCGTGGTCCTCAGTGGGGACTTCGGCACGTTGCACCACTCGATCCCAGACATGGCTATATGTCGTAACCTTCCGTCGCATCCCACGTCACCCGTGCTTCCCGCCTCTCAGCTTCCTCCTCCTCGCCTTCCCTCATCCTCCTCTCTTACATATCATCCCCATCCTTCTCATCCGAGGTCCCCGTCTCTCTCTCTCTCTCTCTCTCGCTCTATCTATAGCTCTCCCTCTCTCTCTATCCCTCTGTTCCTCTTCGTCCCGCCTTCGTCCTTGCCCTCTCCCCCTAAGCTCCTCCTCCTCCTCCTCCTCCTCTTCCTCCTTATCATCCTCCTCCTCCTCCTCCGCCCCTCTCCTACGACAGCCGCAGTGCACTGGATCAACATCCGCCAGCTCAGCGGGCCACGGGCACGTGCGGGGGTGGAGGAGGGGGGGGAGAGGGAGGAGGAGGGGAGGACGGGGGACGAGGATGGGGAGGGGAGGGGGGGGGGTGCGGAGGTGAATGGAGGAAATATGAATATGGAGGAGGGGTGGTATGGTCATAGTCGCATACACGCTGACACGCTTTTTTATTGTTATTGAGAAAACCAACCAAACCAGACCACGCGCACAACACATGTTGCATAATCACGCATGAACAAACACCAAAACTGATACGATTATGTCTGGCATTAAAAAATAACCGCTGGCATTTTAAAAAAAACGCCAGCAATTCGGCATTTAAAACAAACGCCAACGCACCTCAGGGTACCTTGTCCTGGGCGTGTGCTGACCCAAGAGACTCAGCTGGGCCTTTTTTCTGTGCAAACATTTGCGCGCCCCAGGGGTGTGTAAGAAACGGTCCCTCCAGCAATCCGTGCGAGCCATGACGAAAGAGGTCGGGCCCGACCGAGCGTCGAGGGGTCAATTGCCCTTGGACAGCGCCCGAGCGACGACGGCCACTGAACGAAGGTAGTTCCAAATGCGTGGGCCGCCGACTACGCACGAAGGGACAATGCTACACGACATGTCTTCGAACACTTTTTTTGGCGATACGGACCAAACCAAAAAAACAAAAAAAAAAGGTGTTCACGATCGGGGTGTCCGCTTTTGGCGGGGGCAGCACACAGTTCCAGCACCACTGACACAGCATCTGGCGAGACAGGGGGATATCTCGACCATGTTCCTCAGAGGACTGCCTCAACACAGTGCTGACATCCTGCGACGGAGTCAGCCACCACCGGCCTAGGAGCTGACAGCAGCCCTCGCCCGCTTTGGTTTGATCTGCCTGCCTGTACGCACGCCGCCTGGCTGCAGTGAGCGGAAAAACCTTTCCAGCAATCGAGCCGCCACCATCGGCAGGAGACGCGCCCAGAAAAACTGAGGGCGCACATGGTGGGACGTCGCCTGGTGAGCGAGTGCAGAACTATTCGGGACAAGGGGGGAGACAAGGGCACCGTGAGAAAGGGCACCCTGGACTTACGAATCTGATGGGTCTGAGCCTCCTTGTCGAAGAGGGCGACCGAGGACGAAGAGTTTTGCTGAACAGACCGCGCACCACTCCCACGACTGAGCACAGCCCCGTTCGCCCTTTGCAGCAGCCCGTGGGGGGACTCGCCGGGTGGCGTGTCGTCGCTCGCGGGCGTCGTGCAATTCCTGATCGCTTCTGGAGACTACCCCACCCGAGGGTGCAGGTGCTCACGCTGCCGAGTCGCGGCTGGCCCGCCAAGTGAGGAGGAGGCGAACCCTTACGCAGGAGGACCCCTTGAGCAGCCAGGAGGGCCCGCGCCGCACGCCATCGCAGTCTGCCCGCGACATTTCCAACCCCTGCGGTGGCGGCACGCTCGCGGGCCCAGCGGGCTGGCGGGCAGCTGGGAATGCCGCGCCTGCGACGTGGCCCCCCGGGGTAGCGACGTCTCGCCGCCGCAGGGCGCGAGACCGCCGCGCTGCCCCTGCGGACGGCCAAGGCCAATCGAGTGGGTCGCCAGGGCCGCCAGGGCGACAGGAGGGTCGTGGAGATGGCACGGGGCCTGGCTCTGCGAGGGCTGCGCCGCCACGCCGCTTCCGGAGCCAGTGGTCGCTGCCCCTCCGTCGCCGCCCGCGACAACAGCAGACGCAGGAGATCCTCGACTGGCGCGCCCCGAGCAAGCGCCCACCGCCGCAGAGCAACGGCAGCCTGGCCGCTTCGCCGGGTGGCCTTCCCTGGCGGGCCCACTACGAGAACGAACCAACTCACGCGTGTACGTGCCCTTGCTGTTAGCAGCGGCGGGGCTGCTTGACCAGCAGGAGGCGGCGGGATGGAGCACGCACCCGCTCACGCACGACTGGTGGCAGCCGACCGTGGAGGCCTTGCAGCAAGCGGACCCCGTGCCAGCCGAGACCTTCGCCCAAGGGCTGGAGTGCGCAGGGGCCAGCCCAGGGGCGATATATGCCGTGATCGCTGCCGGGGGCGGAGCACGCCGTGGACACGTGCACCTGCCGCCTGTGGTCAGAGCGTTGGCGGACAGCGCTGGCTACATCGACAACCTCGCCCAGGACCTCTTGCTCGAGCTCTTCCGGGGGGTCGTGCTGGCGCGGGGGGTCGACCGGCGCGCAAACGAGCTCCGCGACCCTGCCAGGTGGGCCGCAGCCGCGCTGTTCCCGCCGAGGCCGCCACCAGCGGCGCCAGCAGGACCTCAGCCCAGCGACGACGCCAGCGGAGGGGGCCCAGGAGAAGGCAGAGGCCGAGGAGGCAGAGGAGGAAGAGGCGCCAGAGGAAGCAGAGGGCGAGGCGCTAGACGGGGCCGAAGAGGAAGAGGCACCAGATGGGGGGCAGCTGGTGCTGGTGTTGGCCGTGGTGGTGGAGCTGCTGGTGGCAGTCGTGGTCGTGCTGCTGCTGGTCGTGGTCGTGGCGTTGCTGGTGGCAGTCGTAGTGCTGCAGGTAGTAGTCGTGGTGGTGCTGCTGGTCGCGGTCGAGTTGGTGTTGCTGCTGGTCGTTGTGGTGCGGCTGCTGGTCGCGGTCGTGGTGGTGCTGGTTGTAGTCGTGGTGGTGCTGCTGGTCGCAGTCGTGGTATTGCTGGTTGTGCTGGTGGTGCTCGTCGTGGTGGTGCTGCTGGTCGCTGTCTCGGTGCTGCTGCTCCTGGTTGCGGTCGTGGCGCTGCTGGTCGCAGTCGTGGTGCTGCTGGTCGTGGTCGTGGTGGTGCTGCGGGTCGCGGTCGTAGTGGTGGTACTGCTGGTCGTTGTCGTGGTGGTGCTGCTGCTGGTCGCAGTCGTGGTGCTGCTGGTCGCAGTCGTGGCGCTGTTGGTCACAGTCGTGGGGCTGCTGGTCGCCGTCGTGTTGGTGCTGGTGGTGCTGCTGGTCGTGGTGGTGCTGCTGGTCTCTGTGGTGCTGCTGCTGGTCGCAGTCGTGGTGGTGCTGGTCGTAGTGGCGGTGGTGCTGCTGGTCGCAGTCGTGGTAGTAGTAGTGCTGGTTGTGCTGGTGATGCTGGTCGTGGCGGTGCTGCTGGTCGCAGTCTCGGTACTGCTGCTCCCGCTTGCAGTCGTGGTGCTGCTGGTCGCTGTCGTGGTGCTGCTGGTCGTGGTCGTGGTCGTGGTGGTGCTGCGGGTCGCAGTCGTGGTGGTGGTGCTGCTTGTCGCAGTCGTGGTGGTGCTGCTGCTGGTCGCAGTCGTGGTGCTGCTGGTCGCAGTCGTGGCGCTGTTGGTCGCGGTCGTGGGGCTGCTGGTCGCCGTCGTGGTGGTGCTGGTGGTGCTGCTGGTCGTGGTGGTGGTGCTGCTGGTCGTTGTGGCGCTGCTGCTGGTTGCAGTCGTAGTGGTGCTGGTCGTAGTCGTGGTGGTGCTGCTGGTCGCAGTCGTGGTGGTGCTGCTTGTGCTAGTGGTGCTGGTGGTGCTGCTGGTCGTGGTGGTGGTGGTGCTGCTGGTCGTAGTCGTGGTGATGCTGCTGGTCGCAGGCGTCGTGCTGCTGGTCGCAGCCGTGGTGCTCCTGGTCGTGGTCGTGGTGGTGCTGCGGGTCGCTGTCGTGGTGGTGGTGCTGCTGGTCGCAGTCGTGGCGCTGCTGGTCGCGGTCGTGGGGCTGCTGGTCGCCGTCGTGGTGGTGCTGGTGGTGCTACTGGTCGTGGTGGTGCTGCTGCTGGTTGCAGTCGTGGCGGTGCTGGTCGTAGTCGTGGTGGTGCTGCTGGTCGCAGTCGTGGTGGTGCTGCTTGTGCTAGTGGTGCTGGTGGTGCTGCTGGTCGTGGTCGTGGTCGTGGTGCTGTCGTGGTGTCGTGGTCGCTGCTGGTCGCAGTCGCAGTCGTGGTGCTGCTGGTCGCAGTCGTGGTGCTGCTGGTCGCAGTCGTGGGGCTGCTGGTCGCCGTCGTAGTGGTGCTGGTGGTGCTGCTGGTCGTGGTGGTGGTGCTGCTGGTCGTTGTGGTGCTGCTGCTGGTTGCAGTCGTGGCGGTGCTGGTCGTAGTCGTGGTTGTGCTGCTGGTCGCAGTCGTGGTGGTGCTGCTTGTGCTGGTGGTGCTGGTGGTGCTGCTGGTCGTGGTGGTGGTGGTGCTGCTACTGGTCGTAGTCGTGGTGGTGCTGCTGCTTGTCGCAGTCGTCGTGCTGCTGGTAGCAGTCGTGGTGCTGGTCGTTGTCGTGGCGGTGCTGGTCGTAGTGGTGGTGGTGCTGCTGGTCGCAGTCGTGGTAGTGCTGGTTGTGCTGGTGGTGCTGGTCGTGGTGGTGCTGCTGGTCGCTGTCTCGGTGCTGCTGCTCCCGGTTGCAGTCGTGGTGTTGCTGGTCGCTGTCGTGGTGCTGCTGGTCGTGGTCGTGGTCGTGGTGGTGCTGCGGGTCGCTGTCGTAGTGGTGGTGCTGCTGGTCGCAGTCGTGGTGGTGCTGCTGCTGGTCGCAGTCGTGGTGCTGCTGGTCGCAGTCGTGGCGCTGCTGGTCGCAGTCGTGGGGCTGCTGGTCGCCGTCGTGGTGGTGCTGGTGGTTCTACTGGTAATGGTGGTGGTGCTGCTGGTCGTTGTGGTGCTGCTGCTGGTTGCAGTCGTGGTGGTGCTGGTCGTAGTCGTGGTGGTGCTGCTGGTCGCAGTCGTGGTGGTGCTGCTTGTGCTGGTGGTGCTGCTGGTCGTGGTGGTGGTGCTGCTGCTGGTCGTAGTCGTGGTGGTGCTGCTGCTGGTCGCAGTCGTGGTGCTGCTGGTCGCAGTCGTGGTGCTCCTGGTCGTGGTCGTGGTGGTGCTGCGGGTCGCTCTCGTGGTGGTGGTGTTGGTGGTGGTTCTGCTGCGGGTCGCAGTCGAAGCGATGGTGCTGCTGGTCGCCGTTGTGGTGGTGGTGGTACTGCTGACCTCCTCGTGGTGCCCGCTGCCGTGTCGGGGGTGCTCCCGGCGCTCGTCGGAGCCCCCCGGGGCGGCCGTGCTGGCCGCGGCGCCAAGCATCAGGGGCGCGCTGGCAGGCGGCTAGCGGGTGGGCCGGCGGAGTCTGCGAGCAGCACTTCGGCCAGGTCTGGGTCGTCCTCCCCGGCGGCTCCCCCCAAGGCTAGGTAGCCGTCGCCCGTCAGGGTGGCCATGAGCGAGTCCTGGGCCGCGACGCTCAGGAACCCCCACCAGCGGTTGGTGTACGCGAGCTCCGCGGAGCGGCGGAGGAGGGCCGGCGCGGCCCGCGCCTTCTGCTTGGCAAGCAGGCGTACCAGCTGGAGGGAATCGCGGCCCCACCTGCCTCCGACCTCGCAGGAGAGGACCATGAGGCGGCCTGAATGGCCGGTCGTGAGTTCGTGGTACCTGCGTCGTTTGCGCCTTTCGGCCCCAAGTAGCGCGGCGCCGTCGGTGTCGAAGGTGCGCGGCCGGTGCCAGCCGTCCCTGCGGAGGGGGGACACCATGGTGCTGTCGCAGCACAGCGGGACGCCGTTCGGCGAGATGCCGTAGACGACTAGGTCTAATTGTCTGCGGTCCAGCGGGTTGTGGACAACGGCGTTAGTGTCCCGCAGCAGCTGTTGGGGGACAACTCTCCCTCCTGCTTCTCTGGCGACCCTCGCCCAAGCTCGTTCGAGCGGTTTCGCGCGTCTGGCGAGAAGCCCCGTGCGTGGGCACGCGGCTAGGTGGTCTCCCAGCGTGTCCAGCCGGGCCCGGCAGCCTGGGTGGCCGGCTGCCCCGCAGGTGTGCGGGAGGAGCGGCAGCGGGAGCCTGAGGCGCCGGCGCAGGGCTGCCAGGAACCGCGCGGGCTTGAACACGTGCCCCTCGGTGGTGGGTAAGGTGTGAAGCCAGTAGGCGGCCCTCGGTCCTGAGCCTGACCTTAGCATGGCCTGGTTGGCCCTGGTGAGGCTGGGCATGAACACGTTGTCCCTGTAGTGTGTGTTGCGTGCGGAACAAGCGTGGAACTGCCAGCCGTGCTGCCATTCCCCCGGTTCGGCGGCCTCCGAGCGCGGCGGCGCTTCTGGGCGCAGCCCCTGGAGCAGGTCGGTCCAGGAAGGTCTCCGGAAGCCTTCGGTTTCGAGCAGCTGTGCGGCCGCGGCGGCTGCGGCAAGGTTGCCCCTACGGCCGGGCCTGGTGCCGTCGAGGAGGTCCCTGATCGCTGCAGCTTCAACGGGGCGCCGTTGGTGGAGCATGTGTAGGGCGTCTGCCCAAGCGCCCCAGTAGGCCGCTGGGGACGTGCGCGCGGCGCTTTGGAGCCCGAGTCCTCCGTGTCGTCCAGGCATTGCTGCCAGTGCGCGCGCCCGTCGCTCTTCGTCTTGCGACATTGCGGGGTCCCCGAGGAGGCGGCGCAGGGTGGCCCACATGTCGCCGTCGTGGCCTCTCGCGTATTCTGCGATTTCCTCTGGCGGCAGGGTTCGCAGCAGGTGGTTGGCCCGCGGGGAGGCGCAAAGGAGGAGGAGGAGCCAAGCGCACTGTAGGTCGGGCAGGTGCGCCAGTTCGTCCAGGAGTCTCCTCTCTTCCTGTAGTCTGCTCTCCAGGTGTGCGGCGACGAATTCTGGGGTGCCTAGGGGGGTGCCAAGGATCTTGATTCCTCGGTCGGGTGGTGCTCTGTCACCCCTCCAGACGTCTTGCCCCAGCTCGCCAATTCCGGGCGGCGCTGCGCCTCCGCCCCTGCTGTAGGCCCGGCACTTGCCAAGGTGGCAATCCACGTTTGCGTGGAGGTGAATTGCTCCGGTGGTGGTGTCGAAAGCGGCTCTGGCCCTGGCCCGGGTGGTCTTGATGTACACGTCGTCCAAGAAAGCGACTAGGAAGTCCCCTTGCTCTAGGGTCCTGGAGGCGCCCGCCAGCGCTCCGTGCAGGGCAAGAGCGAAGAGGGCTGGGGCCAGCGCGTCCCCCTGCTCCACTCCCTCTCCCTGGTGCACGTCGTGCACAGTCCCCATTTCGTCTTGCCAGAGGTAGGTGGAGTCTTGCCCGTACCACATCTTCACGAAGGGGATTAAGCCGGCCAGCTCTGGGCGAGCAAGGAGCTCCTGGAAGAAGGCCGACCTCGACACATGGTCGAAAGCCCCGACTCCATCGATGCTGACAATCACTGCGTCGTCGTCGTGGTCCAGCACTGACCTCAGCAGCATGGCGGCGCAGTCGGTTCCTGCCCGCGTCGTCAGGGCGAACTGGAAGGGCGCAGTTGCGGCCGCGAACTGCTCGGCGAACTGTTGAGCGAGCGCCCTGGTGACCAGTCGGCGGAAAACGTCGCCGGTGGCGATGCCCCGTACTCCGTTGTCTGGTTTCTGGAGCGCCGTCATCTTGCAGAGGGCTAGAGCGCGGGCAATCGGGGAGGGCACCCGCGCCTCCGCGAGGGCAGCGGCGGCGAATCCAAGCAGGTCCATGGACTCTTCGTGTTCCAGCAGCGGCTTGAGGTGCTCAACGCGGACCCCCGACGGTCCTGCTGCCGTGCCCTTTTTGGCGGACCGGAGGCAAGCGAGGAATTTGGTCTTGTCGAGTCTCGCTCTGTCGGTTGCGCGGTCGAGGTTGGCGGGTAGTCGGCGGCTCAGGGTAGGCGGTCGGCGGGCCGGGTCCCGCAGCCTGTTTAGTGTCTCCCCGTTGCCGGGCGCAATCGCCGCCGCGGTCAAGACCTGTCTCCCCCGTGACGGGTTGCCGTTTCGGACGTGCGCGCAAGCCTGTTCTCTGCGTCTCTCCTGCTGTTGCTCCTCTGTGGCTGGCCTCGGCGCTGCGCGCGCGCCGGCCGTGGTGTTGGCCTCGTGTAGCAGGGCCAGCCAGTCGCCCTGGCGGAACCGTTGGGCGCGTTCCAAGAGCTCTTGTCGGCCCTCGGCGTCGGTACCCTTGGGCTTGCTTAGCAGGAGCCTCGAGGCGAGGAGGAACAGTGTCCATCCTTGGTGGGTTGTTGCTTGGTTGCCCTGGTCGTGTCCTCGCTTGATCCTCTTCAGGGCCGTGGTGAACGCCATCCGGGTCTCCGCGCGCAGGAAACGTGGCACGTTCTGTAGTGTCGGCACGAATCTCCGGAGCTCTTGTTGGAGGTCGATGCCCCCGAGAGCTGCCCAGGACTCTTCGGTGGGTCCGTTGCTCGGGGCTGGGGCCTGCGCTGGTTCGGCCTCGTGGTCGGTCTCCTCAGTGCTGGAGTTGCTGCCGCCGTCGTTGGCGTCTCCCTCCTCCGCGCCCGTGTTTCCGCCGTCGCTGCCGCTGCTCGGGCCTCCTCCTCCCCCTTCTCCGCCGCCTCGGCCTCTTCTGGCGCCTCTTCCTCGTCTGCTTTCTCTGGCGCCTCTTCCGCTTCTGTCTCCGGGGGCGCCTCTGCCCACCACGGCGGCAGGGCCGTTCGCGTGCTGGTCTCCAGGCAGCTCCGGCTCCTGGGGCGCCTCTGGCGGTGGGAGCGGCGGCGGAGGCGCCGCGTCTGCCCAGAAGCTTGGGTTGCGCAGCTCGTTTGTGCGTGCGTCAACTCCTCGTGCAAGCACGCCGCCGCCGAAGGCTTCGAGGAGGAGGTCTTGCACCAGCGGCTGTATGTAGCCGGTGCTGCTGTGCGCCACTGCCTGGACGACTGGCGCAAAGGATACGTGCCCTGGGCGCTCTCCTCCGTCTGCAGCAAGCACCGCTGGTACTTCCCCGGGCCGAGCGTCGGTGTACGCCAGCATTTGGACAAAGGGCCCTGTTAGTACAGGTCCTGCAAGCCGCGACGTCTCTACCGTCGGCTGCCACCAGGCATGTGTGAGGCGGTGTTCACTCCACTGCGCCCCTTCGCTTGGGTCTAAAAGCCCGGCGGCTGCGAGCAGCAGGGGCGCGTACACTGCGGAGTTGGTGCGTGCCTGGAGGGGCGCTTGCGGTGGGGCCCAGCCGGCGAAAGGGCTGTGTTGTGGCGGCCTCGCGGCGGCTCGCTCTGGCCCTGGCGGAGGGGCTGGTGGCGATGGCTCTGGACCTGGCGGGGCTGGTGGTGGGGCAGAAGGCACTTCTCTGGTCCATGCGTCTGGTTCGCACAAAGCGCACCTCCTTTCGCCTTCGGCCGTGCTGGCTTCCGCGGTCCACGTGCCCTGCTCTAGGCACCTCGCGCACATCTGTTGGCCGCTCTGCGGCGCGATCGTGTCGACGGCGCAGCGCGCCCCGCAGCGTGGACAAAGCCATGACTCAAGCCACTGCGTGATCATCCCGTTGGTGTCGCGTGCAGCAATCTCCGGGGACCAATCCATGCGGCGGTCTGGCACTTCGGAGAATTCGGGCGGTGGGCCGAGGCGTCGGCAGCAGAGCGCTCGGAGCAGCGGTGGCTCCCGTGGTGGTGGTTCTTCGCCTCGCGCGTAGCTTCGAAACCCATTGTAATCTGGGACGGCCTGGACGCTGGTGTCGTGGGCCGGGGGCGGCGGTCGGTCTATGTCCACGCCCTGTGCGGCGCACCATGCCCGTAACTCGGCGGTGGTCGGGAGTCTGGCTCGGCACTGCGGGCAAGTGGTGGCTTCGCCAAGGTGGCGGGCCAAGTCGGCGCGGCAGCCCAAGTGGAAGTGGGCGCCACAGCATGCCTCCTGTGTTGGTGTGTCCCTGCCCGCTCCATGGTGCGGGATCACTTCCTGGCAGACGATGCAGATGTTGGCGTCTTCTGCCGGCGCTGGTGATCGGTCTGGCTCCTCCCGCGCTGTTGCTGCCGCTTCTGCTGCCTCGCCCTGCCTGTCGCCGTGCGGGGCGAATAAGCCCGCAAAATTCCATCCGCCTTCTGGCGCCCTCCCGAAGACGGCGCCAAAGTGGTCCGGCACGGCTGGCGCGCCAAGCTGAAACCCTGCGGCTTGTACCCGGAGCAGAACACGTGGCGGGGTCTCTTCCTGCGACGGGATTGGCGCCGCGCCGCCGGGTGCGTGCTCTGGCGACTCTGGTGGTGACGTCGTGTGTCTCGGGCGCGGTGTTCGGGGGCTGTCCCCGGGTGCGTCTGGAGGTCCTGGGTGGCTGGCCTCGCCCACTCGAACGCCTCGGTAACCCCATCGCGCGTCGCGGCGGCTTTTGGAGGGGTTGCGCTGGTGCTGCCGCTCGTGGTGGTGCACGTCGTGGTGGTCTTGGTCGCTGCGTTGTGCTGTGCGCTGGTGTTCTTGCGCGTGGTGCTGGTCGCAGTCGTGGACGTTGTTGCCGCTGCGGTGCTCCTCGTCGCGCTGGTGTTGCTGCGCGTGGTGTTGGTGGTCGCGGTGGTCGCTCTGCTGATGCAAGATGCTTTCTGCTGCTTCTCCTGCTGCGGCCGCCCGTTTGCGCGCGGCTCTGGTGGGAGGGCTTGCCCTCGTCGCCTTTGCGCGCCAGGTAGAAGCGGTGGCTCCCGTTTCTGGGAGCTGCGGGGCTGCCGGTGTGAGCCAGGGTGGCAGGAGGGCATTGGCGGTAGCTGCAGTTCTGCGTTGCCCTTGTCGGCCCGGCGCGGGCAGGACGTGGTGGTAGCATCGTGGGCTGCCACTGGGCGGAAGTGGCATCCTCGTGTTGGCAACGCTCTGCGGTCCCCTTGCTGGCGTTGGCTCGGCAGCGTTCCTCTTCCGCTGGCGGGCGCGTTGGCGTGCGCTCGGCTGCAGGGTCGGGCTGTCCGTCTCCAGCGTCCCCACCCCGGCCTGCCTCATGACGACCGTTGCGCCCTCGTTTGTGTAGTCCGGTCTCGTGTTGGGTCCGAGGGGCGCGCGCAGGAGCTTTTGGATGCAGTCTCGCGTGCTTGGTGTGGATGAGTCGTGGTCGGTGGTGTTGTGAGCTTGGTAGTCGGGCTGCGTGGTGGTTCGCTCTTCGATTTTTACGCTGCCCCGCGCCGCGTGCCGCCTCAGGTGGAACCGGTCCTCGAGGTAGGTCTGTCGCCTGGAGAAAGATTCCTGCTGCCGCATGGTCTCGGCATGTTCGCGGTAGGCGTGTGCCTCTCTGTTCGCTCTCTCCCTCTTCTCGGTGCGGCGTCTGGAACGACGGTGGTTCCTCGTGGCGCACCGAGTGGGCAAAGGCGAATACCCAGCGCTGCGGTCGACCGGTGGGTCAGCGAGTCTGGGTCGGCTGTCTGTGTCTTCGGGCGGCGGGGCAGGTGTGAGGCTGTGCTCGCCTTGAGCCAGGTGGCGGAAGGGGTTCAAGCGGAGGGGGTCGGGGGCAAGTCGTGTCGTTGGGTGGTCGGTCGTAGTCGTGGTCGTGGTTGTCTTTGTCAGCTCGCGGCCTGGAAGGGCCCCTCTCCTGACCGAGTTTTTCGCTCCGCGCCCGCTGTGGTGACGAGGTCTCGGCGGGCTCGTCCTTCGCCTCCCGCCTCCCTGCGCTCGTCTCCTTCGCCCAGCCAGCGTCCAGAGGCCTGGTGGTGGGCCTGGGTCCGGTGGGCGCCCCCCTTCGCCTGGAGCACTCCCCATGCTCCGAGCGTCGGCGCGCGGACCCCGTGGTCCCCTGGAGGGCGCCATGCCTGCGCCCCGCGTGCGCCCCTCGCGCGCGCCGGCCGCTTGGCTTGGCTTGGCTTGGCTTGGGCCTTGCCTTGAGCCAAACTTTGGCAGGCGCGAGCCGTGCCGCAGTTTGATGGCCGGGTCACCCTGGGTGAGAGTCTGCACGAGGTGCGCCACGCATTCCGTGCCTGCTCGGATCGAGAGTGCGAACTGGGAGGGGGCAGTCGCCTGCTCGACCTCTTCGCGCGCCAGTCACGATGTCTCGCACCCTCCCGTTGCTCTTGCGCAGCGCCGCGAGGCGGCCGAGCCGGAGGGCCTCTGCCGCGGGGCCAGGGATTTCCGCCCTCGAAAGGAGCGTGGCAGCGTGGTGCAGGAGGTCGCAGCTGCTGCTCGAGCTGCCGCGGTGGTTTCCATAGACGGAGTCGGGGCATTCGAACTCGTGTCCAGGAGCTCGATGCTCGAAGGATTAGCAAAACTGGCCAGGGGTAGCGCACTGCTTCCCTTCTGCCGCTTCTTCTACGGGGAAAGGTCGCAGTACTGGTGGCACGACGACGCGGGACAAGGGCACGCGATCGACCAGGCGGAAGGAGGAGAGCAAGGAGACCCGCTCATGCCAGCCCTGGTTGCCTTGGACAACACCCCGCCCTGCAACAGCTCTAAGGCATACTCTGGCCCGGGGAGC
>CAUYUJ010018116.1:94046-109060 GCA_963575745.1 Prorocentrum cordatum
ATACACCCAATATTAAGATCGGGGGGAAAGGGGGGAAACGAGCAATGCAATATAGGTGCTGATGCGCAGCAGAAGTGGTGCAACAGTTTGTCGATGTGCGGTACGTCGCCTGTGAAGCTCTTGCAACTTTTTCACCGGCTGTGCGCGGCGCTAAGGCGAGAGCCACATTTTGAAAACGACCCGCCCCGAATCCGTGAAGCTCGTGCAATTTTTAGAACGAATGTGGGCGGCGCCAGGGTGAGAGCCACTTTTTGAAAACGACCCGCCCTCAATCCGTGGAGCTCTTGTGTTTTTTTACACCGGATGTGCGCGGCGCTAAGGTGAGCCACATTCTGACAATGACCCGCCCTCGACCCGTGAATCTCTTGCAGTTTCTCCCAACTATCCTGTGGTGTTGCGTCCTCGTTTTGACGAGACGGTTCCCGCGTTCCCTCCCTCCTTCCCTCCCTCTTTCTTTCCTCCTTCCCTCCCTCTCCCTCCGCCTTCGTGGCCCCACAGGGAGCTTCACCGAAGGCCCCAGTGGCAGGGTCCGCATGCAGTTCCACCTCCATTTCGGCGCAGCCCTCACACGTTTCGTGGTCCCGTAGGGTGTTCCACCCAAGGCCCCAGTGGCAGGGTCCGCAGACAGTTCCACCCCCATTTTGGCGCACCGCTCACACGTTTCGTGGCCCCACAGGGTGCTCCACCTAAGGCCCCAGTGGCAGGGTCCGCAGGCAGTTCCACCCCCATTTCGGCGCAGCCCTCACACGTTTCGTGGTCCCATATGGTGTTCCACCCAAGGCCCCAGTGGCAGGGTCCGCAGGCAGTTCCACCCCCCATTTCGGCGCACCACTCACACGTTTCGTGGCCCCACAGGGTGCTCCGCCGAAGGCCCCAGTGGCAGGGTCCGCATGTAGTTCCGCCTCCATGGCGGCGCACCCCTTTCACGTTTCGTGGCCCTACAGGGTGCGTCGCCGAAGGCCCCAGCGGCAGGGTCCGCAGGCCCCATTGCGGCGCGCACCCCTCGCACGTTTCGTGGCCCCGCAGGGTGCTCCGCCTAAGGCCCCAGTGGCAGGACCCGCATGCAGTTCCACCCTCATTTCGGCGCACGCCTCGCACGTTTCGTGGCCCCAGAGGGTGCTCCGCCGGAGGCCCCAGTGGCAGGGTCCGTATGCAGTTCCACTTCAATTTTGGCGCACCCTTCGCACTCTTCGTGGTTCCATAGGGTGCTCCATCGAAGGCCCCTGTGGCAGGGTCCGCATGCAGTCCCACCCCCATTTCGGCGCACTCCTCACACGTTTCGTGGCCCCACAGAGTGCTCCGCCGAAGGCCCCAGTGGCAGGGTCCGCATGCAGTTCCACCCCCATGTCGGCGCACCCCTTCAACGTTTCGTGGCCCTATAGGGTGCTCCGCCGAAGGCCCCAGCGGCAGGGTCCGCATGCAGTTCCACCCTCCATTTCGGCGCACCCCTCGCACGTTCCGCGAAGTTTTGGGTCGTATCTTAAGACGTCTTATTCTAAACATGGGTGTTTCGCCTGAGACATCCTCGGAACATGGGGTTGTTGGAATCGCTGTTCTAATCTTCGGACCTTCAAGCATTGCAGTTCTGCCTGCGACATCCTCGAAACAATGGGATGCGCCAAGAGCTCTTTTCAGGCATCCGTTCGGAGCACTTCGGATGACTCCCAAGAATTTATAGAAAAAGCCATGGGTTTTCAACACTCTCGTTCGACATTCAGCGTTTCGCTCGAGACATCTTACCAAATATGACGTTGAATCGTTGGCCGGGCTCTGACCAAACGGGAATGGCCAACGAACACGCCCGAGCTTGATGAATTCATCCTCGGGAGTGATTGCTCTGGTATGCAAGTGCAGCGCCGCATGGATATGCATGTGGTGGCACATGGCCAGAATTTGCGAAACCTCGTGGTGCAAACGCGGAGCGGCCCACCGACTCCCGGGCCGATCAGCTCGCCGACTGCCGCAGCGACCAGTTGAGCAGCTCTCACACCGATCAGCTCGCCGACTTCCTCGGCGACCAGCTTGCCGACTCCCTCGCCGACCTGCTCGCCGACTCCCGCGCCGACCAGCTCACCGACTCCTTCACATACCAGCTTTCCGACTCCCGCACCGACCAGCTCAACGGTTGCCGCGTTGACCAGCTCACCGACTCCCAGCCCGACCAGCTCAAGAAAGGGTACCACGGTGACGGGGCCTGGCAATACGAGGTTGTGCAGCACGGCGGCGTGGAGTGAGCCAGTGAGCGTTGTCGGCGAGGTTTGCAGCTCTTCCCTTCCTTTCGTTTTTCCTCCCCTGCCGCCTGGCGCCTGCAGTCTCTGTTCGTCTTGCACGTGTTGTTTCGTTAATTTTTGTGGGGCCCATTGTATGCATTTGCCGGACGCCCCCTCGTCCGCTGGCGGGCGACCCCAGCCACTGCGTTGGGCTTGCCCTCCCGCCACCAGGGGTTGGCCCGTGCGTGGTGGTGCTGCCACGCGATCACATGATATATCTGCTGTACCTGTTCAGTGTTTCCTTGTACTGTTCTCTGGCTGTGCCTTTCTGGTTTGCTCCCGCGAGGGTGTCGGTGCGGGTGTCGTCCTTTAGGTTCGGCCTACGCACGCGCGGGTTCGTTTTCTGTCTCTGCCTCCTTCCTCTTGTTCTCGTCCTCCTCCTCCTCCGCCTCTGCCCCACCCCCCCTCAGGCAAATGCAACAAAGAGGTTGCATTTGAGTCGCAAATTATTCCTCATCTGTAGTGCCACCCGTGTGCTGCTGTTCCCTGCTTTGAAATGGGGTCCAGGGGCATGGAGTGCTCGGCATGGTGCAAAAAGGAGGTTGCTTTTGAGACGCGTTGTATTCCTCATATGTAGTGCCACCCGGGTTCTGTTCCTCCCTGCTTTGAAAGGGGTCCAGGGGCATGGTGTGCTCGGTATGGTGCAACAAAGAGGTTGCATTTGAAACGCGTCTTTTTCCACCTGTGGTGTCATTTGCTCTGGGAAAAGTCCCACATATGCCGTTGAACGGGACTTCGAAACCACCATATCATACCTGTACGACCACCCTTCGGGTGATAAGGAGGTTCGGGGGGGGGAGGAACCAACGTCTCACTCGATCGGTCTTACTATCGGTCTCACTATCGATCTTACTATCGGTCTCGCTCGATCGATCTCACTCGATCGATCTCTCAATCGATCTCACTCGACCTATTAAATTCGCTCGATCTCACAATCGATCTGACTATCGATTTCACCATCGATCTCACTAGCGATCGCACTATCGATCTCGCAATCGATCTCACATTCGGTCTCACCACCGATCTCACTATCGATATCACAGCCGATCTCACGATCAACGTCATCATCATCAACATCGTCGTCATCAGCGTCATCATCATCATCATCATCATCATCATCATCATCATCATCATCATCATCATCATCGGGACACCATCATCACCACCTCATCACCATCATCAGCAACATCGTCATCATCACCATCATCATCATCATCATCATCGGGACACCATCATCGTCACCATCATCATCATCAACATCACCATTATCGGGGCACCATCATCATCAGCATCGGAACGCCACCATCATCATCCGCATCATCTCATCATCATCATGAACAACACTATCAATATCATCATCATAGTGGCACCATCATCTTCGTTAGCATCATCATCATCAACATCATCTTCATCATCATTATCGGGACACCATCCTCATCGTCACCATCATCATCACCATCACCATCATCATCATCGGGACACCATCGCCATCAACATCATCATCATCATTATCATCGGGCAGCCATCATCAAAACCATCATCAAAACAATCATCATCACCTCAGCATCATTATCATCATCAACATCATCATCATCATCATCTTCGGGACACCATCACCGTCATCATCATCAACATCATCATCATCATCGGGACACCATCGTCATCGTCACCATCATCGTCATCAACTGCATCATCATCAATCCCATCATCACCAGCATCATCGGGACACCATCATCATCTTCATCATCGTCAGCATCATCATCATCGATTCATCTCATCATCATCAACATCACCAGGATCCTCAACATCCTCATCATCATCGGGACACCATCATCATCATCAGCAACATCAGCATCATAAACATCATCATCATCTGGACACCATCATCATCATCATCACCATGGCCATCAACATCACCATCATCATCATCAACATCGTCAACGTCATCATCATCACCATCATCGGGACAGCATCATCATCACCACCATCACCATCATCATCAACATCATCGGCATCATCATCATCATCATCATCATCATTATCATCATCATCATCATCATCAGCAGCATCATCATCATCATCATCATCATCATCATCATCATCATCATCATTATCATCATCATCATCATCATCATCATCATCATCATCATCGGGACACCGACGGGGCACCGGCGGGACACCGACGGGGCACCGCGGGCCACCGGCCCCCGGAAAGGAAACATTTGGTCTGGCCGCGCCTCACGGAGGACACCGGCGGGACACCGCGGGCCACGGGCCCCGGGAAAGGAAACATTTGGTCCGGCCGCGCCTCAGCCGGAGGAGACTTTCTTCTCGCCCGCCCACGCAGTTTCGCCTCGCCCGCACGCACGGCACGCGCGAACACGCAACCGAAACCGATTTCCCGGTAGGGGGTCTCCCCCTCACCTCCGATGTAATGGACATGCCGGTGCAGGTTAGGGTGTGCAGGGTCATGGTCTGTAGGGTTCGCCTTCGAGAAGATGGACGTACCTATGTTTTTTTGTTTTTTTCTTTTCTTTTTTGTTTCAACATTCTGGGACTTCGCCCGAACTTGCGCGGGTAGTGAACTCGACCTGGTCCTTTTTGTGGACGTCTGAACTTGCGCGGGCAGTGAGGTGCCTTTGGTGTGGCGTCGCCCATCACGGCGGCACTGCGTCGGCACCTCTGGAGTTGGTGGGCGGGCGCGGCCCTGGCCTGCAAGACGACGCCGCCGCGCTGGCAGCTCCGCGTGGCACTCTGAGGCCATCTTGGACACTCGGGGGCCATTTGGGGGCCTCTGGCGGCCGTCTTGACGCCGGAGTGGGGTGTCCTGCGGGCAAAGCAGGCGGCATGCAACGTGCACACTGAAACCATGCTTGTGTTCCCCTTCCAGCCTTTATCGAAATGTGTCTTCTGGTCGACAAGGAGCAGTGGTTATGCGTCTCCTCTGCTCCCACTCCCCCTGCAGCCTCTGACCTCCCTCCTATCCTACTTCCTGCGCCTCCCTAGCGTGTCCTTGCTCTTGTTAACTTCCAGTTGCTTGCTGCCAGCTTTCGAATGGCTGCAATTTTTCCTGCGATCTCCTGTGGGTCAAGCGGAGTGCGCCCTCACGAGGGACCAGTTGATATCCTTGCCCTCCAAAGTGTTGCCAACGGCAGGGCGATCGCCACTTCCCTGCGCTCTTGGGGGGAGGGCATCCGAACGCCCGTCTACGCGGGCCCAGCTATGATTGCCACCCTTGGGTGCTGCCACACTGCAGCTGCTGCGCTCTTGGGGCGTGGTCGGCGGAGCGTCTCTTCACGCGGACCCAATTGTTATCCTCGCAATGCTTATGTGCTGCCAACATACATGCGGCATTTGCGCACGTTGCGCACCCAAGACGGCCCCGAGCATTCGCATCGTGAAGCGCACGCTCCCCGAGCCGACGTGGGCCAAAACGTTGATTCATGCTTTGTGCCGATGGGAGCGCGAGTCGGTGGGTTTCAAAATCCATCCACAGTTTATATATTTCAACGTTGTATGCGTTTCATGGGCGGCTCCAACGGCCCCAAACGGTTTCAAAGGGTCTCACAGCGCCTGAAAACCTTTCGCGCCGAGCGCATCCGCACGTCTCACGTGGTCTCAAGGTGCTCACAAACTCTTGGCGCCGAGCATATCCGCCCGACCTACAGGGTTTCAAACAGCCACGAAACCCTCGACGCCGAGCACATCCTCGCGTCTCACAGGGTCTCAGGGTACTACGAGCCCGTTGGCGCCGAGCACTTACGCGCGTCCCACAGGACTCACAGTGGCACGAAACCCTCGGCGACGAGGACATCCGCACGTCCCACCAGGATTCTAAGTGCCAAGGAAGCCTTGCGTCCAGCGCATCCGAGCGTCTCACAGAGCTTCGAAGTGCTACGAAGCCCTTGGCGCCGAGCACATCCGCGCGTCTCACAGGGTCTCAAAGTGTCACGGAAATTTGGGGCGCCGAGCTCATCCGAACATCTCACAGTGTTTCGTGCCGCGAAATTTGCCGAGCGCATCCGCTCGTCTCACGGTCTCTCACCCCACTCTCGGATAGCCGGGAGCACCCCGCCATTGGCCCAACAGGGGGTACTCCCAGCACAGGAGGTATGCTAACCATGCTCGGGGAGGTAGCGCGCCATGAATGGGGCTGTGGAACGTTTGAAAATGGCCATACAACCTTCCCGTCGGGACTCATATACCGAACAACAGCAAACAAATAAACAATCGTCGTGGCAATCGCGACGACGAGAGCACCATTCCGACGTCAACGCGCAATAATGCAAAAACGCGCGCGCAACAACCATGCACGCAATGATGCAGGAGTTGGGACGCCGAGTGCATACCGTACCACTGCAAGCTTGACGAAGATTCCGCAAAGAACGCGTCCCCGATGCGAGCGTGGAATCCATTTCCAACCATGTCTTCTCGGACTGTAGATCCCTCGCAACTTTCTGCGCGCCTTGGGGGTCAGCACAACGCCCCCCCCTATGGTCCTCCAAGTGAAGCCTCGCCACCCCCCCCTGAGTGCTGCCAGACGTCGTCGGTGCGTCGAGTACGTCTCATTTTCCTGTGTGGGCATCTTCGGCCATCTTGGGCAACGTCCTTTCGGATCGGGTTTAAGGGTCTGCCGTCGGCGTTCGCGTGCGGTCGACACCCTCTGTTGGTTCGTGTGGTCGGTTTGCTGGCGATCCCCGTCCTAAAAAACCGGTGGTAGATTTATGTGGGCCACGCCTCCCTTGGTTGGGTCCTCCTCCTGAGTGGAGCTGTTGCTGACTCTCCCTCGTTCTTCCCTTCATCCAGTCGTTTCTGTTCCTTCGTGCGCACTCTCCTTTCCCTCCTTTCGTGTCTCCTCGCTCATGGCCTCTCCTCTCCTCTCCTCTCCTCTCCTCTCCTCTCCTCTCCTCTCCTCTCCTCTCCTCTCCTCTCCCCTCCTCTCCTCTCTTCTCCTCTCCCCTTGCTCCCCTCCTCCCCCTGTGTCCGCCCGCCTCTGTCGGTGTCTTCTCCTGGGCGCTGTCGGCTTGTCCTCTGGCAGTGCCAGGCGTTCGGCTCTCCCCACTTCCCCGTACCCCCCTGGGGAGTGCGTCGCCGTGGGGTAGTGGCGCTCCGCGCGGGCCATTGCAGCAGGCGTGTCAAACAGGGGACCTGCCTGCCAGCAGGTGCTTAGTGCACGTCTCTCGCCCCCTGAAGTTCCCGGGGACACATACACAAGCCCTGCGACATCTCGGGAAGCTCGAAGCTCGACGACGAGCGTCCCTAGGTTTCCCTACTGCAGGATTTCTCATAGTATATGCCTGCCCTATCGTTCCCATTCTCTTGCGTTCCTGGGGGGTCAGTCGGAGTGCCGTCGTCCCACGCAGGCCCTGCCGCCTTGCGTGCCAGAGCGACGTCCCGCGCAGGCCCTAAGGGAATCCTGGCCCCCCCAGGTGCCGCCGAGTCCGCGCTCCGAAGGTGCTGCTGGACGCACGGCGGGCGCCGCTGCTGTCTGGGCCCCAAGGCTCTCCTGCGGAGCGGCGTGTTGCGGTGGTCCACTGGCGGCCTCGCCGATTCCGGGGGTGGAAGTCTCGCAGCTTTTCGAACCACCCTGAGGAGTTCAGCTGGTCGGCAGGAGGTCTCGCACCCCTGGGCGTTCCCAGCGTCTCGGGCGGACTCGATGCGTCCCTGGGTGATCTCCGAGAGACTTCGATGTGGATCAGGCGCGCTGGGCTGATCTCCACATTACGAATCCGACGTGGAGCCAGTCGATGAAATTGCCTCGGGGTAAACCTCCCGCCTCTTCTGTACAGGCTGCAACCGTTCAGTCCAGAAGACGGAGCGCAGCCCCACCTCGGGGGGAGAGATTCCTCGTAGTCGTCTTCGTAATTAGTCGTCCTTGCCCTCTTCCCCGTCGTCGTCCTCGTCCTCGTCGTCCTCGTTCTTGTCCTTTGTCCTCGCCCTCTTTCTCGTCGTCCTTGTCCTCCTCGTCCCGTCGCCCTCGTCCTCGTCGTCGTCCTCGTCGGCGTCCTCGTCGTGAGCCTTCGTCGTCGTCCTTGCCCTTAACCTTGTCTTCCCTCGACTCGACTCGCGCTCCGTTCAGCTCAGCAGGGCGGTTGGCTTCGCACCCAGCGGTGGGGGAAGCTTGCATTCCAGTGGGCTCCAGGATGTTGGGCGGAGGAGAAGTCTGCCATGCCGCAGCGTCCAGGGGATGATAGCTAAGGGGAGGAGGAGGAGGAGGAGGAGGAGGAGGAGGAGGAGGAGGAGGAGGAGGAGGAGGGGAGGCGGAGGAGGAGGAGGAGGAGGAGGAGGAAGAGGAGGAGGAGGAGGAGGAGGAGGAGGAGGAGGAGGACCAGTGCAAACCCAAGAGTCACCAACGATGTTGGAACAAACCCTCCCTCCAAGCCCCCTCTTCATGGGCCCCTGCAACTGTTCATTTCCATAGACAACCGTTTGAAGACCCTGAAGCATGCCCCAAACATGTTCTCGGGATTACAACGCCACCGATCAACCTGTTTGTTGCGTCCTGACGATCCGGAATCGTGCCAGAACGCCATTCCTGGGAATTCAACACCGCGAACCAACGTAACTGTTCCACCCTCATAAATCTAGAATCATTCCAACACGCCGTTTCTGGTACGCTGGTCATGCGGATCCGTGGAACTCTTGCAGCTGATATGCGCGAATGTGCGCGGCGTTTGAGCGAGAGCCACATTTTTAAAAGGAGTCGCCCTCAATCCTTGAGGCTCTTGCAAGTTGTTAAAACGAATGTGTGCGGCGCGAAGGCGAGAGCAACATTTTGAAAACGATTTGCCTTCGATCCGTGAAACTCATGGTGTTGTTACAACGAAAGTGCGCGGCGTCAGGGCGAGAGCCACATTTTGGAAACAACCCGCCCTCCATTTTGTGAAACGGCTACCACATTGTAAGCTCCAGGGTCATAAATGTTGAGGAAGTCTCCTGACGTCTCAGGCCAAGCGCACGGCCCGCCCTAATGACGTGCCTCGGGGTGTGGCAGGGAGAAGTCTTTATTTATTAGGAAAAGGAATGGAGGAGGAGGAGGAGGAGGAGGGGGAGGAGGAGGAGAAGGAGGATGAGGAGGACAAACAAGTAATATGAATAATGCGAAGAAGGCGAATACACATACTTAGATACTACTGATAATGATAATGGTACTACTGAGAGTAGTGTTAAGCAGAAGGAGAAACGTATTTTACTGAATCGTGAGACCTATTCGTAGTAATATTATTCGTATTAGTATCCATGTGGTTCTTAATGAAATCCTGACACTTACGAACACTGGCACTACTAGGTAGTAACAATATTGTTAATAAGGATATATGTGAGAAAATCACAGCACTAGGAAAACAGAGGAGGAGCAGGAGCAGGAGGAGGAACTGGAAGGAGGAGGATGAGGAGGAGGAGCAGGAGAAGGAGAGGAGGACTAGGAGGGTCGAGGGTCGAGGGTCGAGGGGCGAATGGCGAGAGGCGAGGGGCGAGGGGCGAGGGGCGATGGGGCGAGGGGCGGGGGCGACGCACACCAGCGTCCTCGCTATCGCCGTCCTCCTCGTCGTCTTCCGCACCGGTCTGGGGCTCGGCAGAGAGGCGCGGCCACACCGGGGTAATTAAAAGGGCGGCCACGGAGGCGTCAGCGCGGATTGGCCATGGCGCGGGCGGCTGGGACGCAGAGTCGTGAGCCCCAGGGCTCCAGCGCCAAGAAGCGGGCCCTCACGTCGCCGTTGGCCGGCTCCAAGAAGTCGCCGAAGAGCGTCCAGAAGCGCCCCCGCGAGGCGCGCAGGAGCGGCGCGGCTGCGGCGTCGGCGCCGGCGCAGCCCTGCACCAAGGCCTCGCGGAGCTCGCCGACGGCGGTGGCGGCAGGGGCCGCGCCCGCCCTGGAAGATCTGCAGACCATAGTCATCAGCCTCGACCGCCGGCAGGATCGGATGGAGGGCTGCGCCAGGAGGCTCGACGCGGTCTGCCCGCACCTGCCTCGGTCTCGGTTCTCCGCGACAGACGGCAAGCAGACGGTCATCAGGACTGAGGAGGTCGCGGAGTCTTGGAACACCGCCCGCAACGTGGAGTATCCGGATGCCTGGGGCGAGGTTCCGCCACCGTGCCAGCGCAGCACTCCGCAATGCCCCTCTTCACCAGGTGCCAACGGGCTGTGCCACGTAAAACCTCGCTTACCCTGTCGAGAGAAGGGCCGTCCGTAACATGGAGGAGGAGGAGGAGGAGGAGGAGGAGGAGGTAGGAGGAGAGGAGGAGGAGGAGGAGGAGGAGGAGGAGGAGGAGGAGGATGGAGGAGGAGGAGGAGGAGGCGGAGGAGGAGGGAGGAGGAGGAGGAGGAGAGAAGAGGAGAGGAGCAGGAGGAGGAGGAGGAGGAGGAGGAGGAGGAGGAGGAGGAGGAGGAGGAGGAGGAGAGGAGGAGGAGGAGGAGGAGGAGGAGGAGTGGGAGAGAGAAGGGGGAGGTTGTGCAATGATGGAACGTCTTGATGGTTGTCTTGCGGCGTCTTGGGGGCCTCTTGGGGTTCTATGGGAGCGTCTTGGGGGCGCTTCAGGGCTTTCCCGAGAACCACATTTGAAGTGAACATGTGTGGAAAGCCGGAAGTCCGAGCTACTACTGGACATGCTGGGAGGCTGGGGCCGCCCTCCATCAGTGCAGATGTGAACAGATTTCAATCTTCGGTGTAGCAGGAGGAGGAGGAGGAGGAGGAGGAGGAGGAGGAGGAGGAGGAGGAGGAGGAGGAGGAGGAGGAGGAGGAGGAGGAGGAGGAGGAGGAGGAGGAGGAGGAGGAGGTGGAGGTGCAACGTTTTCTTCCTTCGGCGTTCCTGCAACGTTCTCCTCCTCCTCCTCCTCCTCCATATGTGCAGATGTGAAAACCTCAAGCGACACGCCTGGCCCATCCCACGCACGCGTCTGGTGGAGCGGCAGGGAGGGGCTATTCTCTTGGACAGGGTGTCCAGCCCTCTCACGTCTTTGTTCAACAGGCTTCCGCCATTCTGCCGACCCCCCAAAGAAAGCACAGGAAGGGCGAGAAACAAGAAAACGGCTAGAAGCACGACTTCAGAGCGCCCGTTTGGCACTTGGGCCTTTTTATGGCATCCGAAGTGGTTTTCCGGCGCGGGCGCGGCGGATGTTTCGTTCGCCGAAGCGCATGACAGCGACAGCCGCGCGAGAGCGGGCGAAAATGAGAGTGGCAATGCTGTGTCAGCGCGGCGCATACTTCGTCTTCGCCATCGCCGTGCCCATCGGAAGTCTTGCCGCTCCCGCCCCTGCGTGTCACGCGTAGTTTTCTCTTCGCCAAGTCGCTGAAAGCGGGACCGCGCGCGAACACCTACTCCAGATTTCGTAATAAAAGGGAGGGGGTCTGGACCCTCCAAGACAAGCCATTTCAGACCTCCCCCGTGGGAGAACCCTCCAAAACATCGTCCCCAGACCCCCCAAGGCCCTCCAAGATAGCCTGGAAGAGACCCCCCCCGAAATGAGACCCCCCTCCCTTTATTACGAAATCTGGAGAAATGTTTGCGAGGGGGGAGCGCCTTCCGATCCCAGCATCAAGTTGTGCCACACTTGACTCGTATGCCACGGGAGGGAGGGCGGAAGCGGGCGGGGCCCCTTGTCTCGCTCGGCCTGGCTGACTCGACTCCTGCTCCTGCTCCTACTCCCACTCCCACTCCTGTTATTATCCTTCCTCCTTTGTCTTGTGTATAAATTTCACTCGGCCACCTTGCCAACTGATAGGGACCAACCCTTGCCCTTCCATCCCACTTGCAAGCAATCAGTATCGTTCGGCCGATCCCTATCCCCTATCCCCATCCGCATCTCGAGCCCCACCGTCTCACCACCTCAGTGGGGGTATGCCCCTCGAAACCCCCAGAGAGCAGCCTGTATCCCCATCAGGGGGGTAGATCGGCCAGTGGGGCCCAGCCCACGCTTGTGGAGATGGGGATCGGTGGTTAAACGATGCTCAAACAAACAATACGAAGTCTGAGGTTTTTGTCTCCGCATGGACAGTCCGTAGCCTATTGCTCCGTACGCATCTGATTTAGAATTTGCGTTCCAGCGCGGGCGCGGCGCATGGCTTGTTCGCCGTTGCGCACGACAGCGACAGCGACACCGGGGGCCGCGCGAGAGCGAGCGAAAGGCCGACCTCGCCAAAATGCCGTGCAGCTTGTGAGTGAGAGTGGAAATGTTGTGCCAGCGCGGCGCATGCGTCGTCTTCGCCGTCGCCGCGCCCATCGGAAGTTTTGCCGCTCCCAACCTTGCGCGCTCTTCTTTTTGCCAAGTCGTTGGAAGCGGAACCGCGTGCGAGCTCCTTTTGTTTGCGAGGGGGTTCGCGGTCCAGACCTAATATCAAGTTGTGCCCACATTGTTTCCTATGTTGTGAGAGGGGTGTCGGTGGTAGGCATGGCCCTCTGACTCGCTCGATCTGGCTGAACCTGGCTTCTATCCTTGTACATGTTCCCAATACGCCACAGAGCTATCCGATGGCCGCTCAAGCCGGCTGGTCCACCCCGATTTGTAAGAAAACAAATGCAACGTCAATATGTTTCGTTTCAATCTGCTACCATCGGTTATTCTCTGTAGTAGTAACCATATTTCGTTTCAATATGTTATTATCAGTTATTATTTCGTTTCTCTTTATTAGTGTTATTATCATTATCAGTAGTAGTAGTAGTAGTAGTCGTAGTAGTAGTAGTAGTAGTAGTAGTAGTAGTAGTAGCAGTATTTCTTTTCAATATGTCATTAGCAGTTATTATCAGTTGTAGTTATTCTCAGTAGTAGTAGTAGTAGTAGTAGTAGTAGTAGTAGTAGTAGTAGTAGTAGTAGTAGTAGTAGTGTAGTAGTAGTAGTAGTAGTAGTAGTAGTATTAGTAGTAGTAGTAGTAGACGTAGTCGTAGTCGTAGTCGTAGTCGTAGTCGTTGTCGTAGTAGTAGTAGTAGTAAGTAGAGTAGTAGTAGTAGTAGTAGTAGTAGTAGTAGTAGTAGTAGTAGTTGTAGTAGTAGTAGTAGTAGCAGTAGTAGTAGTAGTAGTAGTAGTAGTAGTAGTAGCAGTAGTAGTAGTAGTAGTAGTAGTAGTAGTAGTAGTAGTAGTAGTAGTAGCAATAGTAGTAGTTCAAAAACAAATGCAACGTCAAGCTGTTTCGTTTCAATGTGGACATTTTGTGGTCCGTCGAGATGCGTGGCCGGAGTGGGCCGGGGCGCGCACCCCGTGCGAAGAGCCGAAGCGTCGCTCGCGCCTCGGCGCCGCGGTCCTCGTTCCCGAGACTCGAGCTCCCGCGCCAGGGCGCCGTGCGCAGTTTTCGTGCGCGTGCTCGTCGACGCGCGAGCGGGCGAGCATGTCGTTGTCTCCGAGGCGGGAATTTACACACGACCACCCGCCTGGAGAGTCAGTTTTCGGAGCCTCGGCAGGCGGTGGATGTGGGCATATTCGGGCCCCCGGGGGCCGAAATGTATCCATATCCGCCGCCCGCTAGGGCACCAGGACGTCGGTTCCCAGGCGGTGGATACGAATAAATCCCCGCCTCGCAGTTGTCGCCCTGGCGCCTCGCAGATTTCGCCCGAAAACGGCGCTCCGCGCTCGACGCGGCGCGCAACTCGACGCGGCGCGCAACTTCCGCTCGCTGACTTTTGAGGAGCCTGCGTTCGGCGACACCCCAACATACTTCTACTATATGTGCGTCGCCCTCCCCAAGGGGCGACGCGCGCACCGAGAAATACTACACGATGGGTATGCTATATCGAAAGCTGGAACATATACATTACCAGTGGCGGGTTGTTTTTTCCCGACATGTTTAGTGGGGTTCTGGTTTCTTCACTGCCGCGCCGCACCCGCGTCTCACCTCCTCCTCCTCCTCCTCCTCCTCCTCCTCCTCCTCCTCACGCTCACAGCACAGCACAGCACAGATCAGCACAGCACTGCTCAGCACAGTTCAGCTCAGCTCAGCTCAGCACAGCACAGCACATCACAGCACAGCGCAGCATAACACAGCGCAGCGCAGCACAGCACAGCACATCACAGCGCAGCACAGCACAGCGCAGCGCAGCGCAGCACAGCACAACACAGCAGCACAGCATACAGCAGGGCGTGGCAGGTGTGGCACTTTCCTCACCCCGTAGGGGGTGCGCAGGGGGTGGTCTCCGAGCGCAGCGTCTATGCGGGCCATGGCGCAGGGCGTCCTCACCCCGTAGGGGGTGCGCAGGGGGTGGTCTCCGAGCGCGGCGTCTATGCGGGCCATGGCGCAGGGCGTGGCGGGTGTGGCATTTTCTTGACCTCGTAGGGGGTGCGCAGGGGGTGGTCTCCGAGCACGGCGTCTATGCGGGCCATGGCGCAGGGCGTGGCAGATGGGGCACTTTCCTCACCGCGCAGGGGGTGGTCTCCGAGCGCGGCGTCTATGCGGGCCATGGCGGAGGGCGTGGCAGGTGTGACACTTTCCTCACCCCGTAGGGGGTGCGCAGGGGGTGGTCTCCGAGCGCGGCGTCTATGCGGGCCATGGCGCAAGGCGTGGCGGGTGTGGCACTTTCTCGACCTCGTAGGTGGTGCGCAGTGGGTGGTCTCCGAGCGCGGCGTCTATGCGGGCCATGGCGCAGGGCGTGGCGGGTGTGGGACTTTCTTCTCGACCTCGTAAGGGGGTGCGCTGGGAGTGGTCTCCGAGTGCGGCGTCTATGCGGGCCATGGCGCGGGGCGTGGCAGGCGTGGCACTTTCTCGATCTCGTAGGGGGATGCGCAGGGGCGTGGTCTCCGAGCGCGGCGTCTATGCGGGCCAT
>CAUYUJ010018116.1:109160-191660 GCA_963575745.1 Prorocentrum cordatum
CCCCAATACGCGACGACGACATTACGACGACGACGACGACGACGACGACGACGACGACGACGACGACGACGACGACGACGACGACGGCACGCCCCAACAGGCGTCCCAAGACGCCCCCCAAACCCATGCATGCTCCCAGAAGGCCTTCTGGGAACCCGATTCATACCACCTCCGCCCCCCTACACATCCATTTTCTAAGAAGGCCTGCTAGAACCTGAGCGCGCGCGAAGCGCGTGCGATGGTCCTAGCATATATATATATATATATATATATATATATATATAAAAATGAATATTATCCCGGCAAAGCAACCTAACAGCGATGTGTAGGAGCATATCTGGAAGCATTCCCCTTAAGATTCAGATAAGAATCCTGTTGTAGAATTCTGCTGTTCTCGCAGTCGTGGTCGCATTCGCGATGGCAGTCGCAGTGGCAACAGCAGTCGCAGTCCCAGCCTCAGCCTCAGCCTGCCTCAGCCTCAGCCTCAGCCTGCCTCAGCCTCAGCCTGCCTCAGCCTCGCCCTCAGCCTGCTTCAGCCTCAACATCAGTCTGCCTTCAGCCTCGGCCTCAGCCTGCCTCAGCCTCACCCTCAGCCTGCATCAGCCTCAGCCTGCCTCAGCCTCGCCCTCAGCCTGCATCAGCCTCAACATCAGTCTGCCTTCAGCCTCGGCCTCAGCCTGCCTCAGCCTCACCCTGCATCAGCCTCAGCCTCAGCCTCAGCCTGCCTCAGCATCAGCCTGCCTCAGCCTTAGCCTTAGCCTGCCTCTGCCTCAGCCTCAGCCTGCTTCAGCCTCAGCCTCAGTCTGCCGTCGGCCTCGGCCTCAGCCTCAGCCTGCCTCACCCTCAGCCTGCATCAGCCTCAGCCTCAGCCTCAGCCTGCCTCAGCATCAGCCTGCCTCAGCCTCAGCCTCAGCCTGCCTCAGCCTCAGCCTCAGCCTCAGCCTGCTTCAGCCTCAGCCTGAGTCTGCCTTCAGCCTCGGCCTCAGCCTCAGCCTGCCTCGGCCTCAGCCTGCATCAGCCTCAGCCTCAGCCTCAGCCTGCCTCAGCATCAGCCTGCCTCAGCCTCAGCCTCAGCCTGCCTCAGCCTCAGCCTCAGCCTGCTTCAGCCTCAGCCTCAGTCTGCCTTCGGCCTCAGCCTCAGCCTGCCTCAGCCTCAGCCTGCATCAGCCTCAGCCTCAGTCTCAGCCTGCCTCAGCATCAGCCTGCTTCAGCCTCAGCCTCAGCCTGCTTCAGCCTCACATCAGTCGCCTTCGCCCCTCGCCTCAGCCATAGCCTTGCTCACTCTCGGCCCTGCTCAGCCTCTGGAAGCCTCAGCCTCCAGCCTAGCCTCAGCATCAGCCTGCCTCATCCTCAGCCTCAGCCTGCCTCAGCCTCAGCCTCAGCCTGCTTCAGCCTCAGCCACAGTCTGCCTTCAGCCTCGGCCTCAGCCTCAGCCTGCCTCAGCCTCAGCCTGCATCAGCCTCAGCCTCAGCCTCAGCCTGCCTCAGCCTCAGCCTGCCTCAGCCTCAGCCTCAGCCTGCCTCAGCCTCAGCCTGCCTCAGCCTCAGCCTCAGCCTGCTTCAGCCTCAGCCTCAGTCTGCCTTCAGCCTCGGCCTCAGCCTCAGCCTGCCTCAGCCTCAGCCTGCATCAGCCTCAGCATCAGCCTCAGCCTGCCTCAGCATCAGCCTGCCTCAGCCTCAGCCTCAGCCTGCCTCAGCCTCAGCCTCAGCCTGCTTCAGCCTCAGCCTCAGTCTGCCTTCAGCCTAGGCCTCAGCCTAAGCCTGCCTCAGCCTCAGCCTGCATCAGCCTCAGCCTCAGCCTCAGCCTGCCTCAGCATCAGCCTGCATCAGCCTCAGCCTCAGCCTGCCTCAGCCTCAGCCTCAGCCTGCTTCAGCCTCAGCCTCAGTCTGCCTTCAGCCTCGTCCTCAGCTTCAGTCTGCCTTCAGCCTCAGCCTGCCTCAGCCTCAGCCTCAGCCTGCCTCAGCATTCAAAATGTAGCCTGGGAGTGGAATTCTGGGAACTCGAAGAACACGAAGTGGCCTACAGTTGGCTCCGGGCATTCAAAATCATGCCCAGGAATGGAGTTCTGGGAAGTCGAAGAACACGAAGTGGCCTACAGTTGGCTCAGGGCATCCAAAATGTGGCCCGGGAATGGAGTTCTGGGAAATAGAAGAGCACGAAGTGGCCTACAGTTGGCTCCGGGCATCCAAAATGTGGCCCGGGAATGGAGTTCTGGGAAATGGAAGAGCACGAAGTGGCCTACAGTTGGCTCCGGGCATCCAAAATGTGGCCCGGGAATGGCGTTCTGGGAGGTCAAGGAGCACCAAGTGTGTGACTGTTGCATCCGGTTATTCAGAATGTGGCCTGGGAATGGGGTTCTGAGAGGTCGACGAGCACGAAGTGTGTGACTGTTGGTGAAAAACGAGCCCGGCACACTGCCGGCCGGCAACTCCCAACGCCTGCCCGGACCCCCCTGTGGAGTGATCTGTGAGGTCTTTTGAGTCAACTAGAAACCTATCAGTCTACGCTGTTAGGTAATAATATGTATTCATGCACGCGATATATAAGCGCGAACAGGGATTCGCCGCGAAGCGCGCGCGGGGAGCGCGACCTGAGAACCTGCGACTAAGCTTCGGGCAGAAATGCGCCTGGTTGGGCTTTCGAGCCTTTCTAAGGACACCCCAGGGGTGGGTCGCGGGGTGGGACGCGGGTGGGTCGCGGGGTGGGTCGCGGGGTGGGTTACGGGACGGGTCGCGGGTGGGTCACGGGTGGGTCGGGGATGGGCCGCGGGTGGGTCGTGGGGTGTGTCGCGGGTGGGTGGCGGAATGTTCGCGGGTGGGTCGCGGGGTGGGTCGTGGGTTGGTGGGTCGCGGGGGGGGTCGCGGGTGGGTCGCGGGTTGGTTCGCGGGGAGTGGTGTGACGACGCCAAACAACAAACAACAAACAACAATAGTTATCAGCCCCGCGGAAGCCCGCTTCAGCCACGCACCCAGGGACATTGAACGACCGTTCGGCCCCTCACTCTGATAAGCGCATGCAGTTACTCCATACATACGAACAGAATTACGCAAACACATGCGAACACTAGAGCCTCAGAGAGCTATCCGGCGCCAAGTGACCGGGGCGCGCGGGGTGTGCTCTGGACTGAGCAGCGGCGATCGGACCGCCCGCCGAAGCCTGGCCTGACCGACCCCCTCATCCGTTCTCTCTCGTCTCTTCCCTCGCGTCCCTCCCCCCCCCCGCCTGCCGACACCGAGTGGCCGCGCCGATGGCTTCCCGAAGGCCGCCGAGGCCCTCCGAAAGTATTCAATCAAATAAGAAAAAACGCCATAAACATATATTTTTGGCGCTCCGCGCGGATTTCTTGGACCCGCGCCCGGCCCCTCTGGCGGCGCCTCCGGCGCCGCCCCTGGCGCGCCCTGCGCGCCAGGGAGAGGGGTCCAGCGCGGATTCAAGAATTCCGCGCGGAGCGCCAACAGTTTATTTTTACGGCGCTTCATTTTCTTCTAAGCACCGCCGACGGTGACGCCGACGGCGCCGAGAAGCGGCAGCGACGGCGACGACCGCGGCCCTCAAGCAATCCGCCGCGCAGCGGGGGCCGCGCGGCCCGCGGCGCGGCGCCGCGGAGTCGACTGGTGGGCGCTCCCCAGCGGGGCGTTGCGATCACCACCACCACCGCAACGGCGGCGATAGCGGCGGCGACAACAACGACGAGTAGGAGGAGGAGGACGACGACAACGATGACGTGGATGAGGAAGAGGAGAAGGAGGAGGACGACGACGACGAAGGCGGCGGCGACGACGACGATGACGAGGAGGTGGAGGAGGATGACGCCGACGACGACGACGGTGGCGACGACGATCACGATGACGAGGATCAGGTGAAGGGCGACGCGGACGACGACGACGATTTGGACGACAACGACGACGACGATGACGGGGATGACGCCGACGACGACGACAGCGGCGACGACGGCGGCGACGATGACAACAATGACGAGGCAGACGACTAGGGCGACAACGACGATGAGGACAACGACGACGACGCTGACGACGACGACTAGAACGACAGTGACGACGCCGAGGTCGACGACCGCGACGAGGAGGACGACGACGACCAAGGCGTCGGACTAGGACGACGATGACGAGGACGACAACGACGATCACGCCGACGACGAGGACGACGACGCCGACGACGAGGACGACGACGGTTAGGAAGACAACGACGACGACGACAAGGGTTGACGACGAGGACGATGATGACGAGGATGACGAACACGACGAAGACGATGACGACCACGACGTCGACTAAGACGACCATGATGACGACGATCAAGACGACGACGGCGACGACTAGGACGACGATGACGACGACAATGAGGGCGACGACGAAGACGACGAGGACGACGACGACAACGACAAAGAACCTGACGACTAGGACGACAACGGCGACTCCGACGACCACGACTACGTCGACGACTAGGACGACAACGACGACGACGAGGACGACGACCACGACGACCACGACGACGACTAGGACGACGACGACATGTACGACGACGACGAACATGGAACTGGCGACTAGGATGACAACGACGATGACGACGACACGACGACGACGACTAGAATGGCCAGGACGACGATGCCGATGACGACGACGATGACGACGATCAAGGCGACACCGTCGACGACTTGGACGACGATGACGACGACAATGAGGACGACGACGAAGACGACGAGGACGACGACGACAACGACAAAGAACCTGACGATTAGGACGACACTGGCGACTCCGACGACCACGACGCCGACGACTAGGACGGCTAGGACGGCTAGGACGACGACGACGATGAGGACGACGACGACGACCACGACGACTAGGGCGACAACGACGACCCCGAGGACAACGACGACGACCGCGACTAGGGCAACACCGACGACGACGATGACTATGACGCCGACGACGACGATGGGTTCACAGTCGACGAAGACGTCGACGCTGATGCGGACGACAACGACAACGACGAAAAGGTCGACGACGACAACGTCGACGACGACGAAGACGACGACTACGACAAAGACGACGACGATGAGGACGACGCCGTTGACGAACGGCTAGGACGACGACGACGCCGAGGACGACGACGACAACGACAAAGAACCTGACGACTAGGACGACAACGGCGACGCAGACGACCACGACGACGACGCCGACGACTAGGAGGGCTAGGACGACGACGACGACGACGACTGGGACGACAAGGACGACGACGACAACGACGACGACTAGTACGACGAGGACAACGACGACGACGACTAGGTCGACGACGATAACGACAACGCCGAGGACGACGACGACGATGACGACGATCAGGGTGACATCGACAACGATGATGACAACTACGAGGACGACGACGACGATGACGAGGACGACGACGACGATGACGTGGACGACAACGACTAGGACGATGACGAGTAGGACGACGACGACGACGACGGCGACGGCGACGACGACGACGACGATGACGACTAGGACGACATCGACGACGACGCCGTCGACGACGACGTCAACGGTGGCGGCGGCGCAGGCGGCGAGCAGAGCGCCGCGCCCGCGCGGGCGCGCCTCGTCCCGCGGCGCCGTGCGTCCTTGGGTTTGCGTTGCATCGGTGCTGACCCTAGGGATCGGAGGTCGGGTCGCCTGCGTGTGTGCGAGGGTTGTCGCGCGTCGGGCGTCGCAGCCTGAGCCGGAGAGCTGCGCCTCTCTCTCTCAGGGGCCAGGGCCCTGGGAATCGAGACATTGCTCGAGGGGAGACCCATCGAGCGGGTGATTCTTGGGTGGTGACATTAATGGGGGGGTGAAGGAAAAGGGCCCTAAAGGGGCCCTTTAGGGCCCCTGCTGGCTCCTAAGGGGGCCCTAAATGGGGCCCCTTTGGGGCCCTTGTCATCACCCCCCATTGAGGTCACCCACCCACCCCTTGCCACCCGCCCACCACTACGACGACCGTGACGAATCTGTCGCGTGTCTATGTCGGCGCCGAGCTTGGTCATGATCCATGCGGGCCGCCGCCGACGCGCGAAGATGGTCCACGCATTGACCATGGAGCCAAGAGCAAGATGGGCGCCGACGGAGATCGACCCCGGCGTTTCCGCGTTCAGTCTTGGTCCGGAGGGTTCCAAAGGGGGTTTTGGGGGAGGGGGTTTTCCAGAGAGCCCCCCAGGGTCCTCGGAACCTCGTTACAACGGAGTGCGAAGCCCCTGGGGGACCCACCCCTCCTGAAAAAAACCCTCCCCAAAAACCCCCTTTGGAACCCTCTGGTCGGTCATGGTCGCCCCTCGTCCTCCCTCCACCTTGCCGACCAGGACTCTGCCAAACCTGGCGTGCGAGAACGACGGAGGGAATGTGCCCCAAGGCTGCAGTTTCTCTCGGGTGCGCCAATTATGTCTTGGCTTGCGTGGCAGAGTCCCCGTCTACGGTATAGGTCCGCGTCGTGTCGACCGGCGGCGACCTCGCCGCTGGCGTTGAACGTTGAACGCCGCCGGCGAACCAGAATCGGTCGATGTTTCGGAGTTTTATAGACCTCCTACCCTGACAGTCGATTCGTTAGTGAATTGGCCGTTTTCGGTTCGCGAGAAGGCGTCGCGGCCGTCATTTTTGCGGGTCCAGGTCCGTCGGTTTCGGTCCAAGGCAGTTTTCATTCTTGAGGGAGGTTTACTAAAGGGAGGTTTGTCCACCGCCGAATGTTGCACGCTCTGACGTGTCGGAAACGGCCGATTGTTCAAGGTTGAACGATCCAGCGCGGTGTCCAAAGCCGACGCCACGGTTGGCACGACACGAACGTACCGCACGGGACCTCGACCGCGCATATGGCTTGGCAGGGCGCGATGCGCGAAGCTGGGCGTCCGAGGACAAGGCCTTTCGCTTATTTGGTCCGTCCTGGGGCGTCCTCTCGCCACGGCTGGATCCGCCCCGAAACCCTAGTCAGATCGGGGGCGGCCAAGAGAGGGGTATTGACTAGGGGGGGCTGGAAATCATGGCGGGGCCAATGACATCTCCCCAGATTTCATGGCGCCTCTTGTTTCTTGTTGTTCCAATACGTCCCTGGCCGCCCCCCCCCTGGTCTGCGCACATGCCGCCAGCCATGCTTTGCACTCCCCCCACACTCTTCGACAGCCCCCGCTTGGCCGCTCCCGAGGCCGATGCTTGAGGGAGGGAGGGAAGGAGGGGGGGGATGGAGGGCTCGGCGATCGAGGAAGTTCCGTTGCCGTTTTCGGCCTCTGGGGGCCCCCTTGGCGCCCCCCCCCCCAAACGGTCCCAAGGGCGAAAGGCGGGCCGAGATGGATCCCTGGAGCGATCCAGGACCATCTCCAGCCCAGGAGGGCCTTCTGTTGCCAGGGCTGGGTGTGCTTCAAAGTTCTGCTCGCGGCGCAGCCGTGAGGGCGCCAAAGCCGATGTCTGAAGAGGGGGAGGGGACGGGGGGGGGCAGTAGGGGGAGAAGTTTGGGGAGTGAGGACGATGGGGGAGGCTGGAGGGATCAGGACAGCATGAAGGCAGCACCAAGGGGGAGCCGCACCTGCACGGCCTTCAACCACCAGCTACTCATGTTAGAACATCACATTGGAAAGGTTGGTAACGGCTGAGTGACCCAGAGCGCCCCAGGAGAGCATCAACACATATCCGGGGAAATCTGAAGGAAGAGGAGGAGGACTATTCTGACTGTTTCTGCTCCTGCTTCTGCTCCTTGTGCTACCAGCGCCTCCTCTAGAGCTACCATCGCCTCCTCTCGTGTTCAATCAATTCCAACTTCCAACTAAAGTGGGCCGACCGGCGCTACGGCATACACTTGGCGGTTTACGAGCACTTTGCAGACGACGTTCTCTTACTGTCAAGGTCGTTAAAGCAGCTAAAACAATATGACATCTGACGTAATGAGTGCTGCACAGCCCACTGGTTAGGAGATGCACCCTGGGAAAACGAAGATACTGCATAATATGCGAGCCAGGAGGCCGCGAGACAGCCCCGAGCATGTGGTTACCAACGGAAGCGGCATCGAGGTATTGTCTTTCTCCACGACGCAGATATATTTGGGACGTCAGCTTAGTTTCTCTGAACCGAGTGCGACCGAGGTTGAGGCCAATATCAGAGCGGCATGGAAGAGGTTCTGTGGTTTCAAGCACGAGCTTACTACACGATCGTACTGTCTAAAAGACCGGCTCCGATTGTTCAACGGCACTGTTGTTCTGACGCTACTTTTATGACTCCAGCCCGCGGGCGATGACAATCCCGTTGGGCTCGCGAGTACGTACGACCCACGCAACGACAAATGCTCAGAATGGTTGTTGGGTCATTGCGACGCCGTGGGCCAGAAGCACCAGAAGAGAAACAACTTTGCGACGGAACCAACACCACTGCAGACAGCGACTCCGACAGCAGCGACACGTGCACCAGCACTGGCAGCGCAACCACACCATCGAGCTCGTTTACCCCTGCGGACCCTCTCGAACCATGGGTCGATTGGATTAAGCGTGCGACAAGGCAAGTTGAAGGGTATTGCCACTACGTGGGGTATGAAGATTGGTGCACACCGCAACGGCGAATACAGTGGAGGTTGTTTGTGGCGACGATCAACGACGTCGTGGGCAAATTGGGCCGCAAGGCTATATTATGGCACCCAACCACAACCAGCACGCGTACAAAAAGCTTACCGCGTCGACCCAACAAAAGCTGGCTCGACGACGTGGCAAAACTTATCCACGCAGTTTCTGGAGAGGATTCGCGAAACATTGCGCCGGATAGTGTTCGATGATCGCAATTGGAGGAACCCTATGTGCAGCGGCAGTGGCAAATACAAGGTGAATGGACCTGGCGGCCGGCTCCTCCTCCTCCTCTTTTTCCACCCCTTCCCCAGCGTGAGACTACGTTGCATATTTGTCGGCGCCGAGGCGCCACCGCCCCGCCCCTCGCAGGGCCGTCCCGTGTGACGTGGGGGCGCAGTGTCAGTGCCTGTGCCAGTGTCAGTGTCATTGTCAGTATGGATTCTCGCTTCCTTCTCCCATGTTTGTGCTCATCGCCCAGCCCTGTTCCTTTGTTCCTCCTGGTGTTCTTGTGTACTCCTCCCCTCATCCTCATCATGTTCCTGTTCTTGGTCTCCCTTCGTATCCTCATCATTGTCCTTCTCCGTAGCCATTTTGGCTCAAGATGATTGGTTCCCCTGGGGACCGCACGGATACCGCTAGTCCGCGGCCAGACCACCGTTCGCCTTCACCGTGGGAGTTGGGCGCCCACACCCAGTCCTTTCCAGATCGCGCTGCCACGGCCCACCGTGTGTGCTGCTGCCTGGTGTCGTGGAGATGCCACCGCCGCATTACCGTTCGGAGCAGGCGCTTCCTTGGTACTGCAAGAGCTGCTGCGGGCCCTCGGGGAGACCGTGGTGGAATCATGCAGAGGCGCGGCAGTGTGCGAAGTGCAAGCTGGGCAAGGGACTGGTCTTCCACAGCGTGCGCCAGCCCGCGGCCCCCTCCCAGCGGAAGAAGGGCAATCAGGGCGGCAGCGGCAACGGCTACTGGGACGACTCCGTCAAGGTGGCCAAGCTCAAGTCCGAGCTCGCCGAGGCCCGCAAGCGGCTTGCCGCTGTGCAGAGGCCGCCGCCTGGCGGGGAGGACGTGCAGATGGAGCCGGCCGCGGACGGAGACGGCCCCGAGTCCGTCGCCAAGGACAGGCTACGCGAGGTCGGCGACCTCATCGGCAAGCTCAAGGGCATCACCGAGCCGTCGGTCGTGGCCACGCGCGACAAGCTGCTGGCCGAGCAGGCCGAGCTGCGGGCTAGGGTGGCGGAGTCCCGACCGCTCGGACAGCGCTTGCGCGAGATGGGAACTCAGTTCACCAGGCTGCAGAAGCTGCGCGACGACCAGCAGACCAAGCTCGATGGGCTGCAGGCGCAGTTGCGCGACCTGCAGGAGAAGGAACGGCTCACTCGGGACAAGCTGGCGGCCCTCGACGCTAGCATGGAGGAGCTGGACCAGGAGCGCAAGAGGCTTCAAGGGCAGGTTCCGACGCCTGGCGACAAGGCGTCGCTCGACGAGCCGATCAAGGGGGTTGGTGCCACGCTCGAGGGCCTCGGGATCTTGCTCCAGAGCCTGGGCGCCGATCACCAGCTGTCGGGCAGCCTCGCGGCGAGCTTCCAGGAGCTGCAGAGGTTGCAGGAGGAGGAGGCGGCAAAGTTGGCTGCCCAGAAGGCGCAGGCGGATGCTGGGGCCGAGGCTGGTCCCGACGTCGAGCAGGCCGAGCGGCAGGACGACGCGGCAGCGCCTCGCACACCACAGCCATCTGCCTTCTCCGACGACCCTGAGTTCATGGAGGAAGTCGTTGCGGCTGGGGGCGAGAAGCACAGGCTGGAGGAGATCTTCATGCGTTGGGGTGCCAAGGTCAAGAGGCCCAGGCTCACCCCTGCCTAGCATGGCTCCACGGCGATGTTTTGCGTGTCTTGTGTGGTTCGTCCTCCTTTGTCGCACCATGGCGTCGGTTTCAAGTATCACCGCCGTGAACGTGTCTTCGGGCGGCCCGCTCGTCGACTTCCTGCCCACGTGCTCGAGTTTATGCATCGCGGTGCAGGAACATCATGCCGAGGCCGAGGGCGATGCTTTGGCGAAGTTGCAGAATAAAGTAAGAGCTGCTGGGTACCATGGTATATGGGAGCCCGCCCTACCTGGGCAGGGAGTTGGCAGCAGAGGCGGGGTTGCGGTGCTGGCCCCGCTGCGGGTGGTCATCACCAAACCCCCAGGCCTGGATAGTCACGTGCTGCAGGAAGGCAGGATGATGGCGGCCCACGTCCACGCTGGGGTGAAGGGCGGCTTCGTCATGCTGTCGTGCTATTTCATTGTGGACGTCAAGCTGTCGCCCGAGAACCTGGCCATGCTGTGCAAGCTGTACCAGTATGTCAGGTCGCTGGAGGCCATGGGTGTTCCGTGGATCGTAGGAGGCGACTTCAACATGGAGGTGGGCGAGCTCGGCCCGTTGTCCTGGCTCCAGTCGGCCAATGGCGTGGTGCTGGCGCCGAGAGAGCCGACTTGTCTTCAGAGCCTTCCTGGCCGCACCATTGACATGTTCATGGTTTCTTGCCGTTTGCTGCCTCGTGTTCGGCAACCAGTGGTCGTCGACGCGGAGACGTGGCCGCATCTACCAGTGACCATGGAGCTCTCCGCCACGGCTTTTGACGCGAAGGTCAGGAGGCTTGTCGAGCCACGCGGCTTTCGGAGGCCGCCTGCGGCGGGGTGCGCGAGGTTCCCCCCCGACTGGGACCCGGCCTTGGCGATCATCCAGAGCGCGTCGGACAGCGAGGGCATCACCAGGGCCTGGGACGTCGTGCTCAGCGGCATCGAGTTCGAGCTGCGGGGCCGCTACGACGTCGTGAAGGACGTGGCGGGGTACTCCACGGCGCCAGGCCCCCCGACCTTCGAGCTGGCGAGTTTTCACCCTGTCGTGAAAGGTGCCTGGAGCAGGAGGTCGGCGGATACCCAGGCCTGGGCGCAGGCTGCGCGCTGGGCTCGTCACCTCAGGAGGGTTCGAGTGGCCTTGCAGAGCTTCGTGCTCCAGCTACGCCCGCAGCAGGTCTTCGAGCTCGGCAGCGTCGGCGAGGCGCACGTCGACGGTGTGCCTGGCCTGGGCGATGGGGCACCCCCTGCTGCGGAGGTCGTCGGAGTGGCTGGTCTCTCCTCCGATGGTGGTCCGCCTCGGTCGAGAGCTCAGCGACACCAGCCCCCGCGACGGGCAGGCGAGGACCTATCGTGGGACGCCGTGCACTCCAAGGCGGCGCGCCACCTGCTGGAGTGCGAGAATTTCTTCCAGAGAATCTGGCGGAGGAAGGGAGTCTGGCCGCACCTGGACGCCGAAGCCGTCGGCTTCTTCTCGCGTGGCATACTTGCCTTAGCGCAGGCAGACTTCGAGCAGCAGGTCGACCGCATCCTGAGTATCTCCTCCGATGCTGAGGCCAAGCATGAGAAGGCCGTGATGCAGAGCTGGAGGCAGTGGGCGCAGGCAGCTTTTGCGGCTGGAGCCAAGGGAGCTCACCGTTTCATGAAGCCCAAGGCTCTCCAGGAGATCGTGGACGGAGGCAATGGGCTACAACATGGGTACGTACTGGCTGATCGTAAGCTTGAGTATTGGGAAAGCTTCTGGGTGCGGCATGGCGGTGAGCTGGCTCGCCGACCTGTTGATGCTGACACTTGGGAGCAGCTGCCAAGGCTTGAGGCGGCCGACGTACTCAAGGCAATCCGTTGTTTCTCTTGGCAGACAGGCGTCGGGCAGATCAACATCGCGCCCAGGGCCATGGAGCACCTCTCCCACGGGGCGCTGACGGCTATGGCGCGCCTCTTCGAGCGGTGCGAGCACCTCCTGCTGTGGCCAGACGGCAGATTCCTCTCGAAGCTCGTGAGACTCCCCAAGCCAGGGGGTGGGGAGCGCCTGATTGTGCTGATGAACACGCTGGTCAGGATCTGGGGACGGGCGAGGCGGCCTGTCTCGGCAGCGTGGGAGAAGGCCCATGCGCTACCAGAGGTCTGGGGCCACACTGGAGGCAAGTCGTCGAGTGATGCGGCCTTTGATTTGGCGCTCACCAAGGAGATGGCGACCCTGTGCGATGACGACGCCATCATTGTGCTGCTGGACATGCTCAAATGCTACGAGCTGGTCAGGCATGATGCCATTTTGTTGGAGTGCAGGGCCAGTGGATACCCTATGCGAATGGCGTTCATGCTTGTGCAGATGTACCAGCAGCTGCGCTCGGTGCACTCGTATTCTTCGTATTCAGTGGCGCGCAGGGCGTATCAGGGCATCCTGGCAGGCTGCACCCACGCCACTACGCTTCTCATGGTGTTGTTGACTCGCAGCATTCGCCAGACGATGTCGGTCGCTCCTCAGGTTCAGCCCAAGGACTTGGTGGACGACGTCGCGCTGTGCTGGGTCGGCAACGACCCGAGCGGGGTGCGAGAAATGGCCATTGCCACTCGTGCTTTCTGCAGGGCTGTCCGGCCCCTCGGGCTGGTGCTGCAGATGGATAAGTCTGGGCACCTTACGACGTCCAGGCGCACCAGCTACCACTTTCAGAAGTACGCCAGGCTGCTGAAGATCGCTGGCAAGAGGCACATGCGGTATCTTGGCCACGACCTAGCTGGGTCGTCGGCCACAAGGGCCGTGCAGAAGGGACGCCTGAAGGCCATGCACGGAAAGAAGGCCAGCGTTCGAGCACTGCAGAAGGGAGCAGGACGACAGCGGGCGGCTCGGCTCTGGGCCACGGGTGTGCTGCCATCCGTGGGGCACGGAGCCACGGTCAGCGGCATCAGCGACACGGAGCTGCAGCAGATGAGGACCATGGCTGGCGTCTTCTGTGGCTACAAAGGGTCGGGCTCCCTGACGCTGTACCTGGCCGCGCAGCAGTGGAGCTTCGACCCCATATTCCACGCTACCTTCAGCATCGTGGGGCAGTACGCGGCGTGGGTGTGGGATGGGCGTGTGACGCTCTCCCGACTGCAGCGGGCCTGGATGGGCTTGCGTGACTCCTGGGAAGCCCGCCACACTCACGTCACGTGGGCCAGTGCGCAGGGCCCGCTTTCGGCCTTGTGGTTGTCCCTCAGGAGAGTCAACTGGAACATGGCAAGTTCTACAATCTTGGTTGACGATGAGGGCCTGCATATCAGTTTGCTGCAGTATTGTCCCAGTGAGGTGCTGTTTTTCCTGCGTCGCAGCCTCGACCGTTGGCAGAGCCATCGTATCCTCGACCAGCTGCCTGAGGCGCCCCCAGCCGATGGTGACGGCAGGCGGCAGCAGCATGTGTGGCTTCGTGCGCTTCGACTGGGACACGCCTCCTTGGCGCCTGGCCACAGAGGGGCTCTGGCCAAGCTGCAGTCCAACGGGTTCTGGTCGCCGCAGCGCCGCATGCAGGCTGGCTACGGCGGCGACGGTTCGTGCGAGTTCTGCGGGGAGGCCTGCTGCGACCTCGAGCATGAGATCTTCGGCTGCACGGTATTGCATCAGCAGCAGGAGGACGAGGAGACGGAGCCGTACCCCGAGGAGGTGGCCAAGAGGAGGAAGGACATCCTGGAGGCAGCCCCGTGGCGCGACGGGGGCCAGGTGCAGGACTTCTCGGCCGTCGACGTGCTCTACGCGCTGCCCCTGAGGCCTGCTTTCAGGCCGCTGCCTGCACGTGCTCAGGCTGAGCGCGAGTGGGGGGCGATCGACATGCCGTGGCCGTCGAAGTTGTACGGGGACGGGTCCTGTCTTGAAAGTGATTTCCCTGAGGAACGGCGCTGTGGCTGGGCCGTCGTAGCATTGACCCGAGACCTGTGGCCATACAAAGCTTTGTTCGGGAGCCTGGGGGGCCCTATCCAGACGGTGCCCAGGGCCGAGCGCGTTGCTGGTCTCAAGGCCCTGCAGAGGGCCCAGAGGCCAGCCACGTACGTGACTGATCATTTACAGCTGCAGGTCGAGGGAATGGCCTGGGAGGGTCGTCATGCTTCTGCCAGAGCGCCTCACGCGTCCATCTGGCGGAGCATCCACGAGCTGTATAGAGGCGACCCTGTCAGGCCCGTGTTTGTTTGGACGAAGGCCCATCGGACCGTCCTCGAGGGGTTTGAGGCCTGCCTGGCCTCCCAGGAGCCCCTGGAGCATTTTTTCGGTAATATGTGGGCTGATGTTTTCGCCCGCGTGGCAGCGGCTGATTTCCTTGGATCCACCTCCGTGGTCAAGGCTCACAAATTTTCTCTGCTTCGGGCCCAGGACACGATGCGTTGTCTGGCCTGGGCTGCCGAGCGCGTGGCCCGCCTCTCCACCCCGATACTCCGTGCGCCTCCGAAGGCTGTCTTTCGGCCCCGCCGTCCGCGGCGGCCGACCGATCACGACTTTGTGGTCTTCGCTGGGGGAGCTATTCGATGTCGAGCCTGCTGGAGGCTTGCAGCGACGGCCTCGTCGTTGAAGTCTCTGGCCTCCCGTGCATGCGACCCCCAGGAGGTCGGGCCAGGACACCAGGTCCAGGCCTTGGATCGAGTTTTGATCTGTGTTAAGTGCGGGGCGCACGCTGTGCGCCCCAATCGGCTGTCGGTCGGCCTGTCTCGAGCGTGCAAGAGGGCTGGGACGGGGTCGGCGGGAGCTGGGAGTGGGGGGGACGGAGCTATCGCGTCGATGCTCGAGCTGGCTCGAAGGGGCCTGCATCCCAAGACGGGCGAGCCCCTCGAGCCGCTCGTCTTCTCGGAGCTCGGGGTGCCTGCCATGCCGCAGCAGGCGCCCGAGCCCGAGGCACCTGACTAGTGGGCGGAAGTGCTGGCGGGGGGCGCGGTGCGAGTGGGGACTGCCCGGCGTTGCGCCGTTAGTGACCCTCGCACCGTTGCTCCCCAGCCCCGCGCACGGAAGGAGCAGATCCGCTGCACTTAAGGGCCCCTTAAGTGCAGCGGGCTGTCTTGGCCTCCATCGCGTCGATGCTCGAGCTGGCTCGAAGGGGCCTGCATCCCAAGGCGGGCGAGCCCCTCGAGCCGCTTGTTCTCTCGGAGCTCGGGGTGCCTGCGATGCTCAGCAGGCGCCCGAGCCCGAGGCACCTGTATAGTGGGCGGGTGCGGGCGGGGGGCGCGGTGCGAGTGGGGACTGCCCGGCGTTGCGCCGTTAGTGACCCTCGCACCGTTGCCCCCCTGCCCCGCGCACGGCGCGGAGAGCGCCCCTTGTTGGATGTGGGCCCTCTCTCGTTTTCTTTTTCGAGGCGTGTTCGTGATTCACCTGCACGCTCTCGGCACTGTCCTCACTGTCCTCATCATTGTCCTTCAGCTATTAGGAAAGGGCGCGGCAGGCGAGGATGCCAGAGCCGGCCTAAGGAAGGCCCGCTTGGCGGCCGACGAGGCCCCACCGGGGCACCGAAGAGGGAACGCCAGCTTCGAGGATGGAGCCGCGCAGTCATGGCGTGACATGACGTGCCCGTCTGGAGGGCGCCCGCCCCCGACAGCGGATTCCGACGTTGCCGCGCTGTTTGAAGCCCATGAGAAAGCATGCCCGCCAGCATCCGACAGCATCTGGTTGCATCCGCCGCGGGGGACGGCCCCCCACGCCCCACGCCGCTGTGCACGTCGCTCGCCTTGGCCGTCCTGCCATGCCCTCCGAGGCGCCCCCTGAGAGCGGCGACAGGCTCCCGAGACGTCACCACCCACCAAACGGCCCCAACCCAACCCGAAGGCTTCAATTTGCCCTCCATTTCCAGTGGGGCGGGGGGGGGTTGGAGAGCATTGGAAAAACACATGGAACCCGCACCCCCCTCCCAACCCGAAATTCGGGTCAAATTCGGGCCTTCGGGTTGGGTTGGGGTGGTCCGATGGGCAGTCTTGATGGGAACCTCTCGCTCGGGAAAGCGCGCCCAGGCGCGCCCTCCGGGAGGCGACCGCCCGCGTGGCGGCGTGAGCTGGCGTGCCCTGGGCCGCCCCGCCCCGCCATCCCGAAAGGTCCCACCCGCGGCCGGCAAAGCGAGGGGGCTGCTGCAGTCACCCCGCCAAGCGGGGAAGGGCTATTTTTCCCAGTGGTACCCTTGCAGCCTTGCCCCTTCGGACTGTCCCTGGCCGCTTTCAGTGGCAGCGCCCTGGTGGGAGAGCTTCGAGCCGGGCTTCGAAGGCCCCTGCATCCTCATCGCGCCTCCTTGTTGTACGGGTTGACTGTGCAAGGATGGGACCGCTCCTCTGGGGACGGCCGCCCCATGGACGGGCCGCTCAACGCTGCCAACAGGCCCTCCAGGAGGCCCCACGCTGGGTTGAAGACGCGCGATAGTTTCAAGGAGTGGAGTTTCTCCGTTGAGGAAAGGCGCGCGGTGAAGATACGGTGTCGCGCTTGAGGGCTCGAGGGCCCCCTCCGTCCCTGGCGAACCCTGTCTCGAGGCCTGGGCCGTCATGCCAGAAGGCGAATTAGCCTCCCCCCGCTATCCCGCCGGGAACGGGGAGGGCGATTTTAGCTTTCCGTTTTCGTTGCCAAGAGCGTTGCCCCCCATTGTCTCGGTTGTGACAGAGGTCGGTCGGCAGGGGTTGGCGGGGTGATTGGTTAGGCTGGTGTGTGGGTTGGCTGGTTCGAGATGGTTGTGTTGGCTTGCTCGCTTCACGGCTCATGATCGTTCATACCTAGTGCGGTGCACATGCTCACCATTCCCACTGATTGGAGGCATTGGTTACGCCCTCTGCTTCTGCACCTTGCCAATCTGCCTTGTCACGCCTCTCCCTTGCGATCGTGCTGCCCTGTGCCACGGGAGGTCAGCGATGTTGCCTCTTGGGCGGAGCAAGGACCCGCGCATCTTCCTCTCCTTGCCTCGCTCTGGGAGGAGAAGGATGGGGATGAGGGGGAGGAGGATAGAAGATGGAGGAGGGGGAGCGGAAGGCGGGCTCAAGTCGTCTACGGGTGTAGCTTTCTCTTTTCGACCCTTCTTGTCTCGGGCGGGGGGGGCGGGCCTCGTCGCCCAAAGCGAAGAGGGCGCGGCTGGAGATGTAAATTGCGTCAGGACGGTGCCGTCCCTGAGGCCCAAAGCTGCGGAACGGTGGCGGCATCGCGGAGCATCACGACCGGCGCCTTAGACAATCTGGAAACATCGCAGCGCCTGCGGGGCCAGATCCCAGCGGGGACGGCAAAGTGTTTTTTTCCTCCCCTGTTTTTTCCCGCCCCGTTCGAACTAGCGGGTTGCCCTGCGGTGCGCCAGGAGTGGCTTTCCTCTTTCTCTCTCTCTCTCTCTCTCGCCTTTCTCTCTCTCTCTCTCTCTCTCTCTCTCTCTCTGCGGCCGCCCAATTACCTCCGCGCCAGGCAGCTGACAGCTCGACCCTTGTTCTGGCATGGGCATCCCCGACCTCTCAACCCCTCGGCTGCGCTAATCCTCGCCCAACAAACCACCCCAACCCAACCCGAAGGCCTCGATTTCCCCTCCATTTCCAGTGGGGGGGGGGTCGGGGAACATGGACAAAAAGACATATGAAGTCGTACCCCCCCAACCGAAATTCGGGTCTTCGGGTTGGGTTGGGGTGGTCTGGTAGGTAGTCAGCTTGAGAGCGACCCTTCGCCTGGGTGACCCTTGTTGGTGCGAGCCCGCGAGGGGGTCCCGCCAGCACTCTGGCTGGCGCGCCTGGACCGCGTTGACTTGGCCTCCCCCGCGGCCCCCTCGAAGCCGCGCACCGGAGGCCACTCCCGCCCAGAGGTCGCTCCTGCCTCGCAGCCGCACTCCCTCTCCGGGGCTAGCTGAGCCGCGGCGTCCTTCGTGCTGCCGCGGCTGCCACCGCGTGCTCTTGGCGCCATGGCGGAAGATCGACATCGATCGCTCGCCCTCACCAGGCCAGGTCAGGTACGCACGCACAGGCCAGGCCACGAAGACATGCGAGGTACGCTCGCCAGATGGGACACTCGACTGCCCAGGCCAGGCACGCACTCGATGTGCCGTGAGGCAGTCCTCCTCCTCCCTCGCCTCGAGCCGCTCCTCGATCCCGACGTTTCTTCCGTCGGTTCCGAGCTGCTGCTGTTGTTGCGTCCTGGCGGGCCACGGGGCCCCAGACCAGCGGCCCGCGGAGCAGCGGCCCGCGGAGGCCCAGCACGGCGAGGGAGCGGCCGTCCCGAGTTCCGTGGAGCCGCCAGGGCCGAGGGTTGGGCAGCTCGCGTCCTGCAGTGCGTGCAGGCGCCCACCGGGCGGGGCGGACGGGAGGTTTTTGGCAAATTTCGGCCTCGGGGGGGCCCTCGCTGGGCCTCGGGACCGTCAAAAAACGACTCTGGATAAAAACCAGCCCCGGGGAAAGGGTCTGGACTTCGGGGGGTGCCGTCCTGACAAAGTCAGGACTTCGCATGGCTGGGGCTTTTTTTTCCGATGTACGGTGCACTGCCCGGACTGGTCCACATCCACCGCTTGGGAGATCGATTTCGGCAGGGACTTCGGCAGGCGGTGGGCGCGGTGATAATAGCTGCTCCCCCGAAGGAGCCCGAAGACGTCCGTATACGCCACCTGGTGAGGTCCCCCAAAGGCGGCCTAAAGGCGGCGGTTGTTGATGCACCCGCGCCCTGCATCCTGTGATTCCTTGCTTCTGCGTGGCTGGGCTGTGCGCCCCGAACCGCCTCAGAAGCCCGACCCTGGATTTCTCGAGGCGAGGGCGCAACGGTGCTCAGGGCCTGCCTGGCGTCCAGCGGGCGGTCGAGCACTCCACGGCCCCGCGCGACGGACAACGCGCAAAGGAGTGACAGCGCACACCTGGCATGCAGTCACAGGGGGCGTTTTGGGATGGAGACTCCCTTCTCCTCCTCCTGATCCTCCTCCTCCTCCTCCCTCCCTCCTCCTCCTCCTCCTCTTGCCTTCTTCCCCCCACCACGGTGAGAAGCATCCTAGGCCTCACCAGTGAGGACCATCAAAGGCCTCACACCCCTCGCAGCTGTCAGCATAGGGGCTGCTTGGCCATCATATCCGTGCACCAAGGTTCGCTCAGCGTCGTCCGTGCCATGGTGTTCAGTTGGGTGTCCATGCCACTTATGAACAGCGTCGCTGTGCTTCCCGTCCACCCTGTGCACCAAGGGTCGCCCAGCTTCGACCGTGTCATGGTGTTCCGCCAGGTCTCCATGTCACTCATGCGGCGCTGCTGCGCCTCCCAAACACTCCGGCATGGCATACCCTGCCCACGGCACGGTCCCGTCAGGTTCCAAGTGGTTTCAGGGAAGGTCATGCCCCATCCCTCCAATACAACCGGGGATCTGTGCTCATTCCCGGGCGCCAGATCCGTCAGGCTCCGCAGCGCGGGGATGGGTCACCGTCCCCATCATTTTCTGCCAGTCGGGTCGAAGTTGGTGGCAGGTCAACGGATGAGCGGCGGAAGCCATGGATGGCGCTCTTTCCTGGCGAACGGGGCGGTAGTGGGCACGCGGACTGCGGTGGAAGTAAAGCACCTGTCCTTCTTCACTGCCCCTTCCGCCGGTCTTGCCTATTGGATGGCGATGGTAAGTCGGCGGGTGGGCGGCGGCTGCTTCCTTTGGCGCCGTCTCCTGGCGGTCGGCGGTGGTTGGCTCGTGGAAGGATGTGGAAGTAAAGCGCCTTGTGGTTGTGCGAATCCTTTTCAGGTATCCCGCGGCCCCCAGGCTCGAGGCCTTCTTCCGTGGTGCTTTCCGTTGACCCTCCCTCGCCTCTTCCCCTTCTCCCCTGCCCCTCTTTGCCTCCCGTTACCTTCCCCTCCTCCCTGTCCCGCCTTTCTCCCATCGGTCTCCTTCGTTCCCTCCTTCCCTCCTTTTTCTCGTTACCTTCCGCCCCGTCCCCCTCCCCTTCTCTGCGGGAGGCAATGTGTTATTTTGGTGTGCCGTTTTTCAGGTATTTGTCTTAGGATGTTGCTGTCGGACATCTACCTCAGGCCCTTACCTTCTCCTTCCCCCCACCCTTATGAGGACCACCCTAGGCCTCACCAGCGAGGACCATCATAGGCCTCACACCCCTCGCAGCTGCCAGCATAGGGGCTGCGTGGGGCTCGCCTGCTCCCGCCAATTCACCCTTACGCCACGCCGTCAATAGGCACCGGAGGGGGCCGAGGACTCCTTTATGGACCCTCGGCCAGCGAAGACGTCCATAAAGGAGGGTCCAAACGCACCACCACCTTCTTGACCGTAGCCCAATACACCAGTCAACAAATTACCCAGATTCCTCCTCAATCTCCTCCTCTGGGGATGTCAAGTTGTAGATAGGCTGGCTGAGTGCATTGGGGACACGTTCTAGGCCGCCTCAGTGCTTCACGGCACCATCAATCATCTCCGTCCCGACGTCACCGAATCGTCACAGATGCACTGGTGTCAGGGCGTGGTCCTCCGACCCCTCGGGGGTTGAGGGCCGACGTTTTTGTTGTTTGTGTGTTTGTGTGTGTGTGGGGGGGTGTTTGGTTGTTTGGGGGCTTCTAGGCGCCTCCAGAGACCCCTGGATGCTTCTGCGTCCTCGAGGCCTTTGAACTTCCGATTCCGTATGCTCCCACATTGCCTGAAGTTCGCGCGATTCCCAGTGGGGGTCAAGCAGTATGTACTAAAGTTGCTGCGTGCTTTCGGCACCACCGCCAGGCAGTTTCCTCGATGTACGGCTTAGCTGGGCGCCCCGAGGCCCCAGGAGAACCAGCTGCACGCAGCTGGTTCGCGCGCGAAAAAGCTGTCCTCCGTTGACCTTTCATTATGTTCACGCCGAGGTGATCAAGTTGTTAGACCTCTGTGTGTTTTCCCCTACCTAGGCTCTGCCTAGAAGGGTTCTTGCTCTCTGGGCTTAAAGGGGCCGGGCAGTGGAAAGCGCCCCGGGCGGTTCACCCAGTATGCGCCCCGCGGTTCCCCCAGTTACGTCCCCTTAGCTTAGCGTCGCTTATCTCATCTTAGCTTAGCTTATTGCATCTTAGCTTAGCTTACCTTCATCTCAGCTTCGCTGAGCTTTAGCATAGCAGAGCACAGCATAGCATAGCATAGCGTAGCATAGCGTAGCATAGCATAGCATAGCGCAGCAGAGCATATTATAGCATAGCCCAGCATAGCATAGCATAGCGCAGCATATCATATCATAGTATAGCGCAGCACAGCACAGCACAGCATAGCACAGCGCAGTATAGCAGAGCAGAGCAGAGCAGAGCAGAGCAGAGCAGAGCAGAGCAGAGCAGAGCAGAGCATAGCATGTCATAGCAGCAAAGCAAAGACAAAGCAACAGCAGCGACAGCAAAGCAAAGCACATGCAACGCAAAGCAAAGCAAAGAAAAGCAACAGCAAACAAAGGAAAGGCAAAACAAAAGCAATGTGCGACATGTGCCGAGCTAGCCTCGATGGCCGGACCGGAGCCCCCGCAAGCAGTGCCTTCCGTAACCATTTCGGCTCAAGTCCGGAGGCTTTGCCACACAGCCGCCCGTAGCATGGCATAGTATAGCATAGCATAGCATAGCATAGTATAGTATAGCATAGCGCAGCATAGCATGGCATAGCATAGCATAGCATAGCAACTAATGCTGCTTTCCTAGGGGCTCCAACTTCTAGGTAGGGTCGCACTGGGGTAATTTAGAAGCTTCTTGCAGCCCTCTTCTGGCCCTCTTGGTGGCATTTGGGGCTCTCTTGGGGGCAATCCCGCTGTGGCCTTGGATCACGAATATGGGTCGCTTCGGACAGCCACTGCTCCTCAGAGGCGGGCTACGACACATTCCAAAGAGCGAGGTCCTCCTTCCCGCCGCAGAGAAAAAAAACGACTCACACCCTCCAGTGGATTGCTCCTGGGCCTCAGGGGAGGGTGGCTGTGTATACATAACCACTGGGAGCCAGCGCCTCTGTACACCGCCGCCCTCCCCGAAGGTACTTGCAAAGATCGTCGGAGGGCGTCTGTGGATACACTTTCGCGACGTGGTCTCGAACCCCGGGCTCGGAGGACGGGACGGAGGCGGAGTCCTGCCGCGCCCCCCCCCCCGACCCCGCCGGCCCCATTCCAGGCTGGGCGGTCGGGCCTTCCGGAGGCCCCCCCGGAGGGAAGGTGCGAGAGAGAGGCCTTTTGCGATCCCTGCGGGCCCCCCCCCGCGGGGTGTCTAGAGGCCCGGGGCCTTGAGAGCCATGGCGGCGCCAACGTCGCAGAGAGGATTTCGCTCGGAGAGCAACGGGATGGGCCCGGACTGCCTCGGAGTTTCGAGTGAATTTCGTGTGTGTGTGTGTGTGTAACGGTTAGGTTAGGATGGAAGGCTGCAACAAATCCACATGAGATTCACGTCGTTTTTCGCTCGCCGTTTCGCGGTTTTCGCATTGACGCATCCACGCAACAATTTGCTGCATTACGTCTGCAGGGTCGGTGCAGTGAAAACGGGGCTGAAAATATAGATCCTCCGTTTGGGCGGCCTCCATCCGAGCGGGGAAGAGAAGCGAGGGCGATTGTATTGATATTCGCGCGTGCGCAAGCTTCCGCTACGCCTGGCGCTAGCCGCATACTGTTGCAATGGGTTGGCCCTTCGCCATGCTGGCTGGCGTCCATGGTGTGGGGGGATTATATTACGTTATGTGTCTATATTTGGCCCCGAGCCGAGACAATGCCGAGGGAGGAGAGGGAGGAGGAGAAGCAGGAAGAGAACAGCACCACCAGCGACATGTCACGTGCACCTGCACCAGGTCATATGTATGTACAATATGTTCATGTATCCGTCTCTGCACATATGATGTATACGTTTAATATAGGTTCCCCAAACAGTGCTTGCACTTAAGGGTTCTTACTTCTGCTTTGCGGAACTGGGCCAGTTGGCCGGTCTGGCGGTTCGTGTTGGACGTCGCCTCCTCATCGCCGCCTTGTCGCCGCCCGTCGCCTGGGCAGGTTGGCCAGTTTGGTGGGTCTGTGCCGGCCGTCGCCGCCCCGTCGCCGCCTCGTCACCGCTCGTCGTTTGGGCTGGTTGGTCGGTCTGGCTGCTCCGTGCTGGCCGTCGCCGCCAAGTCGCCGCCCATCGCCGTCGTTGGATTGCACCACGAGGATAGCACGAGCACCATGTTGTACCTGCGGCACTCTTTGTGATCGCTCACAACAGAAACAGATATTGCAAAGCTATTTCGGACCACGCAGACAGCGAAATCGTATATACATTGCACTACTTAGAATGCACAACATAAGTTGCACTGCGTCATCATAGACTGCATCGCATACATAACACACAATGTATTGCACAACGTAGATGCATCACATACATAGCACATACATAGCATCACACCAGGCATATAGCACCGCATTTATTGCATTACATCGATTGGACGGCAGAGGCTGCCATGCATAGACTGCAGCACCTTTATGTAGCGAGCACATATCGCCTGTTGCTCGCTGTTTGATTGTTCTCTGGGTAGACAGCACCACATCTATTTCACAGCATAGATGGCACCACATAGATGACACCACCAATATTGAGCAACATATACTGCACCAGAACGCTGCCAATTCATACATTGCACAGTATAAATGGCACCACGTCGGTTACACCACATGTAGGTACCTCTTCATAACGCGTTCATAGGCCTCTCGAGGGCAGTTTGGGGGACTCTTGGGAGTATATTTGGGGCCTCTTGGGATCTCTCGGCGGTTCCGTTCCTAGGGGTTTGTTGATGGCTTCTTGGGGCCTCTTGGGGACCTCCTTGGAACTTCTCGGGACCGAGGGCTCAAAATGTTTGTTCGGGTTCCCGTGTAGGCACCCTCTTGGAGCTTGTTTGGTCGCTGTCTGGACCGTCTGGGAGGCCTCTAGGGCCGTCTTGGGGCCCTCTTGGGTCGATTTGGGACCGTTTTGGAAACCTCTTGGGGGCTTCTTGTGCCTATCTTGGTGGCATCGTGGGCCGTCTTAGGGCGTCCGGAAGCCGAAAAGGCGAGAACGCCAGAACTTTTTCAAGATCCCACAGGAAGTAAGTTAATTTTGCCTGTTGGGGCCCTCTTGGTGTGCTCTTGGAGGCCCCCTCGAGCGTCTTGGAAGCCGCTTAAGCTGTCAGGAGGCGGTTTCTGGCATGTCGGACCGATTTTTCGGCGATGCGGGGCCCTGTTGGACCGTCTTGAGGGCCTTTTGGGCTATCTTGGGGCTTTTTTGGGCCCCAAGACCCCCTAGGGGGATGGTATTCTGACCCGGGACCCCCTCCAGGACCCCCCCGCAGGACCCCCGCCACTACCCCCCATCCCCCTCAGCGAAGGAAGGGATCGAAGGGACGGAACTTCCCTTCGACTCAACTACGACGATCCTTAATTTCGGTTTGGTTTCGCGTTGCCTGGCTCGCTTGAGGAGGAGGGCCCAGTGACAGGGAGGGAGCGGCGACGAGGAGGGCCCAGTGAAAGGAAGGGGAGCGGCGACGTGCCCAGGGAAAGAGGGGTCAATCGCGGCCAAACGCCCCGACGACGATGACGACAACGACGACGACCACGACCACGACCACGACCACGGTGTCGAGTCAAACAGAACCGCGTTTTCCACGCCGGCAGGGTCGGCGGATTCAGCTGTCCTTCGGCGAAGAAGGGGCGGTGCGGCATAGTGTTGCCCATGCCTTGTTATCCCCTCTTTGTTGTGGAGGTGTCTGACCTCGTGCCGAGGTCCTGTTTCATCCGGGGCCTCACTTAGTCCTTTTTGAAACTTGTGCTCCCAGCTGCGTCAGGCAGAACGTATAGTCTGCTCTCCTGACTTGTTCTCAGATTCCTCCTCGTCTTTTCCTGGCCTGCTCTCCTGGCTGGCTCAAGACGGCCCAAGTCATTATTGCCCACCCCTCTTACTATAAACTTACACCGTTCAACCTTCAAGTGTCGGCATACACAACATGAAGAGTTCGGGGCAGTCGAAGAGGCAGGGCAGCGGTACCCGCACCCAGCTTACACCCCTACGGAAGGTTCGGACTATTATGTACATCGGTAACTCGAAAGACGACGTGGATTCGTTCTCAGGTGCCGGCGGCATAGAGGCTGTGGACTCGCAGGCCCTAGCATGGTTCAAACAGTTCGAAGAGAGGCAAACAAGAGCTGTGAGAAAATCTCTCGGGATTTCGGACAGATGCGACGGGATACCGCGGAAGTCCGGAAGCAAGCCGAGACGGCGACGGAGGTTGTCGACGCGATCCGGTCAGGCCTGGAGGAGGTTGAGATTGATGTCGATGGCATCAAAGCGGACCTCGAGGACACCTACATTACGAAGGACATCGTGCAGCAGACCATGAAGGATTCAGAGCTCGGCCAGGAGGTGAAAGCCATGAAAGACAAGTTGAAGGAGCTTCAGGAGCAGGTCAACGCGCTCAGGGAGGCCAGGGCTGTCATCGCACAGGGTTCTGGCGCTGCCATGGCCGACGATTCAGCGGAGGAGCGAGCAAAACAATTTGTGGATTTTGGTTTCCGGGACAGACTGGAAACATCCAAGATTGAGCAATATATGACCACCATCCATTAACACATGTGTTTGGCAAGGACTTCTCACCTAAGGTATCTACTTCTTCGAGCCCTACCAAAATGGGGGTAATCACTTTCAGCGGCATCCGGGACATAATCGACTTTACTTTTCAGACCAGTCTATCTTTGGTGAGCTGTACTTCAGGAGCAACCTGACCACGACGCGCGCGCAGGACATCGGGTTGTGATGCACCAAACACTTTTTACGCGACACTGATGACAGGGAGGAGGAGGACGCACAGGTGATTTGAAGGAAGAAGACTGCGAAGGTGGGAAGGAGGGAAGTCGCACGGCTTGATGACGACGGAAGGTGGCACACAACAAGAACACCTAAACAAGTTGAAACAAGTGTGGGTGATGCCGAAAAGAAGTGGTGGAAGAAGTTCGACCAGGACACGGTCACGGAGAGCGGGCGACGGGAGTTTGTTCCCTCCTTCGTCGGTTCGTTTATCTCTCTTTCTGCACGCGCGACGTTCCCAGAACATCGCGAATTATATCCAGGTGATGATTATGCGCATAATAGCGACGGCATTGCTCATCACATCCGCGCGCTGGACATTCTTATTAACGACATCCATTCCTTCATGCATGTTGACGCGCGCTTCGAGGCAATTCTGTTTGAGCTGGGCGACCACAGTTGAGACGCCGCCGCAGTCGTGGAGACCTGGGGAGCGCAACGGCGAGAGGCCTTCAAAACGGAGGGCGGGCACGCGTGGATAGGCAGTGGAGGCGCGAGGGGTTCGAACGGGCTGGGAATTTTGTTGCACAGAAGCTGGGGATATAAGAGTTTCAGTGCTGCGTTGAATAGAGTTGCGGCAGTGACAGCGGTGGGTCGCTGCGCGAGCGTCGACATCGCAGGCGTTTGGATGCCTCATGTTGGGAAGCCGGGTGCGACGGTGGAGGCGCTGCGCAAATCCATTGACGCGTTCTTGGGTGCCAGCTTTTTATTTTTTCGTTGCTGGAGACTTGAGCGCAGATGTCGGGCCTGGCAGCGTCATTGGCCCCTTTTCCTGGCAATGTCGCTGGCGAAGTTGTTCGCGGCACCGACCCCGTCGGACACCGCGGCGCGCGAGGCGACTTGCTCATCCATTGGTGTCTTCTACACGGACTAATATTTCTGAACATGTTCGATGACACGGGCCGAACTCTTCTGTGGGCTCGTGCGGATGGCATTTCGGACAAGCAGCTGGATTTCATTATCGTTTGATGTGAGATGCGGAAGGCGGTGCTGGCATGCCGGGTTGCGCCAGACTTCGACACTGGATCTGACCGCCAAGCGCTGCATATCACTGTTTCCCTCGAACGGCGCCCCCGGAAAGCGGCCCCAAGACGCGAGGCGCGATGGGCGCCGAATGTGAATCTTGGCAAGTTTCGCGATCGGGCGGGCTCTCTACAAGGAAATGCTGGGCGCGAAAGTGGGCCGCCAACGCAACTCGCAAGCGCGATCGAGGGGGCGATGGCCCAGGCAACTGCCGCCGCCGCGAACAGGTCTGCTGGCCAGCAGGCCGACTTATATTCGGACCTCGCCATCAATAGTCTGATTGCCGAGAGGCGCGCATTGAGATTCCAGCGCGATCTTAGGGGGGGCACGAGGCGCGCAGAACGCACGGAGCTAACCAAGCATATCAAGAAGCGCCAGTTGCGCAACACCCAGGCCAGGAAATCCGCCAAACTAGAACACATGTTAGACGAGTTCCGAGGTCTGCAGGAATTGACAAATTGTGGATCGAACCAGGGGGCGTTGCACATTGCTCGCGCGCGCGACAATCACGGCGTCATTACTGGGTCCAAGCAGGGCGCCGCCGAAGTGCTCGCCAATTTTCACGAAGAGTTGCATGTTTCTGCGGCAACTGAAGGACGCGATAATCGAGCTCTGGATGGCGACGTTCCGGCATTTACCTCCACTGAGTCGGAGGCCGCTCTGCGCGCCTTGAAGTCTGGCAGATGTCGCGACGCCGCCGGGGTAGCAGCTGACATGTTGAAGTGCAGCGGGCAGGCGCTCAGAGATCGCTTGTTGGAGCTGTTCAACAAGGCAGTCATGCAGGACGAAGACCCCCCGGCTTCATGGCGACAGACTCAGCTTGTAGTTCTATGCGCAAAGGGCGACCCGGAGTGGCCGCAGCACTATCGCCCGATCGCCGTTTTACTTGTTCCATACAAAGCCTTCGCGCGGATGCTCTGCGACAGGCCGCAGCCCGTCATTCTGCGTCGCCAACCTCCAGACCAGGCCGCCTACAGGCCGGGCTTCAGCACTGAAGATCATCTATTGGCTTTAAAGGTGTTAGTGGAAAAAGGTGACGACTGGAATCAACCGGCACTGTTGCCCTCCTAGATTTCGAACAAGTTTTCGACGTTGTCGAGCGCGCTGCTCTTTGGCACGTCCTACTGGAGCCCAACGCCCGGTTTCGTGCATTTTGCCGTTGCGAAAGCTTTGCAAGGACCAGTTTGCGACTGTGGCGACTGGAGTGGATTCGAGGCCCTTCTGCTTGGCGCGCGGAGTCAAGCAGGGGGGCCCTGTCAGCGCCCTACTACTTCACTGCTGTCATGGAGTCTTGTTTCTCAATAGGCGGCGCGCAGGCCAACGCTTCGGCTTCGTGGTGGGCGACCCCCAAGATCCGCTTACCAATCTGCGTTTTGCCGATAACGTATTGCTGCCTGCTCAATTCAAGTCTGACGCCACAAAGACGCTTGCTCACCTGCGCGAACGCGCCGGCCAGTACGGACTGAAGGTGGATGTCGGCAGATCCAGAATACTCAGCAACCGATTTTTCAGCCTGGGCATTATGCGAAGGTTGGGGGCTGTGATGTCGAGATGGTGCCCGTTTGCAAATCAGGGAAGTATTTGGGGCGACTCGTGTGTTCTGGGGATTATCACGGTATTGAGCTATCGCACCGGATGGCCGCTGCTTGCAGGTCATTGTTCAAGGTCCGCTGCCGGCTCTGTTGAGACTGTTAAGACGCAGTGGTAACACTGGCAGCCTTGTACGCCAATTCATGCTGGACAGTGTGGGCAAGCACTATATCAGCGTTGCAGAGGACGTGGAGAAGGACGTTGCGGAAAGTTGTGCAAATCCCGCGTCGCTCTGACGAGCCATGGGTTCAGTACATACGAAGATTGACGCACTTAGCTATTTGGACAGCTACGAATCTGGGTCTCAAGAGCTGCGTCGACATTCAAGAGCGACGCAAGCGGTCTCTGTCTGAACGTACGCTGTCGGACACTCAGGGCCAATGGTTAAAGAGACTACTGCTGTGGACGCTGGAATTCCGTACGCGGGCCTGGAGACGAACCGGTAGGCCGGTCAAGAGGTGGGCTGACGCGTGGTTCGCTGCTTCTCTATCAACGTACTTCCCAAGTTTCACCACCCACGGCCAGCCCAGGCAGTTTCTATCACTGCCAGCAGGTGACTGTCCCGGCAGGGAGTGGACGTCAGGCCGCTCCGCTCCGCATATTTGTTATCTTTTTTATTTTGTCCTTGTTCTTCCTCCTCATCCGCTTCAGACTTCTCCTCCTTGTCCTCTTGGGGGGCACTTAGTGCTTTCCAGGGGGGTTGTTGGGGCTTTTTGGGTGTTTTTTTCGGCGACGTCTTCAAGGCCGTTTGGGCGTTTTTGGAGCTCTGTCATCTCCAGGGTCCAGGGGGCAACTTGGGCCAAAGCAGATGAAGTCGGAGGATCACCGTGCCGCGTTGCCGGTGAATTCGAGATGCAGCGCGATCTGGACGTCGCCGATTCCGCGGCACATCGCGACCCACGGCAATGCAGCGCGATCTGGCGCAACTATATTTTCCATCCCAGCGTTCCCGATGCATCGCCGATGCGGTGCAATCCTCCGACCACTTACATTTGGTCCTATCCGGGCAGTTCCCTTCTCTCTCCGTGGTCGTGCAAGGGCCACAGCACCGAGAGCAACGAGGCATGGTGCAGGAGAGGGGGGGGGCGAAGGGGGCGGGAAACCAGGGCGCCCAAAGGAAATCTCTGTCTCTCCGTTCGTCTGTCCCCTTCCCCGGCTCCCTTGTCTGCCTTCCCGCCGTCCTCGCCCTCCCTTTTTCTCCTCCATCCCAGTGCCTCTCTTCTCCTTTTCGGCAGCCAAGACTGAACAATTTCGTGCAGAATAATACCTTTGGAGAGAATTGTCCCGGCGGGAGCGCCTGGTGGCGCTCGGGACACTGCCAGGCGAGTTTGAAAAGGCGGCCACTGTTGAGTCCCCCATACTTCCAACGATCGGGATCCCCAACATTAAACCGACGACGAACGGTATCACATCATTTGTTTCCGCCGTCGGGGACGCCTGCCCCACGGCGGCTGGAAAGCTGATGCCCCGACGTGTCGCCAGAAGGGTATAAAGTGTTCAGCCTCCCTGCGGCAGGCGTCCCAGGCGGCGGAACAGTTTATGTTAATGATACCCGTCTTCGCCTGCCCCAGCAGCGCCGGTAAGACCCCCCGCCTTCGCGCGCAGGGGTCGCAGAGAGCCGGCCAGGGCTCCAGCGCCGCAAGCAGCGCCCTCCCCGCCCGCCATCCGCCCGCGCGCGCGCGAGCGGCCCGGGCGCCGCTGGCCGCAGCCTCCCCTCCGCCAGCGGAGCGGGCCGCTCGGTCGCGGCCTCTGCCTGCTCTCGGCCCCGGGGCATGACATAGAAAAAAAAAATAGTTTGGGTTCGATTGTTCTATCATTTTTGGATTTTTGTTGCATTGTTTGGGGCTATGCTTTCATCTGTCCTTCAAAAACTGCCTGCTGGGGGGGGGGCATGCCCGACCTAAACTTGCACCCAGAGCTCCGATGATATGGTGTTGTGAATCCCGTCGTTTGTCTTCGGTTCCGTCGGGTCTCGGACGCGTGCCAGCCTCGGGATGCTTCTCAGCGGCTGCGCGTCGTCGAGAGCGCTGGAGGAGTGCCCGCGTCGTCCCAAACGGCCGCTCGAGGGCCGAGGAATGGCCCGAACGCCGACCGTGGGAACAGTGACGCGCGGACCGGGTTGGGTCTGGGCCTCTCATATGGGGTCGGAGTGAGTAGATGGGGTCGGAGGATCGCGCCGCATCGCAGATGAATCGGCGATGCGGCTCGATGTGGAGCCCGATCTTCTCCACGCCGACGATGCCGATGCATCGCCTACGTTGCCGATGTCTTGGCAATGTGTCGGCGATGCGGCGTGATCATCCGATCCCATCCACTCGGACCCCTTCTGGGCGGCCGCTAAGATTTCCGACGATATCTCTCTAACCTCTAGCGTTTTTCCTTGATGTCCGCCTCCAGGGCCCGCTCTCGAGTCCCAGAACAATCAATCTTTGATCTTGGACAGGAAAAAGTAGACCTGGGCAGCTTCGTCGCGAATTGGAAAAAGACACTTCGGCGGATGTCACGGGATTCGGTACAGAGAAGAACGCCCCCAGGGAATGGGTCAGGAGCTCCGCGGCGGATGATGATGCGGGGGGGGAGTAGGAGGAGGAGGAGGAGGAGGAGGAGGAGGAGGAGGAGGAGGAGCCACTCACCTGCCCGCCCCTATCACGCCTTCCGCGACCTCCTCGTCCTCGTTCCTTTTCCTCCCGCGCCTTCGTCCTTCAACGCCTCCTCCCTGCTTCCTCCTTCGTTCCTCCCCTCTCTTCCCCCCTCTCTCCACCTGCCCCACCCAACCTGCCCACCTCTTTCACCCCAAGCGGATCCCCGTGCCCTCGGGCAGGGAGCGTCGCCCTCGTTCTCGGCCACGCGTAAGGCCCCGAGACCAGATTACCTCACCCGCTTCGCTCCAGAACGAGACGTTGTGATGCGCAGGAAGCAGTGAGTCGGGTTGTCCTTGCTTCAGGGGCCTGCGCGCCGGCAGCGGTGCACCTGCCACACGCACGCCGGCAACTCGAGCGGCGACGGCGAGTTCCGTTCATCCATTGACGCGCCCAGAGGAAGCATTTCAGGAACATGAAGTTCCAGAGCTCTGCGCAGATCTCTTGGATCGGCGCTGGCCCCCCTGGCGGCGCCGCCGGCGCCGCCCCTGGCGCGCTCCGCGCGCCAGGGAGGTGGGCAACAGTGCCGATTCAAGAGGTCCGCGAGGAGCTTCGACCCCAGAAGTGGCGTTCTCTTCACATCCCTTGGCGCTCACAAAAAAAAACCCTGCCCTGCTCGATCCCTTCCTTCTGTGGGTTTGCGCGACGGCTTTGCTTGTCGGGCTGCTTATCCGTAAGGGCTTCGCCCCCTGCCGCCGGCCCCCTCTCTCGGAGAATGGGCCATGGAAGAGCTAAATCATGAGGCCTTGGCGCTGTCGTGAAGCAGTATCGAAACTTCATGCGAAGCCGATTCGCAGTCAGCAAAGCCAACTGATCACAAGAGGGGTTACCACACCTGGCGATTGGTAAGACGTGTATGGTTTACGGGCTTGGTTACCACACCTTGCGATTACAGGGCCGAGGGAGTTCTCGCAGTTTGGGTTACCACGCCTTGCGATGGATGTGCGTGAGGGGTGGCATCGAATTGCAGAAATGTGGCAAATCCCCTGTGTTTTTGGACCCTGACCCCGCGGATCTGCGTGAGGGGTGGCACCGAATTTCAGAAATGTGGCAAATCCCTTGTGTTTTTGGACCCTGACCCCGCGGATCTGCGTGAGGGGTGGCACCGAATTTCAGAAATGTGGCAAATCCCATGTGTTTTTGGACCCTGACCCCGCGGATCTGCGTGAGGGGTGGCACCGAATTTCAGAAATGTGGCAAATCCCATGTGTTTTTGGAACCTCACCCCGCGGATCTGCGTGAGGGGTGTCGATTTCGAGCCCCCCCAGCAATTCAGACAACGCGCCCAGGGGGTGCTAAAAGTCTTGTTTGGGCCTCCCCCCCCCCTCGCGCGGTCAATCAACTAGTTACAGTAACCAGCAAGAAGTCAACTAGTTACAGTAACCAGCAAGAAGCAGAACTGTAACACTGGAAACTACAAGCTACAACTGGTACTGGAAACTGCGAACCCGCGCCTACAGCCTGGTGGCCCCACAAGGGGGCCGGCGGATTCTGAGGGTGGTTCTTTTGCTCTCTACTTTCGGATTCACTCGGGTACGTCCGTCTACAAGAGGAGTTTTCAAGCATGGTAACAAATTAGTCTGGTGACGATGTTTGTGCTCTTTTTGCATTGTCGGGCCATTTTTCAGCTGATCTTCCGAAATCATCTTGTAGGGGGGACATGCGTGTTGCCTGGCTCCGCCCAGGGGGGGGTGGGCGCCCGCCTCGGCCCCAGGCTACATCGCCCGACGGCGGGAGCATCAGGGGGTGCGCCCCAGCCGCTCCGGCGGGGATGCGCGAGTCAGGGAGGGGGAGGAAGGGGTGAGGAGGGGGGGGGGGGGAGGGGGAGGACGGGCGGGCGGAGAGGAGGAGGGAGAGGAGGAGAGAGAGGAGGAGGGAGGAGGATGAGGGGGAGGAGGGGAGGAAGACGAGGAGGAGGAGGAGGAGGAGGAGGAGGAGGAGAAGGAGAAGGAGGAGAAGAAGGAGGGAAATTGGGTGGAGGAGAAGGAACAGGAGGAGCAGGAGGAGCAGGAGGAGTTGGAGGAGGAGGAGGAGGAGGTGGGAGGCGGAGAGAGGGGGCAAGCTGGTCGCGCTCGTGCCATATCTGACATCCTGCTTCTCTCACTCGTCTCTTCCCATTTCGCCGATGTTTCTCTTACATCTGCCGATGCGTATCATGGCGGACCTGGAACTCCAAAAACTGTTCCCTCGTCTTGTGCGCAATTGGGAAATAGGAGCTACGCGCATTGGTGGAGAAGGCTGTGGCAGATGGGCAGGAGGATGAGCAGGAGGAACGGAGCAGAATGAAGAAGGAGGAGCACGAGGACCAGGAGAAGGCGACGGAGGGCTCATAATGTGGGCGACAGCGAGGAGGAAAGACTCGGATCCAGAAAAGTGGCCCTCGCAGGGGCGGCAGCACCATCCTGAACGACGGGAACACAGCGCCGACCCGGAAGTGAGGCCCTCGCTGCAGCGGCAGCGCGAAATTTCTAGGAGGACCGCAAGCGTTGTGATCGAGGCACGCAGAGTAGAAACCATCTCGTGCCAGTCCTGCGTGCAATGGGAACCCTACGCGGAGAAGGAGCGCTGCTCTCAGGACGTTCTCGTGGGAGAGAGGGGAGCAGCATGCGTAGTGTGTACTGGTAGTGGGAGGGCAGGGAGGGGGTTTGAAGAGGAGGGGGATTGGGGGGGCGGAGGGGAGGAAGGATGGGCTGGACGAAGGGGGGCGGGGGAGCAGGAGGAGATGGGTGAGGAAGAAGAGGGATGAGGAAGGAGGAGGAGGAGGAGGAGGAGGAGGAAGGGGAGGGGGATGGAGGGAGGGGGAGGGGGAGGGGGAGGGAGGGACGAAGAGAGCGAGGGGGAAGTGGGAGGGCGGAGGGGGGGGTGGACGATGGGAGGAGTGACCACCGAAGCGCGACACAAACATCAGTGCGGTTTGTTCCCAGACTTCGTGGGTCGGCGCTGGGTCCTCCCCCCCCGTCCCCACGCCCGCGCACCTGGCCCGCGGAGCGCGCCGGAAGCAGGGTGGGGGGGGCGGGGGCGGCACGCGCCGCCCAGGGATGAGGGGAGGGGGGGGGGGCAGGGCCGACCTGCGAGGGCGGCGCGTGTACCTGCGAAGGCCCGTGTGGCGAGTTCTGTCCACGGGAGCCTTGGGCGGTGACGTTGGAAGTTAGCTCTTCTTGCACTGGGGCCGCATCTGGACCGCATGTGGCCCTTCCTCCGGCTCCTCCTCGCCATTCCTGTTCCTCCTCCCCCTCCTCATTCTTCTCGTCTCCCGTGTGAAGGGGCGGATCTGGCCCAACTCTAGTCAAGTGTGTTGAAATCCAGTCCAAAGCAGACCCAAATAGGACAGGCGCCGGCCCCAGGGACCGCGTAGGCTCCCATGGAACAGACGCCGATTTGTGTCTACGGTAGGTTCGTGTCGCGCCGACGCACCAGCGACCCTGCCGTGGGCGTTCAAGGTCCAATCTGGAACGATCTTGCGATCGATAAGCCGCCTCTCGTTCAAGGTAGAACGATCCACCTTGTGTCAGCAACCTGCGCCGGAGTCGTCACGACGCGAACTTGTCGTACGCAGCCAATGGGAGAGGAACGGAACGCAGACGAGGGGCCGGACATATGCCGGTTCGAAGCATGTCGGCACCGACCAGGTGTTCGCCCCATCCTCGGCATTTGTGGGGCTTGTGTTGCGCCCAGGGGGCTGCCAGGAGCTGGTCCTCGAAGGAGGGGGAACAAGGGGGGGCATCATCATTTGCGAACAGGGGCTGCGTGTTGGCGGCGCTCACGCGCAACCATCGAGCCGCTCTCTGAATGGAAACATTTAGCAAGGGGGGAATCGGCAAGCCAGGAGGAGAAGGCAGACGAAGGGGACGAGGACGAAGAGGAGGAGGAAAATGATGAGGAGAAGGAGGATGAAGGGGGCGAGGACGAACATGATGATGATGATGATGATGATGATGATGATGATGATGAGTATGATGATGATGATGACGATGATGATGCCGATGCTGATGCTGATGCTGATGCTGATGCTGAAGCTGACGCTGACGCTGATAAGGATGAGGATGAAGACGAGGATCAGGATGAGGATGATAATAATAGTCAGGATGAGTATGAGGATGATGCTGATGATGATGATGATGATGATGATGATGATGATGATGATGTGATGATGATGCTGATGATGATGATGATGATGATGATGGTGATGGTGATGATGATCCCCGCGTCTGAAGGGGTCAGGAGCTCCTAGCTCGAACTGCCCCTCGGACCGAGGCGTTTCCCTATGGCCCTGCGGAGGCAACGCTCGGTCTCGTGCGCCTCAGCACACACACGCAGATCGCCCGAGTGCCGTGAGCAATCAACCGCCTCAGCCGAGGCAAGCGAGTGACCGATCCAAGCAGTCGAAGCGACTCAGCACGCTCGGCAGCTGGCGAAGGCCACGCTGGCGGTCTAGCAGGCTGGTACACAGCTGGGTTGTACGCCGCACCTGAGAAACAACTAGGTCGATAGGGCCAGGCCACTGCTGACCGACGTTGCTCCTCAGGCCTGCGGAGATCGAACCAGAGCGTTGGCGAACCTACGCTCTCGGGTCGCCCTCCACGTAGAGTGACGGGCAGGGCACTGACGCGGTAGCGCCAGAAGCTACATTGCGCAGGAGGCGTGCACACACGCCGAAAAAAAAATGACCTCATATGAGGGCATCGGAAACGTCGCCCCGACCCAGCTCAACGCGCATCTCCCGTGCGCGCTGTGGTGTCGCGCCTGATGCGGCTGAGTCGGTGCCCTTGGGCCAGTGCGCGTGGCTTGCCAGCAAGCAGATGCAGGGGTGGGGAGGGAAACGTGGCAGCGGTCAAAGCGGCCTGGCACACCCAGGCCGCCTCCGTGCCACCCCCGTCCCCCCCAATGGACAAGTGCACCACCTCCAAATTGGCGGAACCCCAGGGTCCGAGTTCCAGGGCTGGCTGAGAGACACCAGCACCGCCAGAGGCCGGCAACGGGAGTGCGACAATATCATCCGCCTGGCGGAACCCCAAAGCCGGAGTTCCAGGGCTGGCTGCGTAGCACCAGCACCGCCAAACAGGACGAAACTGAAAGTGAAGGGGGCAGGAGAAAGGGCACGGAGCGTGCCGCAAAGGACAGGTCAAGTGCAGCACCGCAGGACCCATCAGCAGAGCAACGTGTCCATTCGGCCCCAGGCCACACACTGGACTATTGCATTGCTAATGGGCAGAGCCCAATCCCGTGCGTGGGCGAACCTACGCACCTGGGTCAGCCTCTTCTGAAGCTTGCTGCACGGCAGCCGCAGCTGCTAAACGTTAAACAAGGGGCAGCACCGAGCACCGAGCCATGCTGCAAAAGAGTCGGGGCCCGATCCCGTGTGTGAGCGGACCTACACACCTGTTTCAGCTTCCGTTGCTAAAGCTATGCTCGGGCGCCAGGGCCCTCGACCAAAGCGGGCCCTCCGCCGCGTCGGCGCTCGCCATGTCGACGAGGGTCCCGAAGTGGTTGTCGTCGGGCGCCCTCCTCTCGTCTGCGTCGTCATTGGCCTCCCACTCTGCACGGCCAGGCGCGGCGGCAGGGCGCTGCCACGCCTGGTGCCGCACCGTGCCGCGTGCAATGCACCCGCGAGGGCACCGGGGCGACGACGCCAGCGGCCGCTCCTCTGCGAAACGACGCGCCATTGGCCAGAGACAGCCGACCAGCGCGTTCTTGGCCGAACTCATCTGCCTGGCCGCTTGCTGACTCATCCGCTTGCGGTGCAGGGCGCGCCCGATGCTGGACAGGCCCCCCCCCCTGCGGCCAGATGCTCCACCAGGGGTAATACCGGGTTGGCGAGAGAGCGCGTCCCGTCAGTCAGCATAGTATCGCCAAGGCCCAAGAGATCCGTGGGTGTCTCCGTGAGTTGGTGCTTGTTGTGTACCACTGCCGATCGCAGAGCGGCCAAAACTGCATCTCGGGGCCCTCAGGCCGACGACGACGGCGAGGGCCACGGCGTCAACCGTCCATCGGGCCCCCATCGGCGATGCATTGACGATTCGGGGTCGCTGCTTTCACACCTGAGCCTATTCCCCCCCCCATAGCATCGGCCGTTCGGGACGATCCTGGCACGCCAGGGACGTTCACAGCGAGGCGCAGCTGCGGAACGGCACACCGAGGTCGGAAAGCCGCGGAGAACCGACATTCAAACGCCAGCACGGCGGCGATCGACTGCGATTGACGACGACCTGCGGCGGCGGCGGCCCTCTTTTGTCTCCGTCCGCAGGCCTCGAACTCACAGGACGCCGCCATGGCCTCCGAGGCCCGGCCCCGCCTCCCCGCCGCCCACCCCAGCGAAATCAGAAATAGCAAGAAAAACATCTCTTCAGACCTTATCCTCCCCCTTCTCCCCCCCCATCCCCCTGCCTCTTCTCTCTGTGCCTTTTCTTCTGTCTCTTCTCCTCCTTCTCCTCCTCCTCCTTGCTTCTTCTGCCTCCTCCTCCTCCTCCTCCTCCTCCTCTTCCTCCTCCTCCTCGTTACCCCCCCCTCCTCGTGCAGGGCACACGCGCGCGCGCGACCTGTTCTGCTTTCAAGAAGGAAGAGGAGGAAACAAGGAGCACCCTGATGCATGCATTTGTCTTGGGGGGTCCCGCCTGCGAATTCAGGAGCACATTGCGTTTCGTGGCGTGGGCAAATTACGCGCCCGCGCACTTTCGGACGCAGCACTAGCAGCCAGGTGCCACGCAGCAAGGTTGGCGATGTCGTGTGGTGAGTTCTGGGGTTTCCGTTCCGAGAACACCCAGATGTTGAAACGATCGGTGCGGAAGAACGTGGTGTTAGTTCAGGCGATGTGCCGTCCGAAACACGAATCGCAGTGCTCTGCCGCTGTGGCACCGAAAGGGAGACGACCACGAAATCTCAGTGTAAACAGCCTTCCGTCCAGAGGGCCCGTGAGTGGGCCGAACAGTCTTACACAGTCTTTGGCATCGGTGCTGAAGCAAGACAACATGGTGTACATTCTCGGCGGTTGTGTTGCAACGTTGTCGTCGTCGGTCCCCGAAGGTTCCGTTTTCACGTGGGCACCTCCGCGTCGAATGTTTGAGATCGTTCGGACGTGTTCATTTTCTGGCAAGGACCAGCGAGGAACATGTTTCTCCACCGTGCGGCACAAATACACGCACGATTCCGAAAAATGCACAATGGCCGTCCGAACGACGGCAAAACCTGGCAACTGCGGGGAAGTAGGTGAGGATTTGCTGGGCACGCGCCCTCCCCGCGGGCTGCGATGCGTCTGCTCTCGCGCGGTCGGCCCGTCTGCGGGCGGCGCCGTCGCCCGCGCGCAGGAGACAGCAGGGCGAACGGGGGGGGGCACTCCGAGGGCAGGACATCTTCCGAGCAGGCCTCAAGGAAGGCAAAGGAGCCGCAACGGCAGTCCCTGTGGTGTGACGGCAGGCCCTTGTTTTTCCGCCCACCTGCTGCCTTCGCGTCCTCCTCCGTCGGAGCGCCCGGGGGTCAGCGAGGCGCAGTCAGCTCAGCGCGTCAGCTCCTGGAGGGCCAGCAGGATCCTGCAGCCATGACAACGGCACTCGTGCCGCATTCCCGGCGCATCTCAGGCCTTATCATCATGATGCGGTTCCTGTGACGGTACGCGATGGGATGCACATGAGCAGGACTAGCGTTCCGTGCGTGTCGGTCGTCTTGCCATACCAGTGTGCCATGGCCCTCGTCATGATGACGCTGCTGCGACGACGCGCGGACAACATGCAAACGTTTCCCGCGGGGCGCGGCGCTTTGCAGAAGTCGCCAGCGTCTGTTGATGCCTCTTGCCTTGGACAGAATGCCAAGCGGGTCGCGCACGTGGCCCCAAAATGTCCGAAGATGCCCACTGGGAGGCCCCAAAGAGGCTTCCAAAAGTTCCAAAAGGCTTCCAGGCGGGCCCAAACGCACATGTTCTACGCATTTCGGGACCCCGGAGGAATCCACGTCTGGGACCCCTCGTCGCACTGACTGGACGCAGCTGGGAAAACTTGAGCATTTTGACTCCAGGAGGGGTCAGGGGAGGGGAAAACGCGAGAGAAGGCATGAGGGCGAAATGGATCGGGAGAAGAAAGGGAGAGAAGGAGCAGGAGGAGCGGAGAAATATTCGATAAGCGAAGGAGGTGAAGGTTCACAGGGGTCATTGAAACGCGAGATGCAGCTGAGACCACCCAGACCCCTGATCGCGGTCGTCACTGAATCTTGCCTTCCCTTCGTCGCTAAGAGGAGACTGTCTCCCAGCATAACCGCAGATGACCAGACTGTGGAGGGAACAACCATCTTCCCCCTCGCGCCCAACATCGCAGTCGAAGCCGCGAAGCCATGAATTGAGCAGATCTGCTCATGGAAAGCGCAGCTCCTGTAAACCAGGGGTGCCCTTTTGTGGCCGATGCTGGTCTGCCTAGGGGGGGGGACCAGGACAATGAGCCGAGCGCGATGTTGAAGTCGGGGGGGCCCGAGACGTTGTGCTCTGATCGGGCGGACGGCAACAGAGGGGGGAGGGACAAGAAACGCTTGGGGATCGAGAATGGCAGGGAAGTGGCCCTGAAGAGACCCTACAAGGCGCCCAAACTGCAACGGCGGGCCCAAAAGGTGCACGACGGGTGCACTCTTCTTCACCCCACGTTTATTGCCCCCCCCCGTTGAAGAGCACTCGATCTGAGCTGCTCAGCTTGCTCCACCGCGCCCCCCTCTCCCCCCCCCCTCAGCCCGAGGACGCTGCAATGGGGCCCCTGGACGAATTCCAGGACGAGGAGGCCGCTTACCCCCTCTCACCCCTGGCGCGGGGTCCGCCGCCGCCGACGTGGGAGGGGCAGGACGGTTCGATTGCAGGCCGCTCGGTGAGGGCGGGTGTTTCCAGAAGTCGATACGAACCCTCATACAGCCAAGTCGCCGTTGACATATGACCGCGCCTCCGCTGATTTATGTTTACTTCCATTGCGTCTGTGCATCATCATGCCTCTGCTGACGTCTTTTCTCGCATTTCACAGGTTTCGCATGCCTAGCGCTACGGCTCACACTTGTGTCGCACTAGCCCACCCGATGTCCGATGTTCCAGCCAAGTCGCCATCCAGCCAAGTCGCCAGTTGATATGCGGCGGAGGGGACCCGGTTAGTAGTAGGGCCCCGGAGCCCCTAAATTTGCCAGAACGACTAAACCAAGTCTGATGTAGTTGGTGTTTTTTCGGGTGACGGCAGTTCCTGTTATTGGAGCGGGGCGGGGGGGGAGTCGCCCCGTACACATCACTAAACCAGGTCCCACTAAACCCAGTTCTGCCAACGCCCGAGGCGTGCCGCGTTGGCGGCTCGCGAAAGCCACCGCGTAGTGTCGCCATGCCATCGCTCATCCGTCACCCAGCTCGGATCACAGACGGAGCTGAACGCTGAAGGAACGGGCAGAGGCGGCAGCAGCCCGAGGAGCCGCAGCAGTGCCGCTGGTCGGCGGCGACCGCCGGAGCGCGCCCGAGGCTGGGCCCGAGGCAGAGTTCGAGGCCCTGCTCGAGAAGCGGGTGCACACGGAGTACGACAAGGCCCCCCCGTTCTCGATTCTCGGGCGGCGAGTCTGGGGGGAAATGAGAAGTAGCGGGCCTTCTCAGAAGGTTCGGATTGCCACTGGTCTTCTGAGAAGATTCTGAGCCCTTCCCGAAGACAGCAAACGTCTCAGAAGGCCGGAGGGGTTCTCAGAAGCACCGCCGCCTTCTGAGAAAGCCTCCTCTTCGATTTCTCCCTCGCTCATGGCCGAGTTTCGTCAAGGGAGGGGGAACCACCCCGACTCCCATAATTGGCGTTTACCATACGGTCCTGGGCGTTTAACGGAACAGCTCTGGCCCGTTCGATCACGTCTTCGGGTACGTTTAATGATGGGGTTTGCTTTCCACCACCACCACCACCACCATAAGTTGGAGGGGGGAAGGAGGCGGAGGACGAGGAGGAGGACGAGGAGGAGGAGGAGAAGGAGGACCCCCTCCCCCTCCAACTTTTGGTGGTGGTGGAAAACAGGCCCATCATCTAAACGTTTCGCTTGTCGGGGTGTTTATTCTGAGGGTTGGGTTTATGCTCTCTAGCGTGGCGGCACGCCGAGAGGGTAAGTGGCAAGTGCAGAGGAGTGCGAGGGTACTGCCGCCGCCACCCTTGCTGCGTTTTTCGCGTTCTGGGGTCTCCCGGGGAGGCCCTCGTCGCCACAGCCGAATGGGCCCCAAAATTCGGGTCCGAACGCACCCCGAGAGAGGATGTCCCGGAAGTGGCGGCATCGGTACCTTTCACCTCCCGAGAAGTGCGAGGGAGCATGCCTTCTCAGATGGCAGCGGAGCTCACGACAAGGCCCCCCCGTCCTGGGGTTGCAGGATCCGGGCACTCAGAGGGGAAACGCCGACCATCGAACAGCGTTGATCCAAGACAGCTGTGCGAACCTCGGACAGTTTATGCTCATGCAGCTTTCCGTAGCCATTTTGGCTCAAGCCGTTTTCGCTCCAAGGAGTGGACCTCGCAGATCTCGGAAGGCCGCCGCGGCCAGCCCATGGATGCTGGGACGCCACCGTGGCGGGCCGCTGTGCGCAGGCTGCGGCGCGGGCTCGCACGGGCGGCCCAGAGGTTGGGACCAGACGGCGAGATCGATGGTTGGACGCTCTCGTTCGCGGACCCGCGGGTGGAGTGCGGTTTCCTGAGTAGCAGCCGCGAGCAGTTGCGTTCGTCTTTTCGGCGCGTGGTCGTCGTCGTTTTATGCGGTGCGGCTTCTGCGGTGTACTACCATACGTCTGGTGTCGCGGAGCACGGGAACCAGATGCAGGAAGCATACTTTTTGAAGATGTTGCAGGTGGCTCTGCAGGTTGCGTGCTACAGCGTTGAACTGTCGGTGCTGCTCGCAGCCATCGCATTGTCGGGCCACGGCCTGATAAGAACACGTGGCATGGAAGCTTGGGCTGTTGTTGTTATAATAGTGTCCGAGGTTCACACATGCATCAACATAAGACATTACCTTGCACGGGCGTTCGGCTACGAAGATCCGAGTGCTGTGTATGGGGTGGACCTTTCCGGCACAGACGCCCCGTTCTTGTTGGGACTCATTTTGTGTGTCGCAGGGTCAGGCGTGATGGTCAGATGGAAGTTGTTTGTGCCCATTGCGTTGGCATCCGTGCTCGGGTATGCGGCCGCAGCCTACCTCCTCGGCAGCCCAGACATGACGATGGTAACCACTAACCTGCTCTTCTTCACCTGCATCGTGCTGGTGATGTGCAGCGGGAAGCGGAGCTCCGAGATCCAGGCCCGCCTGCTCCACCTGTCGTATCTGAGGGAGAAGGGCATGCGCGTCCAGGCCGAGTTCTCCCTGGAGTGCCTGCAGGACCGCGCGGACCTCGTGGCGGAGCTGGGCAGCTCCTTCGCGGCGGCCTCGTCGCATGTGCCCGGCGGCGCCGCTGCGCCGCTCCGCCCGGACTCCCCGCGCTACGCCTCCAGCGAGCCCGCCGTCTCGGAGGCCGCGCGGCCCGGCCAGGGCGCCGTCTCGCAGGGGCTGGGCGGCCTACCGCTGGAGGCCAGCGTGTGGGTCGAGGGCCAGGCTGGCTCCTGCCTGCTCCGGGACCTCGAGCAAGGTCAGCGGGTGCTGTGCTACGACTCGCTGGGGCGGTCGATCAGATACGCCCAGGTACTCGAGATGCACGTCAAGTTCCTGGCCGCTGCGTGGATCAACGTCGGCCTCGACGACGGAACGCAGCTGGCGATGACTGCGGACCAACCAGTGCAGCCTGCAGACCGGAGAGAGGTGGTTCGGGCTGCGGACTTGTCCCCAGGAGTCGATCGCGTGGTGGTGCACAGGGTGGCGACGGCGCCCGTCGCTGTCAAGGAGGTGTCGCGGCAGCCAGAGGCGGGGAGCGCGCTCGGCTGGGCGCACCTGGCGGTGCAGCAGCCCGAGCGGCACATGGTCCTGGTCGCGGGGCCAGGGGCGGGGTCGCCGCAGGACGCGAGGTCGATGGCGGTGTACTCCGCGGGCCTGGGCGCCGGCCCGCACGGCCGCGCTGCCCCGGAGCAGGACGCGAGCCCACGGATGGCCCGAGCGCGGTCGGTGCCGCCCCAGTGTTAGCCACGGCGTCGGCCGAGGGCCGGTGGTCAGAGCAGGGAAAGGTGCCTATGCCGAAGCCCGTTTTTCTCGGGGCCGACGGTTCGAATTGCTCGTTCGGGCTTCCCGCGTGGGTACCCACTTGGAGCTGTTTTGGGCGGCGTGCTGAAGGCAGCCGCTTCCGTGCACATGTTCACCCACTGTTCACGCGTTGTGAAGTAAACATGCATGGCCTGTGAGAACTTCAGGTTTGCATCTGAACTCGTTGGAGGTCTAATTGCAGCGTGTCGGCGCCCGCTACGGTGAGCGTGTAGCTCCAGACCGGCAAGTGTTCCATCACGGATTGGCATCCGTGCGGCTAGCGAGTATCTTCATGCATGCCCGCAATTGCATTATGTTCCGCGGCCTCCTCCCTCCTACCAACAGCGCGCTGGCAGTGTCAGCGTTCACATTCGTCGCCGTGCTCGAGCTCGAAGCACCAGCACAGGGCGCACATCTTTGCGAGAATGAGGCGATCATTGCGAGATGAATGCGTAATTACGGCCCGCGCCACGTGTCCGCGCTTGGTCTCTTGAATCAGACCCTTGAGTGGCACATTGTTAGGTTCCGCTTGGCATTTTTTATGATTTTAAGAGGTGGCAGTTGTTCTACATTTGACAGGGCGACGATGGCAGAGCGGACATGAGTTATGCAGGCACGCACTCTCTGAGAGTGTGTGGGCCGTCCAGCTCAGTAGACGCCTGGATTGTTTCAGGATGGCCTGTGGGGGCAACGTCGAGGCCCGACCCAGCTCCTCACGAGCGTTATGCAGGCACGCACTCTCTGAGAGTTTGTGGGCCGTCCAGCTCAGTAGACGCCTGGAATGTTTCAGGATGGACTGTGGGGGCAACGTCGAGGTCCGACCCAGCTCCTCACGAGCTATGACCTGTCACTGCCCATACAGGCAAAGTAAAAAAAAACATGATGCTCATGCAGCTTTCATTTTTAAGGCACGCCCGAGTTCGAAGACGAAAACACGCCATAAACATAAGCGGAAGTCGTTCCGCGCGGATTTCTTGGATCCACGCTGGGGCTCCCCGGCGGCGCCCGCCCCTGGCGCGCGCCGCGCGCCACGGAGGGGGGTCGAGCGCAGATCCAAGAAACCCGCGCGGACTCGCGCGGAGCGCCAAAATATTGTTTCTGGCGTTTCTGTTCTTCTTCTGGACACGCCCGAGCGCCATCCAACAATTCCCCCCCCCCGGGTGACGGTTCTCGGCGGCAGCGGTTTTTGTGGTGTCTTCGGACCTCCAGGGAGCCTCGTCGTGGCCACGGCCCCTTGAGATTCCGTCCAGAGTGCGCACTTCCGGCCTTGGGCATGGCCGTGGGCCCGCCAGGTATCGTGAGGCCGATGTTCCTAGCAGTATTGGTGTCCCGGAATCGGCGGCGCGTCGGGGGGAAGCGCAGAGGAGGAAGTGGTACCGCCACCGCTACCCTTGCCTCGTTTTCGCCGTCTTGGGCCTCCTGGGAGTCTGGGAGGCCCTCGTCGCAAAGGCTGGGTCCGCCTCGAAATTCTGGTCAGAACATACCCAGGAGAGGTCTGGGCAGTAGTGGTATCGGAACCTCCGTTTCTTCGCAGGATGTGACCGGGGGCAGGCTTTCACAGAAGGCGGCTGGGCCTCGGAGAAGGCTTGGAGAGCTTCTCAGAAGGCCGGAGGGGGAGGGCTTCTGCGGCGTCTGAGGATTGAGTAGGAGATCGAGAACAGAATTGTTGTCTTCGCATTAACGAACAAAACACAAGACAACCTTGTATGTGCTTACTTATTGATTCGACGAAGAAATAATGTCCTGTAATCGATCCCATACTCGAAAGGAGGCGCGCCCCCTGAGTCTCCCCCCCCGAGAGCGCCGCCGAGTTCGGTATTGTTGGTGCCCTCGACTTGCGGGTCCGCACGCCGAGCCGAGCACGAGATCCAAGCAGATCATGCACGGAGAGGCGTCCTGGAATGCTCCTCCGAGCGCATGGGCTGCCGCTGCCACTGCGGATGCCTTCAAGCCAGCAGCCCCACGCTCGACAAACATCTCGGCTCAGAGGAGCAAGAGGGCACCAATACCGCTACCCTTCCCTCGCTTCCCCTTTTTTAGGGCTTCCTGGGAGGCCCTCGTCGCCACCGCTGGATTCGCCTCGAAACTGCGTTCAGAGCGCACCCCAGCAGATGTCCGGGGAGTCGCGGTATCGGCACCTTTTGGTTTCCCCACACGCTTGACACACATATCAGCAGGGCTTTCCCATCGAAAAGGAGAAGCCCCACGGCCCGCCGCTCCGCCTGGGCAGCGTGAGCATTGACCGATGCCAGGCTGACGCCGTCGTCGTCTGGGCCATCGAGCTCACCGACTGGGTGCCAGAACCGATGCCGACCGCCATGCGGTTCGTGCCATCGATGCAATCGGTGCATGTGGATGGTGCCGCGGATCTGCAGCGCCATCAGAGCTTCCCGCGCAATTGCGAATGTTATCTGCATCTCATGCCGCAGCGGGAGCAGCCTGATGAAAGCAAAAGCGATGGCGCACCACCAGAGCCGAGAGCAGCCACACTTCAACCACCCCTGCGGAGGGCAGGACGCTGCTGTGGGGGAAATTGCCACATGCACGAAGCCTCCCCAGGCAGAAACCTTGGGACTTCGCCCTTGCGGTCAACCACACGACCAGTTCGTAAAGATGGTAGGTAGAAGGGGCATCAGGAGCAAACGCATGAATAGTAGGAGGCTGGTGAGGATAACGAGGAGGAGGAGGAGCAGGACCACCACGCGGGAGGATGTGGATGTTGCGGAGGAGGACGAGGGGGAGGATGCAAGGAGGATCAGGAGAAGGGGGAGGATAAGGATGAGGGTGAGGGCTAGGGGGAGGAGGAGGAGGACATCAGGCGGATGAGGAGTTCGAGAAGCAGGAGCTGGAGGAGGAGGAGGAGGAGGATCATGAGAGCAAAGGAGAGGGGGAACGGCTAGTGTTAGGAGCAGCGCGCGGAGGACGAGAACGGTGATGAGGACTAGCAGGAGCGGGAGGAGGAGAAGGAGGAGGATCGGTAGCAGGAGCAGCAGAAGCAGGAGGAAGGGGAGGTACTCCACAGGCCCCCCTTCACTCCTCCCTGTTTTCTCACCTGATGGTCGCCGCCCCCCGTGACGACAGGTGAAAAGCCGTCGCCGATGCAGCCCGAAATCGAATATGGGTATCGACTGCATTTGATTGACCCCGAAATTGAGCTTCGCTCCGAAACTACGGAACATGCGTATAATGCCCGGTAGGTCTACGAACACTCTGCGTGTTGTTTCACATATTCGGCGGGGAAATGGACGATGGAACAAATCTATTCTGTAGTCGACCATCTTCTCGAAGACTGGGCGAAGGGTGAAGAGGAGCTGCGCCCCTCCCCCGCGGCCGCTGGTGCACCCACGGCCACCCGCGGGGGCTCGAGGAAAGCACTGCGCCTGCCAGTGAAAAGGTCGAGCTTCTGCCCCTTCCGTTTGGGGGGATGGCTTTCCAGGACGCGAAGATTTCCGCGCTTCGCGCGAAGATAGAAACGAAGAATGGCACAATCACAAAAGCTCGGAGTTTCGCGCGGACTCCCAGGATCGGCGCTGGACCCGACCCCCCTCATTGGCGCGCGGAGCGCGCCAGAGGCGCCGCCAGGGGGGGGGCATTCTCTTGTTATTCTTCGTTGGTTGCCCTAATGAATGACTCAGCTATCGCACGGGGATGGGACGAGGACGAATCCGTTCCAGAGCTGTCTGGAATGCTCTCAGAGCGTTCGGGAACGCTCTGAGGAGGCCGCGGCGCCCGAGACACCTTCCAGGGCCGCTGGCTCTCAGAGATTGTCGATGTATCCCCCCCGATTTTATCCTCGTCCCCCGCTTTAATTTTCCCTCGATGTATTTCCCCCCTCATACTCAACATAGCGCTCCCCTCCTCAGCGCGTCCCCTGCACTTCCGCAGTGCGTCTTGCACTAGTCTGGAGGGGTACGGTATGCCCCCCTCCCGTCCCCCCCCCCTCCCCCCCATAACGCCCGTTATGGCCGCGTATGAAAATGCACTCCTATCGTTTCACCTGAGCTGCCTCCGCGCGCGTCCCGTCTGTCGGCCCCGCGAGCCTCTCGCAAACGTCGCTTTGGGACCGCCGCGCACTTCCTCGGCGCACTCCGTCTGCTGGAGGGGGGCGCGATCCTCGGCAGGACTTCGGCGACGACTTTGACGACGAGGACGTCTGAGAGGAGCTGCCTCCCCAGTCCCTTCCCTCCCCCTTCGGTGGCAAACCATGGGAACCTGGCATACCCTCTTAATTCCGTCTTTGGCGTCGATTACGGTCTGAGAGTCGATAATATAGCGCCGATTTAGCGTCGGTTCGCGTCGATTAGCGTAGATTTAGCGACGATTAGCGTCGATGTGGTGTCGATTGGCCATTCTAGTCTTGGGGCGCGGAGAACGAGCAGGAGCAGCAGAGGGAGGGACTTGAGAGAGAGGGGGAGGAGCTCCTTCTCTTCCTCCTCCGCCCCCCTCGTAGACAATTGCACAAGATGAGTACTACTCTCCTCTCTCCCCCGAAGCCGCTGGTGAGGTGTCCTGGCCTCCTCCGCGTATCGTTGTTTTTGTTGTTCACTGCACGCCGCCTTCCGAACGTTTTCAGTCCGTTCAGAATGGCGCTCCTACTACAGCGTTGGCTCCATGTTCCATTTCTCAGTCCTTCTGAATAATGTGCCCGTTGCAGCGCTGACCTCATTTCATTGTTTCGGTTCTTTCAAATCGTGTTGTTGCTGCAGCGCTTGCTTCGGTTCCGCGCTTCCAATCCTTCCAATTCGTGCTCACACGGCAGCGCTGGCTTCATTGCCGCGTGATCGGTCCTTCGAATTCGTGTTCCCGCTGCAGCGTTGATCTCATGTTGCGCTTTCCGCTTTCCAAACCGTCCATTTGAATTTCCCGTCTTGTGCCATTTCCTGTTTCATTCTGACCCAGGTTTCGCCATGAGTCGCGTTCTCGACGCGACAACGCACTGTGCGAATGAAGAGGAGGTCTGCGCAATGGTAAGGGCTGGGAGGGAGAGCTAGGACGTCTGATATGGCACTTGCGCACCTAGCTTGTCTTTCTCCCTTACCTCCCCCTCCTCCTTTCCTCGTGTTTCTCCTCCCCCTCCTCCTCCTCTCCCCCGCTCCTCCTCCTCCTCCTCCTCCTCCTCCTCCTCCTTCGCCTTCCCTAACTTTGTGATGTCCTCACAGCGTGCCCCCGCCCCCGAGTTCTCGTCACGAATTCCAGGACTGGTGTTTCATGCCGTGCTGTGTTTTGTCATAGTCCCGGGGCCTCTGACAAGAGTTCTTCGAGGCTGATGAACACTGCCCAGCGCCTTCTTCTACACGGCGCGAGGAGAAAGAGGGATGCTGATGACGACGCACGAGGAAGGTGGGATGAGGAGGACAGGGGGGAGGAGAGGATTCAGGGGGAATGATGACGAGGAGGAGAAGAGAAGGAGGAGGGGGAGGAGGAGGAGGAGGAGGAGGAGGAGGTGTTAACATGCAAGCATGCGTGTGACAGGGGAGGAATAGTAACCCTGCTGCCTTTGGCTCAAGTGTTTAACGGTCGAAGCTACATAGACCTGCTTTGCCGTTCGGGAGTATAAAGGTGACCCATCGTTATCATTGTCGCCAAGCTCCCGTGCAGAACCCTCCTCGGGGTTTTGCATGGTAGCGGAGCGCGGTTGCCATGGCAGCGGCAGCGGCAGCTGCAGCAAGACCTGGACAGGGCGACCCGCCAGTTAATCTCAATGTGCCGGCAGACAGAGATGCATGGGTCAACATGGACCCGAATCGATTCAACGATCTGTGCGAGCAAGCATACATGAACGGAGACTTCGGTTACGTTCAGACGGCGCTACTCGCGAACCACTTCGGATTCGCAACGTTCATTAACGAGCGAGTAACACAGGATCGAAGGGAGGTATCGAACGCCGAATCATTCCAAATGTTACAGAGTGCCCACAAGACCAACAGTATGCTGTTAGCGATCGCAAAGAGAAACGCTGCACTCGAAAGGGATGTTCGTAGATTGGTGGAAAGAGTCACCGAGTTGGAGACCAACAGTGAAGTACAAGAAAAGTTGATCGAAACGTTTGGTCAGATCTCGGAAGCAATTAAAGGAGGAAGCGGGAACAAGCACGGGAGCAGTAAACCGATAAGCGAATATAAAGCATTGCAGGCGCTAAAGAACTTCAGTGGGGAAAGAGCAAAGTTCAGAGACTGGAGCGACAAATTCTTGAACGCACTAGCCCAAGTGAAGCCGAGTTACCGACCGGCACTGAAAATGCTAAACAAGAAGCTGGAGACGCTTGACGGAGTTGTACCAGAGGAGGACGATGACGACATCATACGCATAATGAACGGTCGATTAACTGCAAGTGAGTACCTGAAGGCGAGTCAAGCCAAACAAGCCGAGGACGACAACAAAGGCGAATATGAGTTTACCGAGGGAGACAAAACTCAGATGGAAGAAGACTTATGGTACATTCTGAACGAGAAACTTGAAGGTGCGGAGGCCAGAGGGAAATTAAAGGGACTGATGGATGGAGATGGAATCATGGCTTGGCAAAAGGTTTCCAAATGGTACTCGGCGGTAACCGGAGCGACCTTATCATCAAAAATGACGCACGCCATGAATCCTGAACCGCCCAAGAAGATCACTGACACTGTTACCCGACTTGAGGAATGGAGCGCATTGGCAGAAAATCTTGAGAAACATGGCAAAGATTACTCGCTGCCTCTTCCTTTCAAAGTCACCGCGCTCAGGGCCATAATGGTGCACGCGAATGACTGGTTTGACGAATGGCAGCAGGCATGTTGGCGAACGCCTGACGCGCTTAACATTGACTCATTTCAGAAATTGTACTCAAAGTGCGAAGACTGGGCGCGTAAAAAGAAACTTGACTCAGATACGAAAAATAAGGATGCAATGGACATTGGGAATATCAACGAGATGAGTCAAGGGTCCGAAAATGTTTGGGACCAAACAGGATGGGTTGACGAAGATGGAAACTGGTGGTCAGAGGATGGATCGTGGAATCACGGGTCCTGGGCCAATGAGAGTGACGGTGGAGAATATGAAGAAATTGACGCCGTAAACAAAGGCAAGGGTAAAGGAACGGGCCCCAGGTGTTACAATTGTGGAGGCATGGGCCATTTAGCCAGGAACTGCACAAGACCTAAACAGTTCACCAAAGGAGGTAAAGGTGGCAAGGGCGGAAAAGGCAAAGGTTACCGAGCCACTTACGGATCCTATGTGAAAGGTAAGATCGGAGGCAAACAGGGAGGTAAAGGAAGTAGCTCGTGGGGGGGAAGCTACGGAAGCCAAGGGAAGTTCACCCCGCACAGCGAGCGTGAATGTTACAAGTGTGGCGGAAAAGGGCATATCGCCATTAACTGTCCGGGTTCCAAGAAGACCGCCAACGAAGTTGAGCAAGAGAAACCTGTAGTGAACGCCGAGATTGAATAAACCACCTCGTTCGGCCAACCACAGCGCGTTCTCAGCGTCGAGATGAAGGAAGCAATGAACGTGCCGCTAGACCAGCCTGCAATCGAGGAGGTTAACGAGAAATGGGACCTGCCCTATTACGCAAGAAAGAAAACGGCACGTAACAACGCGGTAAACTTGAGAAGAATCTATCAGGAACGCCAGTACAACGGGGACTGTAATCATACTAGTCAGTGGGACCAGAGAATAAGTAAAAGCGTGAGGCAGGAAAAAAGTTGGCTGGCGAAGTGCAAGGAAATTGGGCTAATTAAGATGCGGGGATGTGATCCAGAGATTAACTCGGTGCCACCGCCAAGTGCAACACATGAGACGATCGTGGTTACCGTGGACTCCGGCGCCTACAACACGGTGGGACCCCCCAACGTTGGCACTCATTTCCCTATTAAGCATACGGACGCGTCAAAGCAGGGACGACACTACAGTGCAGCAAATGGAACCACGATAAAGAATTATGGCCAACGAGTGATCACAGGGAAAAATGAGCATGGGAACGCCGCCAGTATGCCGATTCAGGTAGCAGAGTCAACAAAGTCCTAGGATCGGTCAGAGAGATGGTAAACGCTGGAAATAGAGTGGTATTCGATAAGGAATCTAACGGGAGGTCCCTGAGCCACATCATGAACAAGGCGACTGGTAAGTTAACAACTATCCATGAGAAGAATGGCACATTCCAGTTCAACATCGCAGTACCGAAGGGACCAGCGGAGGCCGTCAATCCCAGGAGTGAAGTGAACGTAACTGAGGGTTTTCCGCGGCCGGGAACCCTGGAGGCGGATCTGTTCTACTAAGCCCCCCATCACCCGTAAGACCAAGCAAAAACTTAAACGTCTTTAAATCCGAAGGAGACGAAGGGAGTGAAAGTGGGGGCAACGATAGTGAGTTAAGTGATGTGGAAGATGTATTCGCGGGTGATGAAGCGGAGTTACCAAAGAAAGTTTACTGTGACATGAGGCCCTCGAGGGAGGAAGTTGAAGCGCATAACACGACGCATTTACCTTACCGAAGCTGGCGCCCACATTGCGTCAGAGGGAAAGCGCGCAGACGCAATCACCGTAGACGCAAAAGAGAGGGGAACGGGAACGCGCCAGTGATTTCAATGGACTACATGTGGCTTAAAGGAAGAAAGGATGAAGGCGAAAGCACCAGCAATGGCAACCCAATTTTGGTCATGCATTGCAGGGAGACCACATTGACTTGGAGCAGAGTGTTAATGAAAAAGGGAGTGGACTCGTACTCGGTAAAAGTAGGATGTGACATGGTAAGTTTTACCGGATCCAAGAAAGTGATACTCAAAAGTGATGGGGAAGCGGCAATCACAGCATTGGCCAATAGGATTAAAGCTTCGTGTGATCTTGACATGGGAGTTGAGGTCAGCCCAGTAGGCGACTCAAAGGCCAACGGCGAAATTGAGAGAGCCGTTAGGACAGTGCAGGGTCAGGTCAGAACGTTAAAGAGCGCCTTAGACGCCAATTATAAAACTGAGTTTGGTGAAAGCCATCAGATAATACCTTGGCTGGTGAGCTACGCGTCCTCTTTGATTAACAAGTTCACAATAGACACGGATGGGAAGACGGCTCATGAGAGGTGCAGGGGACGAAAACTTAACAAGCAAATTCCCGAGTTTGGTGAGTGTGTCATGCATTTAAAGACACCTGCGCACAAAGGCCGTGGGAAGCTCGAAATGAGATGGGAAAGTGGAGTGTTTCTAGGCATAAACGAGAAAAGTCAAGAGCTAATTATTGGGACGCCCAATGGTGCAATCAAGGCGCACGAATTTAAGAGAAAAGGAAGTGATCCGGAAAGATGGAATATTGCCGAGATTACCGAAATAAAGGGGTTACCTTGGCAGCCTGACCCGAGCGCAGCGGGAATGGAATTACAGTCTAGGATCATGGTACCCATGGATCTACCAGAGCAAGAGTTAACTGCGCCTGAGACGAAGCCACTCGTTGCAAGAGGGGTTGCAGTTAAAAAGCACGAATACTTGAAAATGGGACCGACGCCAGGGTGTTACGGATGTAAATGCCTCGTGAGAGGAGACAAGGAGCACAAGCCGCATAACGCCGATTGCAGGGCTCGAGTTATTGAATGGTTAAAGAAACAAGAGAGCCCGAGCATCCAAGCAAGACTAGCGTCTGCACAGTTAAGGCTTGAGAGTAAAAGTCGTGCACCAGAAAATCGTGAACAAGAATCAGAAAGTCAGGCGAAGAAACTGAGGATCAATGTACCACCTCCGCCAAGCGCCAAAGTTGAGGAACCTAAGGACGAGTGGGTAATAAAGGGAAACAAAGTTATATGCCAGCACCGACGACCGAGGAAAGAGTTAGCCTTCCCCACCAATGGTGGGTGTCCAGTGGATTGGGACAAACTTAAGCCTAAAAGATATACCCACGCGATCATGATTGACGGCGGCAAGATACATGAGCACGAAGATGCTTGGTATGGTAAAGATGGAGACGATCAAACATGGGCTATGGGAAACCCCTTTAACGGTTACTGGACCGGATGGACCGAGTTCGAAGTAGAAGATGAAGAAATGAAAGATTCCCCGAGTAAACCCATTAAACGAAAAGCAGAGGACGATCGTGACGAAGAAGATCAACAGGCAACTCAGCATCGGCAACTTGACATGGAACAAGATGAAGAAATGTCAGAAGTAAACGACATCAAATTGGGGCTCAACATGATGGGATTTGACTCTGAACTGGTTGAATGGTTGACAAGTGGTGAACTGAAGATCGTACGTCAATTAAACGAAGTAAGGAGAGCCACCAGGCTCCATGGGGCATGCCAACACGAGACTCAGGCGCACGTGACCGAGGCGTATTCGCCGGTAAGAGTTACTGGAATGGCAGAAAAAATGGGATTGATACCGGGATTAGCAATGGACTTAACGACGCGAGACCAACATGGTAACCCATGGGATTTTAATGTGCCAGCCATGCGTGCGAAAGCGAAAAAGATTGTCAAATCCAACGCAGCCCTGCTACTGGTGGTGAGCCCCATGTGCGCAGCCTTCAGCAGACTCCAAACGTTCAACTTCAAAAGATTAGGTGCCGACCGCGTGAAACAGATGTTGGATTACGGGATCAAGCATTTGACGTTTGCGATGGAGCTTTGCGAAATTCAACGGCGAAATGGGTTATACTTTCTGTTTGAACACCCTGCAGGAGCAACCAGCTGGGGCACTTCAACGGTGCAACGGCGACTCAGAAACAAGGATGGCAAAGTATACGATGGAGATTTGTGCTGTTACGACTTAAAGCAGATGGTCAAAGGCGAAGAGATGTTCATTAAGAAACCTACCAAGTTCATGACGAACAGTTCAGCCATCGGACACGAGTTAAGTTGGAAATGTAAAGGGCAACATCGACACATGGAGTTAACTGGTGGCGGTAGGACGCACAGATCAGAGGTCTACCCAGATAAACTGTGTAGAGCGATTCTGAAAGGACTTATAAAGCAAATGAAGATCGACGGTCGTCAAGGGGGTACGTTTAAAGAAGAAGAAGTAGCGAACGTGGAAGTCGAAGAAGAAGAACAAAGTGAGGCGCAGATAAGCGAGATTAACTGGGCATGTGAACATGAGAATGAAGATAGGAAGCACAAGCACCAGTTAACGTGGACGAGGAGAGATTATGGAACACAAAGATTAATGCTGCCGGGACCAAGTGGACCACAATGGAGTTCATGCATTAGGAGAATTACCGCTAACATAGACACCGGGAAGATTATCGAGGACAGGCCTGTGAACGAAATCACAGGGAAGGAGAGAAGGAGGATGTTTAAGAAAGGGGCCAGTTAACACCTCCACCACCTTTACGTATGAAGCTGTCGGCGACATTGCTCCACACAGGTGGAAGTGCTGTGCATGTGAGCATGAGGGATGGCTCAAGACGCCTAGTACAAGTGAGGCGTGCGAAAGAACTGGCGCAGTTAACCCTCCCCCAATGAACACGATCAACGTTGTCCACAAAGAAAATGGAGAGATTACTCAAGCTTGGGATGATGTCACAGGAAACGAGCTCGACCCTAACTTGACTGTGAAAGCACGTCAAGAAGAAATGGAACAATTCAGAAAGCACAAAGTTTACGAGAAAGTGAAAGAGGAAGTGTGCTGGCAAATCACGGGGAAGGCGCCCATCGGAACCAGATGGATAGACATCAACAAAGGAGATGAGTTAAGCCCAGACCACAGATCAAGGCTGGTAGCCCAGCAAGTTAAATACAATTCCAAAGAAAAGAACATATTCGCAGCTACACCTCCACTGGAGGCACAAAAACTGCTTTTCTCAATGGCAGTTACCGAGGGAGTTGGATTCACGAACGGTGAGCGTGAGAAAAGGGTTAAAGCTAGCATTCATTGACATCAAACGAGCTTACTTTTACGCTCCAGCAAAGAAAGACATATTTATCAGGTTACCAGACGAAGACTATGAACCAGGTATGTGCGGAAAGCTGCTAAAATCAATGTACGGAACCAGAGACGCTGCGAGCAACTGGGGGGACTGTTACATGGACTTTGCTAACGAGGCTGGGCTCAAGAGCGGAATTGCGTCACCATGTGTGTTCGAGCATGAGAGTCGAGCGTTATGGTTAACAGTTCATGGAGATGAGTTCACGCTGTTAGGAGGTGATCATGATCTCGACTGGTTTGAAAATAAAATTAAGGAGGAGTTTGAGGTGAAAGTGAGAGGACGACTTGGACCAGGAAAGGAGGACATGAAAGCGATCAGAATTCTCAACAGGATTGTGGAATGGACGAAGGAAGGATTGAGGTATGAGGCAGATCAAAGGCATGCAGAGATAATTGTGAAAGAGCTTGAGCTAGAAGGAGTAAAGGTGAGGACTGAAGTGCCAGGTGAGCGAATTCCAGTTGAAGAGGGAGATGAGGAAGAACTTTCGCCCAACATGACTAAAAGATATCAAGCGTTGACGGCCAGAGCAAATTACTTAGCTCAGGACAGGTCTGACATACAGTATTCGGTAAAGGAACTCGCTAGGACCATGTCAAAGCCCACGATGAGTTCTTGGAAGGGTTTAGTCAAGTTAGGAAAGTATTTGAAGTACCACAGCAGAAGCAGTTATGTGTATCAATATCAGGAGCAGCCCCAAGAATTAACTATTTGGACTGACACGGATTACGCAGGATGTAAGCGAACGAGGAAGTCTACGAGTGGAGGAGTAGTGATGTGGGGTAAACATCTCATAAAATCTTGGAGCACGACTCAGAGTGTCATCGCATTATCGCCAGGTGAAGCAGAGTATTATGGACTGGTGAAAGGAGGATCAGTGGGTTTAGGACTTCAGGCAGTATTGAGAGACTTTAACTTGGAAGTTGAGATTACAGTGAATTGCGACGCCACGGCTGCGATTGCCATTGCGAGCAGACGAGGCTTGGGGAAAGTAAGACACATCGAGGTGTGTAAATTGTGGTTACAGCAGAAAGTTAAGGAGGGAGTGATTCGTATTGTGAAAGTAGGGACACACGAGAATGCAGCAGATGCGTTGACCAAGTATGTCAGTCGTGAAAGCATGAGCACACATCTACGAAACACGAATCAATGTGCATTAACAGGTAGGCATGAGCTTGCGCCAGCTACCGAATGTTGATGTACCGAATGTTGATGTTCGCAGCTCATTTCTATCAAGCAAACTGCAGCTATTAAAGGCGTTCTCCACCCATTACCTCTCGCTCTTGGGCGTGAACGAAGGCATGGCGGCTCCCCAGGTCAACCTCACCATTAACGGCTCCATGGTCGACCAGAGCCCGGCTGGGGATGGACCGGTTACGCGTGAGAACCTCAACCGCCGTGTTGACGACATGGTGCACGTTGCTCACGCGTTTACCGTAACCCTCACTAACATGGCGATCATATTCCACGGGGCCTACGACAAACACGTTGACGAGGTGCAAAGGGCCGCGGATGACATGGCGAAGAGGATCGAGGAATTAACGCGGCAGAACGAGGCGCTGATCCAGGACAGTGACGACGTCAACGAGAACCTCCAAAGGGCGCAGGCGGAGATTAACGCTCTGATGGCGACGATTACGGACATGAACATTCAGAATCGCGACTCGGGAGTTAACACGGAGGAGAATGCAACCAAGTATAGGCGCATCAACGACAACATTGGTTACCTCCTGAACACCGCCAAGCGCCTTACCGAGAACATCACGCCCTTGCAGGACTTCGAGGGTACACGTGATGCGGCACTACGCCTGTTGGTGGCAGTAACAGAGAGGCTGGAAGGGTTACAGAGGTTCTTGCATGACCCGATCAACTCCCCGGTTACCAACATCCCGCAGGTTCCTCCGCCGTTACCCGAGCAGCCCCCAACGGCAGTGGCCGCCAAGGCACCTCCCACTGCAGTCAACGCGGCGGCCGGGGCCAGCCAGCCTCTAGCCCGAGCTGCCGCGGCATCGGGTGCACCCCCGGCTCAGGGCTTTACCGGCACCACGCCCAAGACCGGAGGGTTCGGTCGATCCGTGTCGCCGAATAAGATCCCGCAGTCAACGTCACCTCAACCTGTTTACAAGAAAGCACCCAAGGCCATGCATGAGCGTAAACGGGAACTGGAAGAGTTACTGCAGCTGGGAATGAAGATGGATGAAGATCGTGCACAGGGCAGTCAACGTGACGAAGTATCAAAAGGTCCTGCCCCGGTGGTGAACGTGAGGGCGCCCAAGCCGCCTCCTCCAGGCCTTGGTGAGTCAGGTGCATCGAGCAGTGTTAGCGGCGTGAATCCCCCGCCTCCGGTGCCCAAGAAGTTATCGACCCAGTATGTTCCCCCACCGCAGCCTCAAGCTGTTAACCGTGCGGACGAGCAGCTTGCGGCATACTCGCGGAACATTGCCAGGGGCATGTACCGCCCACTGTACCATGTCAACGGCCGCATGCCCATGGTGAACGACAGGAGCGAGGACCACGATGTCAACTACAAGGTGGAGCCCGACCCCAGGGAGGTAGTCGCGTTAACGATGAAGACGCGCGACAACTGGCGCAGGTTCGAAGGCAACTTCGTCGGACATGTGGCAAAAGAGGGGTTAACGACTCCAGGTGGTCGATCTATTCAGGGCAACACGGGGCGGGAGCTTAACGACTACGATGAGGTGTTCGTCGACATTTACGGGCAGCACGCTTACGGCTTCCTTGGTTACTCCGTGTTGAAGGGCCCAAACAGCTGGAGATCTCAGTTGACGGAGAAGGAGCTGGAAAAGCACGACGAGTGGGTTGACGCGGTCGGGCACGTACAATCCCTGTTCGACGACGAGTACGTGCCGCCGATCCACGTTAACGATCTCCACCCAGTGTGGTTCGACGTTCACAGCTGCCCAGATACACAGGTCTACGTCAACAAGGCACCAGAAATGAACGAGAAGCAGCTTAACGGCCTTCTGCTAACGTGGGCCGGGGTGCTGCCCCACGGCAACCCCACCGTGGTCTCCGTTAAAAGCACCTGGTGGAAGACACTTACGGACCGCACGGTTACATCTCAACTGGGGTTACCGTGATCAGGTTTGCGACGCGCGACCTTGCCAAGCTCTATTGCCGTTGCATGAACGGGCTCCAGGTGTATTACCGCAACTACTTCATCGAGGATCTCGAGGTCAGGAGCGCCGAGGAGTTAAAGGGCAGCATCAACAAGCCTCCGGTTTACTGGCACCAGACCATCCTAGACGTCGCTCTTAACGATCAGGGGTCCATGAGGGCACTTTACCGTGACAACTGGCCTGCCGATCACATCACCGAGCGTTAAAGTGACCACCGCGAGAAGCTCTGTTGGTTTGGGCGGTTGCCGTGCGACGACTTCCCCAACTGGCTTACCGACCCGGCCTGGACTGTGAACCCGTTTACCGGAGTTGCGGTCGAGGAGCACCTCCGCAACAATCCAGGTGGTAAACCTCTGCTGAAGGCTCCCCACGCCAGTTACTGGAGGGCCATCGGCACTTACCACAACATTGTTGACGGGTCCACCAAGAGCTTTGACGAGGGGTGCTGGCTGGACGACGAGGAGCGCATTAACGCGTACCTGGACACCGACTATTACAGCCCGACGCAGGCCCTTAACAGGGTGTCGTCCTATACGGCGGCCAGCGTGGGGCACCGTGGTTTACCGAAGTCCAGGGGCGCGCGTGCTCCGTCAGTGAGGCGCCCGCGCCGCTCGTAAACGGTGACAGGTGACCGGCATGCCTTTCTTTTACGCTCGCTCTCATCTCCCCTCTCAACCAGGCTTAACAACAGCGTTGCAGTAGACCATTGAGCTGAATCTATTTGCATGTGCATCTTTTATAGTTACCGCAGGTATTGGCGCATAAAAAGCGAAAGCAATCAAAACCATATAAATGCTAGCCTGCCGTGTGAACTTTGGATGCTACGTTTAAACTCGTAACTGATTGAATGTTTACTTGAGCTCACGTTGCATGTCTGAGAGACGTGGTGCTCGTGAACGTTGTTACGAGATATTTCGAATTCGGTGATGTAACGATGTTCATGCAGCCTGTTGCTTGATTTAACCTGTCTTTGAGTTTACAGGCACCTCCCCGTCAGCCAATGCGGACTGGCGTCCGAGGGGGGGTGTTAACATGCAAGCGTGCGTGTGACAGGGGAGGAATAGTAACCCTGCTGCCTTTGGCTCAAGTGTTTAACGGTCGAAGCTACATAGACCTGCTTTGCCGTTCGGGAGTATACAGGTGACCCATCGTTATCATTGTCGCCAAGCTCCCGTGCAGAACCCTCCTCGGGGTTTTGCAGGAGGAGAAGGAGGGAGCAGACGACGATAAGGGAGGCGGGATCGGGAGGAAGAGGAGAGACGGAGGAGAATGGCGAAGTGGCGGGGGGGGAGAAGGGGGTGAAGGGGGAGGTGCAGGGGGGGAGAGGAGGAGGGCGTGCTTTAGGAGCAGGAGGTGCATGGATGGCATTATGAGGCGTCTAGTCAGGCAGACGTAAGCCTAGAGGCAGGCCCTCTTGAGAGGGGACAGGGGAGGGGGGACTAGGGTGAGAGAGAGAGGTAGAGAACACTAAAAACTAAAGAGCGGACCATCAAGATGTCGACGTTTCCGACGTCAAGATTGTTTCGATGTTCGCGGCGCTTCCCGAATAGCGGCCTTCGGGAGCAGTTCTTGGGCCCCAGGGCCATCAACAGACGGACCAGGATGAGCAACTTGGGCTCGAGGAAAAGGGGTCGGGACCATGGGGGGGTCCCTTCGAGCGCGCCGAGTCGCCCGATGTCTGGGGAGGTTGAGAGGAAGAGCAGGGAGGGATGACAAGTTCGGAGGTTCTCGGATTGATTGTTTTATGCTAAGGGCTCCTCTTGAGCATTCAGTGGCATCTGGGACACCTCCTGGAGACCCACGGAAATCTTCGCAGGAGGGCGGGCCCAGAGAGAAGAGCAGATGGAGAGGGAAGACGGAGAGGGGGGGGGGGAAGGAACGAGAGGGAGAGAGGGATAGGGAGGGAGAGAGGGAGAAAAAGAGAGAGAGAGAGAGGAACAACGGAGAGGGACAGGGAGTCCGAGAGGGGGCAAGAGGGAACAGGCGAGCGAGAGGGGGAATCGGGGTGAGAGAGATTTTGAGAGAGAGAGAGAGAGACGGATGGTGGAGGAGAGAGAGAGAGAGAGAAAGAGAGGGATCGAGAGGGAGAAGGACAGGGAGAGGGCGAGGGACAGTGAGAGGGTGGGAGGGCGGATGGAGGGGGCGACACAATGTGACCTACTCAACCCCTCCCCCCCTCCTGCGGCCTCTCCTCCTCCTCCTCCTTCTCCTCCTCCTTCTCCTCCTCCTCCTATCCTCCCTCCTGGTCCCTGGTTCCCGGTGGCTGCATGGTCTCATCATCCCTCCTTCTCCATTTCCTCCACCTCCCTCCCCTCCTCATCCTCCCCCCTCACGCCTCTCCCGTTCACCTTTCCCGCGCGCGCGGGGTCAGGGCGTTGCGAGACCACCTTGCCGCGACAGAGCGCTGGCATTCTCGCGACAGACATCTCGCAAGCGCGCGCGATCTATCCGGGGTCGACGGCTTCGTTTCAAAGGTGTTGGGTGTTCTGGAGGTTCGCGTCGTCGACACGGTCAGACGCAAGCTCGAAACGATTGCCAGGATGGGGTCAGGAGGGGTCCAGGGACCGATGTGAGTGGATTTCTCCCCAGACCTCCAATGCCTTGCAAATGTGAAGACGGCGAGTGTTCGCCATGTTGTGCCTCCAGTGGTTCATCTCCAGGCTGCGGGCCATCAAGAGACGATCTGGGACAAGGAATGAGTTTTGGGAAGGGGTCGAGTCGAGAGAGGGATTGGTCTCGCGGCCCTCCGCTTTCGTATAGGGTCGAGCGTCGACGAGCGAGATGGTCGTGTTTTCCGTGCCTCAATTTCGGCCCTTTTCGGCGTCTCGAGGTCTCTGGCCACCTCGTCCTCTTTCCCCCTGCCCTTCTCTGCACGTTGCTAGAGCATTGTCCTTCCTCCAGCGGTCTGTCGGATCATCTGCCCCTCTTTTGGTAGGCTCAGGGGGGGAGGCATCGACCCCCAATCGCCAGTTCATTGCCGATAGGGGCCCGATAGCCCACCCCACCTAGGATTGTCGTCACCCCGACATACTTATACTATATGTGCGTCGCCCCCCCTAGGGGCGACGCGCGCACCGATAAATCTGTCTGGCCACACCGCTCGGGACACGATATTCTACAATATCGGTATACTATTTGATCGGGTCGGACGCGCGCCTCAGAGGAGGACATAGAGCACTAGTATGTTTCTGTGTGGCACATAGGAGCGTGCAGAGTGGCTATCGACGATCAACGCCGATCAATCGGCGACCTATCGCCGAGTCCAGCTTGAGGTATTCCCCCCTTGAGCCCGACGTTCCCCCTCGCCTCTCGTCTCCTCATGCTTGGCTGTCCTGCTCTTCCTCGCCGGCAGAGGGAAGGGCAGGGAAGACTCCCCCTTCTTGCAGTCTCGCCCCCCCTCCCTCCCGCCGGTCGCGGGGATGGATGGCGCCCCCATCAGCCCTCAGGGGGCGGCCCTTCACAAACGTCCAGCGGATACACCACGCCTGCGTACGAGCGCTCGCACACCTTTGCTGCATTTCCTGCGGCCTTCCATCGAAAATGGCAGGTCCACGTCGTTTCTTCTCCACATAGCACGAGCGGGAGGAAACACGATGGCATGCGAAAGAAAAACAAAACTTGCAGCTCCACGTTTGACTGAGCAGAGCACACATACCTCCGTGGCCCGCCCCCAGCCAGGAGATGCGAGGTGCCTCGATCGGGCCCGCGCCAGGCCGGCACTCGCTCCCTGTCTCATGTCTTCCCCCTTCTCACGGGCGGCGCGGAGCGTTGGCCTCAATCGGGGGCGGGTTGCGCAGAGCAAGAGCAGATGATCGTGGCTGCCGTCGGAGTGGGGTCGGGCTGGCCCGCGGTGTGTGTCCTGGGGGCCCGAGCGAGGTGCAGAGAAAGCTTCCCCAGCCTTGATTCATCAGTATCGGCGAGGCGAGGAAGGAGGATGAGGAGGAGAAGAAGGAGGCGGAGGAGAAGGAGGAGTAAGAAGACGGGTAGGAGCAGGAGGAGGAGGAAGGGTAGGAACAGTACACGAGGGCTGAGTAGCAGGAGCAGGAGAAGGACCAGGAGGCAGGAGGCAGGAGCAGAAGGAGAGATGGGGACGCGTGGGGAGAAGAAGGATGAGATGGAGGAGGAGGAGGAGGAGGAGGAGGATAAGTAGGAGGAGGAGGAGGAGGAGGAGGAAGGGAACTAGGAAGGGACGGGGGAGCATAGATGATGGAGGAGAAGGTGTTGGCGGAGGTTGAGGGAGGATGAGGAGTGTGGGAGGGATGAATAATGAGAAGGAGTAGGAGGACGAATAGAAACAATGTACCAGAACGGAAGGAGGAGACGGAGGAGCAAGTTGACGGGAGGGGGGAGCGAGGAGGAAGGAGGGAGGACGAAACGAGGGGGGGGGAGGTAGCGGAGGACAAGGGGGAACAAGGAGGAGGAGGAGGAGGAGCAGAATTGGATGGTGGAGGTTGGCTGGAAAGGATGGGGCCTCCTCTTCCTGCTCAAGCTCTGGTTCCCGAACCTGCTCCCGTTCCTGTCCCTGCTTGCGGCCGCTGTCTGCGCCGCTCCTGCTCTGCGTCGCCATCCTCCCCTCCTGCTACCTGCTCCTCCACCCACCCCTGTGCTCCTCCTCCTCCTCCTCCTCGTCATCCTCCTCCTTCTCCTCTTCCTCCTCCTGACTCTCCTCCCTCCCCTCCTTCCCCTCCTCCACCTCCTCCTCCTCCACCTCCTCCTCTCTCCTATCTCCTCTTCTCCTCGTCCTCCTTCTCCTCCTCCCGCCTCCTTCTCCCTAGTGAATAACTCCTCCCTGTCGCACCCCGATGCCAGTCGAAAGGGCGGACCAGGCGTTTCGCTTGAGACCCCCTTTGATTTCACCGTCTTCCCCCCCATCCCCTGATCTCATCATCGCCGTCGTCCAGCGTGTCGTCTTCCTCGTCCTATTCCTCCCCTTCTCCGGCGATGTATCAGTGGGAGATTTGTGGGGCGTTCCTGTGATTGGAAGCCTCTGCCGCGGGCGCGTTCTTTGGCCGACTCGACCGCAGTCTCGAGCCAACGCCCCGGCATTACTCCGCTCGCTTTCGCTTCGTCCGTTCGTTTCGCTTCTCGTCTGCCTTCCTCACCAGGCGCGTTCCACTAGCAAGGTGCCTACTCGCAACCGTCCGACAGAACTATGTCTTCCTTTGTGCAGTGTATCGTAAGTCTCGCGCGGCGGATCCAGGCCGTTTGCGAGTAGTTACTTTGCAAGTAGTGGAACGCGCTTGTCCACTTCCAGAGGTCAAGGAAGAAGCAACCACGTCTGCATACATGTCCGAAGGACAGCACGCACTTCTTGGGTTGTGGCGCGTCCAGCGCCACCCCTGCGCGCTGCGCGCGCCAAGGACAGGGTCCCAGCGCCGACCCGAGAAGTGGCGCGGACCTCCGAGTGTGGACGTGTTGCCTCCTCCCCACCACCCCCCGGAGGAGCTCGCTGGATCCCCCACCCTCTCTTTCCTCCTCCGCCTCCGTCGCGATGGCCCCAAGGCCCACGCACGAGGGCACTGCGCGCAAACTAATGTTGGAGCAAGCAGCCGTCCTTTTTTTTCCCCCCCCCCCCTCCTCATCATCCTCCCTCGTTCGCCCTCCCTCCTCCCTCGCCCTCCTTCCACATTTATCATGTGTCTCCTTTTCTCCCTCCCTCCCTCCTTCTCCACCCCTCCGCCCTTCTCCTCCGTGCTTCGGTTCGTATCGTCAGCGCGCCTCGTCCCCGTTGTTGCTCGGGGCCTGTTTCCCTTATGCAGTCCACCACTACCCTAGCGCCTCCTTCTCCTCCTCCTCCTCCTCTTCCCGCCTCCTCTCTCTTCCTCGTCCTCGTCCTTCTCCGCCCCCCCTGCGCCGTGCGCCCTTTTGCCGACTTCGGTCTTGCGAGCTCCTTCGCTCGCAGAGGGCGCTCCGCCTCCCATCCAGCGTCGAGCTCGTGGACTCCAGGACGCTTCGTTGTCATCGTTGGTCGCCGCCGCCATCGCCGCTGTCATCGTCGGCCGCCGTTGTCGTCCGCCGCCGCTGCCGTTGTCATCGGCCGAGGAGGAGAATGAAGAAGAAGAACAGAAAGAAGAGGAACTGAAAGTTGAGGTGGAGGTGCAGGAGGAGGAGCAAGAGGGAGTGGGAGGGGCAGCCAGCGCGGGTGCGGGAGGAAGAGGGTGACAGAGGAGGAGGAGGAGGAGGAGGAGAAGGAGGAGGAAGAATGAGAGGAGGTGGTTTCTGGTCAGAAGCAGTGCCATGACGGCACATCGGAGAGTGAAACAGAAATTGTCAAACAGCGGCGTCCTTTTGTTTCCGCCACCTCCTCTTCGGATCTACGCAGGGTTCCTTCGGGGGCGCTTCCAGCGCCGCCCGCGGCACGTTCCGTGCGCCGGGGAGGGGTGCCAGCGCCGATCCGAGAGATCCGCCCAGACTTTCAAACGTGTGTGCTCACGCTGGCTTTTGCCCCTCCTGAAGCAGTGCTCGGCTTATGGTGTTCCAACGTGCTGCAGCCTTGACCACCAGACAGAATTTCGAGCACCAGGAAAGTACCGAAACTTGAGGGTTTTCGCGTGCCGGGCTCTGGGAGGCGATACTCGTTCGACATTGTTTCGATAGTTCTGTCGGGGTGCTCGAAAGTATTTCTGGGATGTGCTCCTTGAGTACGATGGGAGCCACATAATTGTCAGTAGTGCTGAGGGAGGCGGTTTAGCGAGGGCAGGGATACCAGATGGGGTTGCGCGACAGCGACGGGATGGGGCCCGAGCGGCGGTGAGGGGCATCACAGTATTGCAACAGCTTTCGAACCAGAGAAACGCCGATCCCAGACCTCCACCAGTTAACCGTATACACGTGCGCACTTCGCAGTGGGAGTCGATGTTGGAGCTATCAGCCGCGCAGCTCGCCTGTAGCTCGAGATCGAGGCATCCAATCAAGGGTAGTACCCACTGGCGAGTGAATGATTTGGCACGCCCCATGAGTATCGTCCTGTGTTCCTTCATGATTTCAGCGTTCTTGCTGGCCTCCCCACCAGGCTCTTGTTGTATTAGCCTGGGCTTGCAAAGTATACTTGTGCGTATAAGGTGAATGTATATGTATGTGGAATCGTGCATTCACGTGTATGTGTGTGTGTGTGTGTGTACACCAATCCGCGCGCTTCGCGGTGCAAGCAGCGCCACCACGGTGCAGTCGGAGAAGGTTGACGGGTGCGAGTGGGAGGGGGGTGATCGTGCGGTGGGGAGCAGTGGAAAAATTCAGGCGGCTAGCGGAGGTGGTGGTGGTGGGGGGATAGCGGAGGAGCTGCGAGGAAGCGGGGCAGCAAGCAGGGAGGCGGCCGCGGCCGTGGCTGGGGTGGTCCGAGCTTGGCACTTGCCCCCATCCCTCCTTCCCAATCTCTTATCTTGCTTCTCGGGCGCGTCCATTAAGGGGGGAGATATCTCCCCAGATTATATGGCCACCTCGCCTTACTTGCATGCGTCCCCTGGTCCCCCCCTCGTCCGCGCACGCGCCTCCGACCATGATTTGCAAGCCCCTCTTTTGGACGCCCCCTCCGGGACGCCCCCGAGCCTCCTTTCGGGAACAATGCAATTGCATAAACCCAAATTTCCAGAGATCCGCCCAGATCTCTTGGATTGGCGCTGGACCCATCCCTTGCGCGCAGAGCCCGCCAGGTGGGCGCCGGAGGCGCCGTCACGGAGTCCAGCGGCGGAGCTCCAAAAGAGTGTGGTTAAGCCGATCCTTGCCCCCAGCGCTCCCCCTCCCGTCTCCGAGGAAGGAGGGAATTCGATCAGAGGAGGGAGGGGGGAGGGAGGGGGGAGGCTGGAGGTGGGCTTGTGAAGGAATGTCTGGTTCCTGTCCTGGCGCCCTCCCCCCCCCAGCCGCCGAGGGCTTCAGAATGGTGGCACGCAGGGCGCGCGGGGGCCTGGTGCTCGGCGCGGCCGCAGCAGCGGCGTGGACCTGCGCCGACTGGGGCTTCACCGCGCCGCCCGCGGCGCGCGGCCGGGGCAAGGGGGGTCGGCTGCACGTGAGCGGAGACTGGAGCGTTACAGTACCAGTGGCGGGCTGCTTTTGTCAATCCCAGGACCTTTTGAGGATCGGGGGCGCCGTCGGGAGTACTTGTTGTTTCCATTCCCCGAGGAAGTAACGAACACTTTGGTGCAGGGACACCGGGCGTCCTCGGATGGCTGAATGCTGCGCGACAGCAGCGGCCTGTGCGCTCGGGTCTGCCCCCCCCCCCCCCCCCCGCGCGCGCCCTGGAGGCCGCGCACCAGAGGTCATGCTCGCCTGGGGTCACTCTTTGCGTGCAGCCCGGGGGGGTGGGCGGTCGAGGGCGACCCTGACTTGTGGATGCCAGGGGGTGGGGGGTCCCAGTGAAGTTGCGTTTGATGCGGCATCTGCCTTATATGCCGCGCCGTGCCGAGGTGGATCCCCTGTCGTCGGCCCAAGTGCTTCATGACGATGATGCTGACGATGCTGATGATGATGATGATTCTGATCAAAACGATCGATGAAGAATATGGTGATGAAGGAGATTATGGTGATGATGATGATGGTGATGATGATGATGATGATAATGATACTTATGAAGGTGGTGGTGATTATGCTGATGATGCTGATGGTGATGAGGCTGATGGTGTTGATGATGACGGTGATGGTTGTGATGCTGATGCTGATGCTGCTGATGATGATCTGAGTGCTGATGATGATGGTTGTGATGATGCTTGTGGTGATGTTGATGATTGATGGCGATGACGATGATGCTGATGCTGATGTTCATACTGATGTTGATGATGATGGTGAAGAAGAAGACGAAAACTAGTAAAAAGGAGGAGGAGGAGGAGGAGGAGCGCGCCCGCCGACGTCGTATGGACTGATTGGGGCAAAGGGGAGGAGGAGGCGATCGGAGGCAATTGCAAGGAGGCAGGGACGGCGTGAGGGGAGCGGTGTGTCGTGGACGAGTCCCTGGCGAAATCGTACGTCGACGCTTGTGGACGGTACACGAACATATGCTCCAGCCTCTCCTCGCTCAGCCCTGGAACGGAGGAGCGGCAGTCGGTCTCGCTCGACATAGGGGCACTGCCCCGTGCAGCGATCACGTAGTTAGACCACGTGCCAGAGAACGAGGGATGGCACAACACAACACGGGGCGCTAGTTCCACGCAGCACTTGCGTGATTACGTCTGTGGGGTGTCCACCCTGGCGGGCACGGGATCCAAGATCAGCTTTTGACGCTAAGAGGCCCGAAACGGCTCCCCGAGGCCGAAATCGAAGGAGAAAAACGTCCCTCGAGCCTCGTCCTCGAACCTCGAGCCTCACCTCCACCTCACACTTCCGCCCGCGGCGACGGCCCACGACGACGGCGGCGGCGGCGACCGTCGACTGACGATCGCGGTCGTCGTCGTCGTCGCCTTCATCGCGATCGTGGTCGATGTCGTGGCTGTCGCCGTCGTCGCCCTCGTCGTCGCGCTCGTCGTCGTGCTCAAGGCCGCGGTCGTGGTCGTGGTCGTCGTCGCCGTCGCCGCCGCCCTCGAGATCGAGGCCGCGGTCGTTGCCGCCGCCGCCGCCCACGAGGCCTCCCGCCGCGACGCGCTCGCCGCGGGCATCGCCGGCGCCGTGGGGGCCGCAGTGGGGGCCCCTGCCGACGTGGAGGCCCCGGCCGCCGCACGCCGCCGCCGCCAGGGCCGCCGCCGCCCGGGATCGGCCACGCGCAGGACTGCGTCGGGCCTGTCCCTCGACAGGAGGAAAATTCAAAAACAGTCAACACATAGTCCGGGGACGATGTTTCAATTCTTTTTGGCCACTTTGGTGCATGTTTCTTTTTTTCTTCCGTCCAAAATCCGCCTACAGGGGGACATGCCCGCCCTAAGGCTGGACCTAAACGCTGTTTTGCTGGACTTCGGCTGTGTTTGGTTTTTCGTTTTGGCAGAGAGGCAGAGGACGATAGGCAGAGCAGCATGGACGCCAAACGATTGAACGACGTTCAGGTCCGGCCATGGCGCAGGAGTGATCTTTCGCCCCGGTGGCTTTTGGTATCGGCCTGCAGGGCTTCCGCCAGCATTGGCTGACGCGCTCGCATGGCGGGGATTTGTGCTCTTCCCCGGGGCCCCCTCAGGCCGCGCACCGAGGATGCCTCCTGCCCGGGGGCACTCACTGCGTGCAGCCGATGGGACCCGTTGGCTGACGGGTGAAGGCCGGCGTAGCACGAAAACAAAGCAGGAGAAGATACCGATCCCGCCCTTCGTCCTGGAGAGTTTTCGCCACGACGCTTGGATTCTCCTCGCAGTTCTGGGCAGAACGCACCCCAGGAGAGGTTTCGACGAGGAGCAGTCGGCATACAGTCGATCTCGATCATCAGAGAAGAGCGTGTTCAGACAACGGCAGTTGGCCTTCGGGGAACCCCCTCGTCGCAACGGCTGGACGCAGCTCAAGACAATCTGTGCGTTTTGACCCCCGGGAGGGTCTCCAGGGGCCGATTTTAAGTTGCCGTTGTATCAGCTCACCCCCCTCCGAGATCAGCTGGCCGACCTTGCAAATCCATGAGTGTCCTTGTGTCCTGCCTATCGCGTTCCAGGCCCTCCTCATGGCTGGATCGTGTGTTTGCAGTCGGCGTCGTGGCTTGGATTCGGCCGGGGCAGTGCAGCAGTTTGGGTTTGGGTGTAAGAATGTGATCCGCAAGGGCTTCGCCCCATGCCGCCAGCTCCCTGTCTCGGATAATGGGATATGCAAAAGCTAAATCATGAGGTCTGGGCGCCGCCGTGAAGCAGTGTCGGGACCTGTTTGTTTTTCGACCCTGACCCTACGGATCTGCGTGAGGGGTGCCGCCTAATTTCAGAAATGTGGCAAGTTCCCCGTGTTGTTGGACCCTGACTATACGGATCTGCGTGAGGGTTACCGCCGAATTTCAGAAATGTGGCAAATCCTTTGTATTTTTTGGACCCTGACCCTGCCGATCTGCGGGAGGGGTGCTGCCGAATTTCAGAAATGTTGCACATCCCTTGTGCGTTTGGACCCTGACCCCGCCGATCTACGTGAGCGGTGCCACCGAATTTCAGAACTGTAGCAAGCATTTGTGGTTTTGCATTGTGGCCGCGTGCGGCGTCGGACGGAGCCGGTTCGGACCCTTCAGTTACAGTCAGTTCCCCTCAGTTACACTCAGTTTCCTTCAGTTACATTCAGTTTCCTTCAGTTACACTCAGTTTCTCTCTGTTACATTCAGTTTCCCTCAGTTGCGCTCAGTTTCCTCTCGGTTACATGTAGCTTTCCTGACACTGCGTTTGCGGCTTGGTATCTTACAATTGCAGCCTCTTTCGGACGCAAGGAACTGAGACGAAACTGAGGGAAAACTGAAGGGGACAGCGGCGCCCCTTTGTCAACACCTCCCTTCGCCCCCTCCTTTCAGTTTCCCTCAGTTGCACTCAGTTTCCTCTCGGTTGCATTTAGCTTTCCTGGCACTGCGTTTGCGGCTTGGTATCCTACAACTGCAACCTCTTTCTGACGCAAGAAACTGATACGAAACTGACGGAAAACTGCGGGGGACAGCGGCGCCCCTTTGTCAACACTTCCCTTCGCCCCCTCCTTTTCCCATCTTCTTCCGCCATCCTTCCTCGCTGCTCTGCCTCCCTCGTGTTCCTTCCTCCACCCTCCCTTATCCTTGTCCTGTTCCTGTTGTTGTTGCTCCTCCTCCTCCCCTCGTGCTTCGGGGCGTCAGGCTTTCCGGGGTCGCGACCTCATGCTGATGATGCTGATGATGATGATGATGGCGATGCGTGTGACGATGAGGAGAGGAATATGATTGTGACGGACAGCGGGGATGAACAACATGATGGGTTGAGGACAACGAGGAGGAGGAAGAGGAGGAGGAGAAAAAGGAGGATGGTGGCGGTGGTGATGGTGAGGGGGATGAGGAGGAGGAGGAGGAGGAGGAGGAGGAGGAGGAGGAGGAGGAGGAGGAGGAGGAGGAGGCGTGTGGCGCCGCCGGTTCTGGTTCACCACGCTGCGGCGCCGCATGCTAAGCACGATCCGGTCCCACAGCGCACAGCGTCATCTCCTCGAGTTCCTGCCAGCCTCCCGCCCCGCGGAGCGGAGCGACACGCTATCAGCTCGCCAAGGCATAGCGTGCCGCCAGGGGCGCCGCTGCGACACGCTAAGCAAAAGTCCCTGGCCGTAGGCTTCTTGGCGGTTTTGGGCTTTGGCTGGGACTGCCAGCGCGTCCTTGTCGCCACGAGGCCAGGTTTTCCAGAGAAATATCCGGCATGCTGCAAGCGCCACATGGGGCGTTTCAGAAAAGGCCTTGCCTTCAAGGGTCGAAGGAGTTGTCATATCTTCCTCGGCGGAAGGCAGCGGAACGGCGGCGGAAGGTCGTCGGAAGTAGAAGATGTCCCCCCAAGAGATGAAAACAATTTTGGGTTCAAGGTCTCCGAGACCGCCCACATGAGGGGTCCGAGGGGCCGAAAGGAACGGGAGGGGCCCAGATTTCCAGGCGCCGTCGGGGCATCATCGGGGGCGCCAGAGAGGGACTACAGGGCGGCAGTCGTCCGGCATTGCGGTTCCCATAGCTTAAAGTTATGGGAAACGCTATTGTGGCTCATTGGGTGCGGTTTTTGAAGGAAAATTGAGTTTCCCATCGCTCGCGAGGTGTAGGGCCTCGTCCAGGGAGGTTCTTTGCTGGCGTTTTCGTGGGCTCCCTGGGGTTTTGCCAGCCTCCGGAAGCTCAGCCGCAGCCGCGCCTCGCCAGGAGCGGCCCCCCAGGTGTGCCCGGATCGTCCCGTGAGAGGCCGCCGGAGACCGGGTGTGGCGTCCTGAAAACACCAGGCGCCCGACAGGGGGTCAGGACTGTGACTTCTTTTGTTTCTTCTTCTTCCTCCTCCTCTTCTTCTTCTGTTTCGTATTCTTCTTATTCCTCTTCCTCTTCTTCTTCTTCTTATTATTATTCTCCTGTATTTACATTCTTACTATTTTCATATTAGTATTATTCGCCCTCTTCGTCATAACACTGATGGTTATCACTGTATATTCTTATGTTGTATTTGGTATTGTTTTCTTGTTCTCATGATTGCTCTTTGCATTCGTATTTGTACTCGCATTCGCATTCGCATTCCTATTCGTATCATATGTATTTTTCTATACGTATTATCAGTAGTTGTGATGTCTATGATCAGTTGTTATCAGTAGTTGTGATGTCTTTTTGTTCTTCTTCTGCTTCTTTGTTCAACACGCTCCAAGGCCCCCGCTCGTCCGCGCCCCATGCTTTTGGCCCCAGTGCGCACCACCCCCTCTTCCTGGCCCCCCTGGGTCCGAGCAGATGGGGTTGGAGGATCGCGCCGCATCGTCGATGCATCGGCGATGCGGCCCGATGTGGAGCTCGATTTTCTCCGCTCTGGCGTCGTCGATGCATCGCCGATGTCGCCGATGCATCGGCGATGTATCGCCGATGTATCGCCGATGTGTCGGCGAGGTTGTCTTGAAAAATGAAGCCAGGATCGAGGACCGAGGATAGGATCGATGACAGAGGCGAGGATCGAGGACCGAAGTTCCAGGTTCGAATGCCTGCACTCCGATTCAGACTGATTGCGTCATGCCTTAACTCGGGTAGCTGAAGGAAACGGAGGGTAACTAGGTGTAACTAGGTGTAACTGGGCGTAACTAGGTGTAATTCTTCACGCTTTGCGTATCCCCACCAGCCCATCTCAAATCAGCAACTCTAGGGAAGCATGCCGACAGTCGTGTTTTTCAGGCGTGTTTCCGCCTGCCCCCGCATATCTCCCCTGTTCCTCCTTCCTCCCGCCTCCTTGTACATCCTCCTTGTGGTGGGAGCGGGAGAAGGACGAGGCGGAGGAGGAGGGAGAGAAAGCGCTCCTCGTGGTTTGAGTCGTTTGGGGTTTCTCGTCCTGGTGTGAGTCGTTCGGGCCCTTCTTCCTGGTGTGAGTCGTTCGGGCTCTTCGTGGTGTGAGTCGTTCGGGCTCTTCGTCCTGGTGTGAGTCGTTCGGGCTTCTCGTGGTGTGAGTTGTTCGGGCCCCTCGTCCTGGTGTGAGTCGTTCGGGCCCCTCCTCCTGCCCGTCCAGAAACGACGCCCAGGCGAGTAGAGGGTCGTCCTGATGGGCTTTTCGGCGTCTTGGGTGCCTCGGGGGGGCCTCTTTGGGCCGTTTGGGATCCTCTTGGGGGCCTCCTGGGGGCCTCTTGGGGCCATCTTGGGGCCTCTTGGTGCCTCCTGGGCGCTTCTTGGGGCCATCTTGGAGGAAATCGATCAAAGAAGAGGGGAGCTTTAATTAGCGCTGCCCCCTCAGAAGGCCAAAATGGGGCCAAAACCTTAGTAAAATCAATGATTCTGGCTTGAAAGAAGAGGGGAGCTTTAATTAGCGCTGCCCCCTCAGAAGGCCAACATGGGGCCAAAACCGTAGTAAAATCAATGATTTTGGCTTCGAAGAAGAGGGGAGCATTTTTCTCCCTCCCCCCGTCGGGGCCAGAATCCTCGTGAGGGGTGTCGTTTTTTAGCCCTCCCAGGAGTCGAAAAAGGACCCTCTGACCACCCGCGGAAGGACCTCTCCAGGTCCAGGGGGAGGGGGTAGGGGGAGGGGTAAACCCCTCCCCGAAGGGGAAGAAGGGGGGTTGAGAACAGAGAGAGCTCGCTAAACCACTCACGCCCAAAGGGCTGGTGGGACTAGGTGTAACTAGGTGTAACTAGGTGTAACTGGGCGCAACTAGGTGTAACTAGGTGTAACTAGGTGTAACTAGGTGTAACTCGGTGTAACTGGGTGTAACTGGGTGTAACTAGGTGTATCCGGAAACGCTCTCATGGCGTTTGCTGCGACGCTCGTTGCCGGGACACTGTGGTTTTGGACCCTGGCCCCGCCGATTTGCGTGAGGGGTGCCACTGAATTTGAAACATGTGGCACATCCCTTGTGTTTTTGGACCCTGACCCCGCCGATCTGCGTGAGGGGTGCCGCCGAATTTCAGAAATGTGGCACATCCCCTGTGTTTTTGGACCCTGGCCCCGCCGATCTGTTTGAGGGGTGCCAGCAAGTTTCGGACATGTGGCAAATCCCTTATGTTTTTGGATCCTGAACCCGCCGATCTGCGTGAGGGGTGCCAGCGAATTTCGGAAATGTTGCAAATCCAATGTGTTTTTGAACCCTGACCCCACCGATCTGCATGATGAGGGGTGCCACCAAATTTCAGAAATGTGGCAAATCCATTGTGTTTTTGGACCCTGGCCCCGTCGATCTGCGTGAGGGGTGCCACCGAATTTGAAACATGTGGCAAATCCCTTGCGTTTTTGGACCCTGACCCCGCCGATCTGCGTGAGGGGTGTTAATTTTTTACCCATCCCAGCAATTCAGAGCACACGCTCCGGGCGTTGTAAAAATGCCCGTTTTGGGCCTCCCCCCTCGCGCGGTCCATCAACAAGGAACAGCAAGCAGCAAGAAGCAGAACGGTAACAGTGGAAATTGGAAGCTGCAAAGAAGCAGCACTGTAACAGTGGGAAACGGAAGCTGCAACTGGTACAGGAAACTGCGAAGCTTCGGCCTGCAGCCTGGTGGCCCCACAAGGGGGCTGGCGGATTTTCTCTGGATGTTGTATTGTCGCGGCGTCACATCTCAAGGGCGTTGGGAGGGATCTCGGAAGACCTCGGCGGTCTTTCGCGGCCTGAAGGCCGCAAGCGAAAGCGATGTCGAGGACGTCGACGAGGACGAGGACGACGGCGAGGACGACGGCGACGGCGAGGACGACAGCGAGGACGACGACGGCGCTGACAACGACGGCGCTGACGTCGCCGTCGTCGTCGCCGCCGTCGCTGTGACCTTCGCGATGGTCGCCGCCGCCGCCGCCGTCACCGTCGCTTTCGAGGGTCGATGGTCGAGTGTCGGCGTCGGGGCTGTTGGGCCAGTGTCGGCCTCCTGTGGGATTCCGTGGCTCTGGAGGCTTCTCGGGACGATCTCCAGATATGTCGTCACCGCCGCCGCCGCCGTCGCCGCCGGCGGTCGTCATGGACTCCCACCCCCACAAGTGTGCACTTCATGCCGGCACCCGGGGAGCCGCTTCGGACCGCGGGGGCCAACGGACCTCGGCTCAGGATGTGGACCTACACTGGCAGGGTGGACCTGCTCGGAACCTTTTAGTTTTGGGCGGATTATGGGTCAAGGGTTAAGTCGCGCCTGTCTCTCTACAGGAGGAGTAGTCAAAAATAATACCAAAAAATAGTATGTGGACTATTTTTGAGCAGTGGGAGTAATTTTAAATATTTTGTAGAAGCTTGTTTGTCCGAAATCCCCTTGTTTGGGGACGCCCGACCGGAGGCGAGAGCCGAGGTGCTTCCACGTGCATCGGCCTGTTCAGGCTTCTCGAGGAAGTCGGGGCTGTCGCCGCTGCCGCCGCCGCCGCCGTCGTACTTGTCATCCACGCCTTCGTTGTTTTCGTCGTCGTCGTCATCGCCTGAGGGGTGAACAGGGGTTGGACGAGGATGCGGAGGAGAACGAGGAGGCGGGTGACAGCACGGCGAATGAGGAGGAGGAAGATGAGGAGAAGGAGGAGGGCGAGGATGCCGAAGAGGGCGAGGATGCCGAAGAGGGCGACGATGCCATGTCTCCCTCCCCCTCCTCCTCCTCCCTCTCCCTCCTCCCCTCTTCACTCCTCCCTCCTCACTCCTCCTCCTCCTCATCCCCTCCTCCCTCCTCCCTCCTCATTCCTTCCTCCTCACTCCTCCTCCTCCTCCTCCTCCTCCTTTTCTCCTTCTCCTCCTCCTCCATCTCCTCCTGCTCCTCCCTCCTTTCCTCCCTCCTCCTCCCTCTCTCCCTCCTCCTCCTCCTCCTCATTATCCTGCTCCTCCACCTCCTCCTCCTCCTCCTCCTCCTCCTCCTCCTCCTTCTCCATCCCTCCCTCCTCACTTCTCCCCACTGCCCCCGCAGCTCGCCCCGGAGCCCAGGGGGTGTCCAGCATGGCCGCCTTGGACCCCCCAAGACGGCCGCAAGGTGTACACATGTACACCGCCCCCCACTCCCTCGTACCAGGCGGACCCCAGGACGGCGGGACGGTCGTGCCGTGTCGACGCGGCGGCGACCTTGGCAAGGTTGGACGCCGCCAGGTGCCCCCAAAAAGGGTTGGAACGTTGCGGTCGTTCAGGGCTGAACGACCCACGCGTTGTTAGAAACCAACGCCGACGTCATCACGACGTGAACCCAAGGTAATTACGTACCATCCAGGGGGCCCCAGTGCCCCTCCCTCCCTCCCCGGCTGGAGGCATATGAGCTTCCACCGCTTGGTTATGCCTACGACGCCCTGGAGCCGTCCATTGACAAGGCGGTGGGTGGGAGGGCGTTCGGCATAGTCGAGCCCAACGGCCAGAGAGGTACGCTACCGAGGAACCAGACATCCGTCGTTTCGAACAGTCTGCGACCGCCCGTGTTCCACAATTCTGAATTCTGAATCTTCAGGAGCCGTCTTCGGCCCCCGGGGACGATCAAAAGCGGTTCAGGATGACGAACCAGCCGAGGGTTTGCGGAAAACCGCGCACAAGGGGGCGCGGAAGAGAAACCTTGCGCGTGTGTTTTTCCGCATCCCCTTTCGTGTCTTTACAGCATCCCCCAGGATCAGGAGGTCAGGGTCGGACGAGGCTAGGACGAGGAAAAATCCGTTCCAGAGCGTTATGGAACGTGCCCGGACCGTTGCGGAACGCTCTAAGAAGGCTGCGGCGCCCGAGGCGTCACCCAGAGCCGCGGGATCTCATAGCTTCTCGATTTATCCTCCCCCGATGTTATCCTCGTTCTGGCTGTGTCTTATTCCCTTATTCAGGATCAGGAGGTCAGGGGGCACATGTCTGGAGAAGCCAAGCCGCTGGATGTCCTAGGTCTTGACCGCCAGCGGCGCGACGAGGCACGCACCCGATGTGGGCCACGTGAGCGCCATCCCGCGGCCCCGCATGCCCCGAGACAGCGTCCCATGGGGTTCGCCCCTGCACAAGTCGCAGGCTTGAAGCCTGGATTCGCTGGAGTCTCAGAGGAGGTGAAGGCACCCAGACCGCTACCCTTCCCTCGTTTTACCCTTCGGGGGCCTGGGAGGCCATAGTCGGCACCGCTGGATTCGCTTCGAAGTTCTGGTCAGAACGCACTCCGGGAGAGGTCCGGGGAATGGCGGTATCGGTACCTTATGGTTTCCCCAGAGACGGTCTCAGGGGGCGTGGTTGTGTGCTTGAATTCCTCGCGCACCGAGGGGCCAGAGCGCTCGAAGACGCTGCTTGCGATGGCAGGCGTTAAGCCTGCTATCTTGTTTTGTTATGGAGTACACAAGGGGTCGTCATAAGCTTCCTATGGCATTTGCATGTTAACCAGCCTGGACCCCATACTGTGTGCTTCTAGTGATGTGTTGTGCAATATATGTTGTGAAGTCTATGTTGTATAATATTTGGGGTGCATCCTCTGTCGTGCAATGACATATAACTTGTGCGCCCTATGTGGTGCAGCATGTGTTGTACTATTCATGTGATGCAACATATGCGGTTCAATACATGTTGTGCAAGTTGTGTGGTGCGGTCCAAGAGGTGCAATAGATTTGGTGCAGCCTATGTTGTGCAATCCATGTGGTGCAATAGATGTCCTGCAATTCATGAAGTGCTATCGGTGCGGTCCAGGGTATGTTGTGCAACCTATGTGGTACAGTCTGTTGTGTGCAACCTATGTGGTGCAATCAATGCGGTGCAATACCTGCGGTTCAATCTATGTGGTGCACTTCTATATTGTCAAATGTATGTTGTGCAATCCATATAGTGCAGTCTAGGTTTTTGTAATCAATGACTTGCCCAACTTGAAGCTGTCCTCTCCACTGCTCGTGCAAACACTCCACCCTCCCACCCGCAACTTGGTCGCACTTGGCAACGACACCGACGCCGACGACGGCAGCGACAACGACGACGACAACGCCGCCGACACCGACTGCGACGACACCGACGACGTCTCCAACGACTTTGACGACGACGACGATGACACCGACGACGACGCCGACGACGACGACGATGACAACGCCGACGACGACGACGCCGACGACGACGAAGACGACGGTGAAGACGACGACGACGACGACGTCGCCAACGAAGACGACGACGACGAGGGAGGAGGGAGGACGACGACGGCGACAACGACGGCCACGGCGAGGGAGGAGGGAGGACGGCGACGACGCGAACGACGAAGAAGGAGGGAGGACGGCCGCGCCGACAACGACGAGGGAGGAGGGAAGACGACGACAGAACGCCGACGACGGACGACGACGACGAGGGAGGAGGAGGAAGGACGACCACGACGACAACGACGACGGACACGACGACGGAGTCGACGACGACGCCAAAGAGGACGACGACGACACCGACGAGGAACAACGGAGGACGACGGCGACGACGACGAGGGAGGAGGGACGACGACTACGACGCAAGAGCGCGCGCGCACGCTTTTGTTGAAAATCAGTGTTGCGAAACCATGCTTTTTGATTGTTTTTTGGACAGTCGATCTTGAAATCTCATCGAAACCAGAGGTTGTTGAAGGATTTCGGCATGCGCGCGCCGCGACGCGCGCGCGCAATTCGTCATATTTCTTTGCAGAGGAGTCCCGCGACGGCATGCGCGCAAGGGCGTTCGAACGATTTCGACATGCGCGCGCGAAGCCCGTCTGGTAGGATTGTAGTGGCCTCGGGCCAGGGCCGCCGATCAGGGACCATTCCGTTGCTGCCGAAAGCGTGCGATGGCGGTCATGACCAGCGACGACGGCGAGCGGTGAGGATGATGACGAGGATTGGGAATGGAGGCAACGGAGTAGGATGATGATGATGAGGAGGAGGAGGAGGATCATGATGAGGAGGGAGGGGGGTGGAGGGGGTGGGGCAGGAGTAGCAGGATGTTGAGGATCAGGAGGTGCACGAGGAAACGGGAAGTGGAAGAGGGGGAGGGGGAGAAGGAGGAGCGCGACGAGGATGAGATTTTCGGCGGTTGTTTGGGATGTTCGGCGGTTGTTGGGAAGCCTCTTTGGGACCAGGCGTTGGCCCTCCCAGGGTTAACACTTCGCCGATGTGGTGCACTCTGTGAAAAGCTTCGTGCTAGTGCTGTCTGCGTCACAGTTATTTGTGGAGTCTTGTGCATCGCTGGTCTCTGCTGGGAACCATGGTGCGTTTGGGGTCTCTGGGTCCTTCGCGCGGTCCTCTGCGGGCCCCTGTGAGATCATGGGCGCGAAGGGCGCCGAAGACGGGAGATGATGTGAAACCATGGAATAACGTTTTGTATTGCAGCGTTTGTGCTCGGACGTAAGCGTCGTGGAAACACTGGGGCCGGTTTTGGGCTTGTCGGGGGGGGGGTCTTGGAGGCAGCTTGGAGGCGTCTAGAAGACGTCTTGGATGCATTTCTCGGGGACCTTTTTAGGGGGCTTCAAGGGGCCTCTTCGGGGACAGTTGGAAGCGTCTTGGGGCCCCTTCAGGCCTCTTGGTGGCATCTGGGGGCCTGCTGATTTTTTTTGTGAGCCGCCTTCGGCACTTTTTCTGCCGTCTTGGCGCCCTGTCGGGCGCTTCTGGGGTCCGTCCTGGGGACCTCTTGGGCCTTTTCTGGGGGCCTCCATTGGCCATCTTGGGCCCTTCTTGGGCCGTCTCGGAACCCCCTTTGGTCTTCTCTTATGCCGTTTTGGGGCTCTCTTGGGGCGCCTGCGACGCTCAAAAAGGCGAATATGCTAGAATAGTACGCTTCCCCACGGGAATGGGACACTTTTTGGTTATGAGGGCCTTTTTCGGGAGGCCCTTTTTTCCAGGGCTTCTGAAGGCATCTTGGAGGCTTCTGGAGCCGCCTTGGGAACACGGGGCCGTCCCAGCGTGAGCTGGAGAGCGGATCCCGCCTTGGGAAATAATCGAGCCCCCCCCCTCCCCATACCCCGGCAGAGTCACCCTGGCACCCTCCAGTAGAGCTGAAATTCAGGAATTTACGTTCGGGCTCTTCTGAGGGTCTTGAAACTCACGCGCTGGATCGGCGTTTTTTCTGCTAAAAAAAAGAAACGTATTAAGACAGAGCTATATATATATATACATATATATATATACATACATGCATGGTGTTAAACCGTCTTGGGAAACTTATGTTTTGCCTAAGATATCGCAAGAGCGCGCACGTAAGTGTTCCTAGTGTTTGAGAAGTTCCATGCTGAAATGTTTCCGGCACCGAAGGTTTTTGAAGAATTTCGGCATGCACGCACGACGACGCGCGCGTGTGCATTTCGCCTCTTTTTCTGCAAGGGACTTTTTCTGCACTTCGCCTCTAATAAACGACTGTGCGCGCATAGTTGTTTTTGTAGAGGATGGAGGGGTAGGGCCGATACAGTTTTGGCTGGGATAATATGCGTTCCCAAGTAGGATGGACATCGGGTCAGCATCCAATTTGTTTCGCATCGTTTCCCAGGGGGTCCTTAACCCCAAATGCTCGTGGTGCCAATAATTTCGTGACAATCTACGCGGTCCAATATACGCTTTGCAATCTATAGGGTGCTGTCAATCACTTGCTCACACCGAAGTTGTCCTCTCCACTGCTCGTGCGAACATCCCGCCCTCCCACCCGCAACTTGGTCGCAATACCTCTTAAGATCGTGAAGGTAGGTACCAAACTGCACTTGGCAACGACACTGGCGCCGACGACGACAGCGACAACTACGACGACGACAACGCCGCCGACACCGACTACGACGACACCGACGACGTCTCCAACGACTTCGGCGACGATGACAACGGCGACGACGACACCGACACCGACGACGACAACGCCGACGACGACGACGACGATGACAACGCCGACGACGACGACGACGCCGACGACGACGACGATGACGACGAAGACGCCGAAGACGACGACGAAGACGACGACGACGACGACGCCAACGACGTCGCCAACGAAGACGAAGGCGAGGGCGAGGGGGACGGGAGGACGACCACGGCGACAACGACGACAACGAGGAGGGAGGAGGGAGGACGGCGGCGACGCGAGCGACGAAGAAGGAGGGAGGACGGCGATGCCGACGACGACAACGACGAGGGAGGAGGGAGGACGACGACGGCGACGAAACAGGATGGACGACGACGTCCGACGACGGACGACAACGACGACGATGGAGGAGGAAGGACGACCACGGCAACAACAACGACGGAAGCGACGACGACGCTAAAGAGGACGACGACGACGACGACACGACGACGACGAGGGAGGAGGGAGGACGGCGACGACGACGACGGCGGCGTCGCAAGAGCGCGCGCGCACGCTTTGTTGTAAATCCGTTTCGCGAAACCCTATGTTCTTGTATGTGCTTTGGGCACTCGATTTTGTAATCCCTCCGAAATCGAAGGTTTTTGACGGATTTCGGCATGCGCCCGCGACGACGCGCGCGCGTGCACTTCGTTCCTTTTTTGCAGAGGTCTCTCGCGACGGCACGCGCGCAAGGGGGTTCGAACGATTTCGGCACGCGCGCGCGCGAAGCCCGTTTTGCATTTTTTTTATAGATTGAAACACACACACACACCTGTTGTTTTCCTGAGATTTCGCCAGTGCGCGCGCGGAAGGTTTCTTTGGGAAATCCATGTTATGAAATCTTGTGTTGTTGTATGTGCTTTGGAAACTCGTTTCTGAAATTCTTCCGGACCCCGGGTTTTTGAAGTATTCCGGCACGCGAGCGCGCGATGACGCGCGCGTGTGCGCTTCGTCTCATTAGTTGCAATGGACTTAAAACTTTTATGATTTGTTATAAACGACTGTGCCCGCATAGTTGTTTTTCCAGAGGGTGGCAAGGATAGTATAAATTCATAGGTAGGATGGACATTGGGTCGGAACCCAATGTGGTTAGCATCTGTCCCCAAAGGGGCTTCAACCGTGGAGGGGGAAAGGGTTGCAGAACTTGTTTTTTTAGAGCGGAAGGAGAATCTAAGTTGTGCACCCTGTGCGATGCAATATAAAGGTTGTGCACGTTAAGTGGCGCAATTGATGCGGTGCAGTCTATGCGGTGCAACGTTTGTGGTGCAACCGACGTGGTGCAATATATGCGGTTCGATGGGCGCCTTGCAATCCATGGGGTGCAGTCTAAGTGGTGCGATCTGTTCAGTGCAATTTATTAGTGAGGCACGTTAGTTGGCGCAACATATGTGCTACAATCCATGCGGTGCAACCTTCGTGGTGCAGCTTATGCAGTGCAATCTGTTTTGTGCAACCTACTGCGGCGACGGGGCGGCGACTGCGACAACATAGCCGCAAGACCGACGTGCAGGCCCAGGCGACGGGCGGCGACGAGACGGCGACGGGGTGGCGACTGCGACAACATAACCGCCAGACCGACGCGCAGGCCCTGACGAAATGCGGCGACGGGGCGGCGACTGCGACAACATAGCTGCCAGACCGACGGGCAGGGCCAGTTGACGGGCGGCGACGAGGCGGCGATGGGGCGGCGACGGCGACAACATAGCCGCCAGTCAAACGCGCAGGCTCAGAAGACGGGCTGTGACGAGGTGGCGACGGGGCGACGATAGCGACAACGAAGCCGCCGTACCAACAGTCAGCTCCAGTTTCTTATACCAGAATAAAAAAGCCCTAGGTGCACGCACTGTTGTGGAATAAGTGCAAGTCCCTACCATAACATACCGCGGTGGAGCATCCAGCTGCTTGCGGCAAGTCCCGCCACCTTGTCAACTCAGCATGCCCAGTGGCGATTGTTCGACGGGGCCCTGGAAGCCGTAACATGTAACACATGCCGTATGTCTTGGGGAGTTTTCATTCAGCTCGCCTGGGCAGTCTTGAGGCTATCTTGTCTTCCTTGTGGGACAGTCTTGGGTTTTTTTGGGGGCCCTCTTGGGCCTTTTGGGGGCTCTTTGGGCCGCCTGGGGGTCATCCTGGCCGTCTAGCGGGATCGTCCTTCGGGCCGTTTCGGTCCGCCGAGGGGGCATCTCAGGCCATCTGTGGTCCCTCTGGAGGCTCTCTTGGGCCAGCTTGGGACTCTCCTGGCGTTGTCCTGGGCTACCTGCCGTCTTCAGCTATTTTGGAGCCAA
>CAUYUJ010018116.1:199160-214027 GCA_963575745.1 Prorocentrum cordatum
CACCGAGGGGCCCCTTCCTCGATACATAGCCGCCTCCGGCGCCAGGAGGCGCCGGGAAAATCAGCTACGTGAGCTGATTCTCAAACCCCTCCTTTGCTATCCCTCCCTTTCGCCCGACCCGAAAGTCAGCATCGGTGCTGGCATACCCGCGGTCGAAAGTCGGGTCATCACGTCTGGCATAGCATGTTGCAGTTCCGCCTCATCTGGCCGACAGTGGAGTCCCATGCCAAGAGACACCCTGCTCGCCTCCAGGGTGCCCTGGTCTTGCTATGGAAAGCGTGACGTCTTCACACCAACAAACAATGGACGTCCTGGGGTCTCAGGGTTGGGCTTCTTGTGAAAGGTTTCTCATGGTCCAGCCCCCTTCTGTAGTCCCGCTTAGTTCTACTTAGACCTGGGCTTCATCTGGCTCGATGGCCACTAGTCGGGCTTAGTAGCCGCGGACTGTTCTGGCAAACACCGTTCAGGAGTTGCTTCCTAACGTGGGGCTTTCTGAGAAGCTCCATGACCGAGACCATCGGCCAGGCTAGCCCACCGAAGGGTCGCTCCCGCGCTCCCGGCCATCAGCTCGCCACGGCGACAGCGGGCCCTGCAGGGGGGAGACGGGTCGCCCGAGGGTTTGGCGCCGTTCTCGGCTTCCGGAGGCCGATCCAGGGCCCCTGGGTTGTCAAACAAATGTTCAGGATGAAGAATGGGCCCCAGGGAGATCCCCGGGGGTGTTTGGCGCGTTTCCATCGGGACCCGATTTCCCCCCGCAGAATCAAGCAGAGAGGCCCTGGGGCGGGAATTCGGTGCCCGGCGAGGTTGTCAAGAGATTTAGACGCCCGCACATTGGACAGTACAAGGAGGCGCGCATGCCAAGGATCATACAACCAGGCGTGTTGGACGACCCGTTATGGCCGAGGTGCTACTCTTTGCTAGCACTGGAGAGGTCTGTCAGTGATGATGTGTCTGTGGTTGATCTATGGTCGCCAAGATGGATCACAGAGATGGCCAAGCGCTCACATGAGGGCTGCAACACACTTCCAAGACGCCCCCAGAACACTTCGGGTGTGCGCCGGGCTTCAGGTCGGACGGCCGGAATAGCCTTTCAGGGGGCGGCGCCTTGGGCGCCTTCCGGGACATCGCCAGGACATCTCTAGGGGCGCTGGGAGAGGGCCCGGGCCCTGGGCGCTGGGAGAGGGCCCTGGGCCCCTGGGCCCCAGGGGTGGGGGCCTGGCGGTCGGTCGGACGGTCGGAATCAACGTTCACTTCCAGGGCGACCTCGAGGGCATGTCCAGGACACCCACCAGGCACCCTCTGGGGAAGGCGCCCAGGAAGGGGGGTGGGCGGGCCGGGCGGTCGGTCGGACGGTCGGATGAAGCAGCCACGGGGTGGGCGCAGGGACTTCTCCGGGGTGCCCTCCAGGACACCAGAGGAGCCCGCGCGACTCCGGCATTCGCTTCGCTCGTTTCGCTCTTGTTCGACCCTCGGTCCTTTTGGTCCTCCGATCCTGCCACGACCCTCGATCCTCCCTTGAGTCTCCCTCGCGGCCTCGACTCTCGACCCTCGATCCTCCCTCGAGACTCCCTCGCTTCCTCGATGCTCGACCCTCGATCCTCTCCTCCCCGCGCCGCCAGTCCCGCGCCGAGGAACAGCGGGGGCGGCTACTACAACCACAACTTCTTCTGGCTGGAGGCGGGCGCCCCGCCCCCGTGCCAGAGGATGGAGACTCGAGGACCGAGGCTGAAGAGTCGAGGGTCGGGGTTCGAGGTTCGATTAGTAGGATCGAAGATTTGAGATTCGAGGTTCGAGGATGAAGGATCGAGGTTCGAGGTTTTGGAGGTTCGAGGTTCGAGGGACGAGGATCGAAGATCCAGTCGTCGAGGATCGAGGGTCGAGGATCGATTTGTAGGGGGGCGGACGAGGACGGGACGGAGGCGAGGGGACAACAGGCACTGAAGTGTTGCGTGTTCATAGTGGTGTGGCGGCTTTAACGGGGAGTCGGGAGGAGCGTTCGAGAAGGCAGTGGGCCGTCTTGGGAGGAGGAGGAGCTGGAGGAGGAGGAGGAGGAGGAGGAGGAGGAGGAGGAGGAAGCAGAGGACGCTCTGCAGGAGGGAGAGATCGCCCTTCGCTTCTCTCCCGCATCTGTCCCCCCAGGCCCCTTTAAATCTGTCTGCTCACATGGCGACCATTAGTGGATGTGCAAGGATGCTGGAGCCTGAGGCGTGCACCTTGCCGAAGGCATCAATGCCCGCAAGCACGGGAGCGGTTGCGGCACCAGCGCGCCGCCCTCATGGGCCAGCCCCCGGGTCCGACGGATGCACGTCTTGTCCCGCCCTGTCCCAAGAAAAACGCCGACTTGTCCGCGGCCGGCCGCCGCCCGAGCTGGAAGGGGATCGGGGGCAACGCTATCGCCAGGCGGGGTGCGGCCAAGTTCTTCATTACCGCAAGCTAATACTTGGCGACGGTGCCGCCTCATAATGCCCTGTGTGTGAAATACTGACATTTGAAGTCTTTGTTATGGCGACCTCGCCTTCGGTGAACCACTGGGGGTCATTGGTGCGCGATCGAGATGTGTCAAGGGGCTGGAAATCATGATCGTTCGCCAGCTAAAAGAACTACTTTCTTCATTGCTGAATGTGCCAGTGGTGTCGCAAACAAGGGCAACACGGAACAGATGAAGCGAAGTAGAGCAAGTAGGAGTATAGGTTCAAGAGTGGACGCATCTTTCCCCGATCGCCCATTGATCGCCGATAGAGGCCCGGCAGCCCACCCCGCCCAGGAACGCGCGGTTGTGTTGTCGCGGGCCTATCGTCGATCAATCGGCGATGTATCGCCGATTTCCCCGTCTCAGCAGGTCCCCCCTATCGTTCCCCCCGTTCGGCGGCGCGCCTTTGGGGGAAGTGAGAGGGAGCAGGCTTTCGCAGAAGTCGGCGGGGCTTCGTATATTTTTTTTCCGACGGCCAGGACGTCTTCCGAGCCTTCTGCGAAGGCCCGCCCATTCTGATCGCCCCCCTTGTAGGCCTCCCGGATGGGGTCCGAGTAGATGGGGTCGCCGGATCGTTCCGCATTGCCGATGCATCGGCGGTGTGCCTCGACGTGGATCCCGTTTTGCTTCACGTCGATGTTGCCGATGCATCGTCGATGCGGCACGAGGAGGGGAAGGAGATGGCGGAAAAGGAGGATGAGAAGGAAGAGGAGGAGAAAGGGGAAGGAAAAAGATGAGGAGAGGAGGAGGAGGAGGAGGAGACGGAGGAGAAGGGGGAGGAACAAAGATGAGGAGAGGAGGAGGAGGAGGAGGAGGAGGAGAAGGAGAATGAGGAGGAGAAGGCTATGCGTGGGAGCAGGAGGAGGAGGAGGAGGAGGAGGAGGAGGAGGAGGAGGCGGCGGCGGCGGCGGCGGCGGCGAGGGGGGGTCGCCCTCCGGGGAGGTGGGGGGGGGCCTTTTCGGCCGATGCTGGCGCGGGCGGCGCGACGGCGTGGTCTGGGGGGGGTGTAAGCAGTCGCTTCCTTTACCAAGTTGCTGTTTTCCTCGCCCCCCGAAATGTCGAGGCCCATTCTATCAGCTAGGGTCCGACGATAGCTCCACGACGGCGGCGCTAATGCGCCGATCGGCCTTCTGTGGGCTACGTTCAGGCTCCAGAACTGAGTCGACAGAACGGTAAGGAATGCGAGCAATCACGGGTAAGTGGGGTCGCAGAGGACGTGCCCCCGGGCGCTCGGGGCACGCTCGGAGACGGGCCTGAGTCCAGAAGCTCCATTCGGTCTGCGAGCCTAGGAGGGGGTCTAGTTCAGATGCGCGTAGGACACCACTCCGCTGCACCTCCCAGGCGCCCACGAAGGCGACGGCAGTTGCACAGTACAGCTCGCAGCCCCGCAGGGAGGGCGAGGATGAATTCTGCTACGCATAGGAGATCGCTCCGCTGGACCTCCCAGGAGCCCACGAAAACCGCGACGGTTGCGCAGTTTGCAGCCCGGCACGGATCGGCGGCAAGCCCAGGGGGAGGAAGTGAGAGGGGGCGGGCCCTCTCAGAAGGCGCGGAAGCCTCCTGGCCTCCTGAGAAGTCCCCCGAAGACATAGAACATGTTTCAGAAGGCCAGAGCGCTTCTGAGAAGCCCCGCCGCCTTCTGAAGAGGCATTCTCCTTCTCAGGCCCCCCCTCGGTCGCCGCCGATCCATCCACCCCGAGTCACCGCCGTCTCGCAGCGTGATGCTCGATGTCTGTTCATGGGAGCCTTGGGCGGCGGCACTGCGGTCAGTTTTTCCTGCATCCGGACCGCATTTGAACCGTATTGGGCACCTCTTCCTCGCCCCTTGTGTTCCTCCGGTAACTCGAGTCTGGATCTGCTTCTGGGTTTTCACCAACTTTCAAGCGGGGCTCAGGAAGGAGCGTCATGGTTGCCAGTCCCTCAACAACCATGAGTTCGCACCTGGGGACTTACACGGAGATTGCACCTAAGGCTCTCAGTGGGCCCGACTGATCAGCACGTCAGGAAGTCCAATGGTAGGTAGTTTTCTCATTGACACCGTCAGGTAGCTATTCCTATTCTTTTTTTCGCATTCCTTGTGAATGGGCAAATATGGTTCCAAATCCCCGAGTCTTGGAGCCGACTGGGGGTCTGAGGTGGCCCAGCACTGGTGCCAGCGACCAGAAAGGGTTGAGAACGTTCGATGTTCAAGGTTCGAGCAGGTTGCTGTTTTTGTTCGGCCTCCGGGAGCTTTTTTCGGGCCCTGGCACCGTCAAGAACGGATTTTGGGTGAAAAACCCCATCAGATGGTTCCCGTGCGAGGTCTGGGGACCGATTTTGAGCGGATTTGTTTCCTTCCCCCTTCCTCTACCGATTATCTCTCAGTTCAGAGCCCCCGGTTTCCTCCAACCCGAGTCACCGCCGTCTCACCATGTGGTGTGGCCATCGCACCGTTTCTGGGACCACCGAGTTGTAAAAGCGATGGTTGTTCTCAACAAGCGGATCACGTTGACCGGCGCGCCTTTTTTGCTGCCGGGGGACGGAGCGGACAGCTTGAGCGGGAACGAGTCGTAACCGCAGGGCTTAAAGAGGGTGTGCGAGAGGGCACGCGTGAGCACACGGCATCAAGTTATGTGTGCAGCAAGCCTGGGGGTCGGGGGCCATTTCTATTTTACCGCCAACCCGCAGGGCTTCGCATAGGCCGCGTGCGGGCAGACACGGCAGGCCCCCCCGCCCACCTGGAAGGCCTCTGGAGGGCTCTCCCAGACGAGCGGGCCACTTTCTCCAAAAGGACCATCCTGCGAACAGCCACGCTCGTGCGGTCGAGCCCGTGCTGTTCTCGAGCCGCTTTTTGGCTGGGGACTGCCCACGCGGGATCCGCAGGCGTGCGGGCGGCCATGCCAGGCTCCTTGTTGCGGCTCTTGTTGGCAGGCTGCCTGGCCGCGATGGCGAGGCAGGGATGGATCCATTGTCACCGCCTGGAGGCGCGAGGCTGGGGGACCTCGGCAGGCGGTGGGTACTAATGTATTCGGGCCCTTGGGGGGGAAATATATTACATGATGTAATCTGCTTAAACGTACAGACCATATCTACCGCCAGCTGGGGTCCCAGGAAGTCAGTTCCCCATGCGATGGATATGGCTCAATCCCTGCCTCGCAACGATTTCCCTGGGCTGCAACGAGAAGACCGCGGCTTCTTTCAACAGCAGCCTGGTATCGGCGGTGACCGGCGGTGTCGGAGCCTGGTCGCGGTCCGTAAAGACCGTCGGGGACTGCGCGGCGGTCGTCGACCCAGCCCTCAGACCCTGCCAGGCCGTCCCTATCTTCCCCCTGCAGATGCAGGGCGACAACTGGGAGATCAACGCCCCGTACGCGACCGGCCTTGATACCCTGGACGTGACCGACCTATCTTTTGGAGCCAGCTGGGAGGCTGAGCTGGCCCAGCATTGGTTTCGGCCAGCCGACAGGGGGGAGAAAGGGGCCCGGTCGCCGCCACGGTTGGACGCGGCTCGAGCAATTGATCAGTTTCGACCGTGGGAGAGCTCTGGGGATAGATGTTGTACGAATTTGTTGTCATTCAGCCCCGATGTGCCGATTTTCTTTGGGCTTATCCAGTTCAGGATCCCCGGCCGCCTCCAACTGATCCCTGCGTTGCGACTCAGCTTCGGCGATCTGGATTGCGGAGTTCAATTTTACGGTCCACAACCTTAGCATCCAACTGACCGCACAGGTGGACCTTGCGACGTGGTTGTGGTCCAAGGCTCCCAAGTTCACGCAGACGAAGCTGTTGCAAGTGGCCGGCTTTAGCGCCCGCGCCGTCGCCAGGGTGGAGTGTGTGGACGGCAGCTCCCTCAGGATGCTGCTGGACCCGGCCGAGGACAGCCTGACCCTGTCGAAGATTGAGCTGGGCATATCGGCCCTCAGTCTCGATGTGTCCCCCCATTTCGTTCAGCTGCTCAGGCGCCCGCTGCTGCAGGGGACCACGTTGACACCTCCGGCGCCGTGGGGCCCGCGGATGCTGGGGGTCATTTGTTCGACCACGACGAAGGAGTTGGAGGGGTCCCTGGTGATCTGAGCCGTGGCACGCGACTCCTCCTGGTCCTCTGCTGTTGCAGATCTTGACGTGATTGCAGTCTCGATAGCGTCGCCCCGCTTGCCCCAAATGTCTAGCGCCATCCGTAGCTGTTCTGTGCTGCTCCAGTCGATCGTCGTGCTCGTCTTCCCGGGCGTGGCTGGGCACCTTTGGCCTGTGCAGAGCTGCGGCGGTCCTAGAGAGCCGCCATTGCTTGCATTACGGCAACGTTGCGTCATGCTTCCGTGTAGTCCGCCCTAAATGGTTGGTGCAACACAGCTTTTAGGTGCAGCGACAGTTGTTGTAAATCCTTGTTCTTTTGCTCGGGACCGATTCCAGTGAATGTTCGGGGCACGCCAACTATATACCAACACCGAGCTTGACCAGGGCAATAATCCTTAGCCTAGCATGGGTGTACAGTTATGCCTTCCGTGCCAAGCCAGAAGAATCTGGCAGGTATTGGTGGTGGTATATACTTCGCGCCCACCCCGATGTTGCAGCTGGTGTGCGGTCTTGCTCGATACACTCACATATTGCCGATCCGTAGTATACAACGAATGCTTGTGACCGATGCGGTCGCTGCAAGGGCAGCGCTTCGTCGGACCGTGCTGCTCGATCGGAGACCTCTCTAATCCGCCTCATCCTCTACCATCATTATCCACTTCCCTCATCCTCCATTTCTCTCCTCCCTCTCCCTCTCCGCCTCCCTATCCTCAGCCCCATTCCTCCTTTCTCTCTCTCTCTCTCTCTCACACTCGCATGATCAAATTGAGAAATGCAAGGACAACTGGGGAATGTCGCAGCCAACCAGGGACTGTTTTCATGCTCCTGTGCTTCTGTGCTCTGCCTCATTCCTCCCCCAACCTCCTCTCCCTCCCTTTCCTCCCCTCTTCTCCCTCCTTTCCCTCTCCTCCTTGGACCCTTCTTGCTAACCAGCTCTTTGGAACCTGCGGAGCCTTCGGTGCGAGAGGAGGAGCAAAGCCCTACCTGTTCAGAATCCTACTCACCCCATCGCCCTCATTGTCCCAATTGTCCGCCTCCTTGTCCTCCCCCTCGTCCTGTCCGCGCCCGGAGATGGCGCCGACGGGCACCGGTGGCAAGCCGTCGGCCAGCCTCGAGGGAGCCATCAATGAGGCCTTCGGGTCCATGGACGAGTTCAAGGACTCGAGAGGAGGAAGAGGAGGAGGAGGAGGAGGAAAGGGAGGAGGAGTGGAGGCAGGAGGAGGAGCGGGGGAGCAGCGCATGAGAAGCAGAAGGAGTGCGGGGGGGAGGAGGAGTGGAATGATGGAGTCCCTCGTTGTCGGGTCTGTTTCGCAATGCCCGAGGCGTGACGCGTTAGCGCCTCAACCTGGCGAGACCACCCCCTGCTCGTCGTCCACTTCGTCGTCGTCGTCCTCCTCCTCATCCCTCCCTCTGTGTCTTGTCTTTGAGGGTGCGGCGTCTGTATCTGCTCAGTGACCCTCACACACTTCTTCCTTCGGCTCGCCGATGGGCTGCAATCAGCGGATCGAGAAGCACACAAGCACATTTTCCTCCGACGCGTTGAAGATTCCACTCAGCGTTAAAGACGGTGGCGGGCTATACTCAAGGTGAGTTGCTGCAAGAAGCACGCACACTCGCACCCTCGCGCTCCCCGACGCGGGGGAGGATGACGACCACGAGAATGACCACGAGCAGATAAGGAGGCTCCCACTCGACGGATCTGCCGTCCAACAGGCGGATTCAGGAAGAGAGAGGAGCACGGAGGGAGGAGGGGGAGGGAGGGAGTGAGTCAGGCAGGGTGGGGGGAAGCGGAGGCAGGGACACGGAGGAGGAGGAGGAAGAGCAGGATGGGGCGGATGACACGTTCGTCCAGTGTAAACCCAAGACTCATCAACGACATTGCTAGACTCACTCCCTCCAAGTTACCTCTCCATAGGCCCCTGCAAGAATTTATCTCCAATGAGGGAATTGCCCTTTTGGCAAACAACTGTTTGAAACTCCGGACTTGTGCCAGAACGCCACTATTGGGACATCAACACCGCGAACCACCGTCACTGTTGCGTCTGGACGATCCTGAGTCGCGGCAAAAATTATTCCTGGGACTTCAACACCTCGAATCAACGTGACTGCTGCGCCCTGAAATTCCGACATCATGCCGAAACGCCGTTTCTGGTACGTTAGCCATCGTTGGAATTGTTGGAAACTCATACAAGGAATGTGCGCGGCGCTAAGGCGAGGGCCGCATTTTGAAAAAGAGCCGCCTTCCGTCCATGAGATCCTTGTAGACTTGTAGGACGACTGCGCGCGGCGCCGAGTCGAGCGCCACACGTACGGAACGGTGGCCGCCTCCCACTCGTGAGCAGCATTCATGAGCACATAGTTAGCCGCTATCACGTGGCATCGCAATACTTGTTGACTGCGACACGCCACGCCGTGGCCGAAGAAATGGTGTCCTGCCACAGCGCTGGAAGGGCCTCCACACCCCCAGCTGCTTCGCAGGCGTGCCTGTAAACTTCCTGGGGCCACGTTGCTCGTGGTCGCCCCCTCTTTCTCTGGGTGGGAGGGGGGAGGAGGAAGGAGGAAAAGGGCTGGAACACTGCGCAACGCACAGCGTCGTCACCTGGTCATTCGTGAACAGTGTTGCGCAAATCTCTAAGACGAGTGTGCGCGGCGCCAAAGCGAGGGCCACAGTTTGAGCACAGCTCTTCCAAGCTGCTTGAGGCCAATGCGCGCGACGTTTCGGCGAGAGTCACACTTTGAGCACGGGCCGCCGTCCAACCGTGAAGCTCTTGGAAACCTTCCAGGATGTCTCACGCGCCCGCCATTTCGATCGGTATACCTATCTTGTACATGTGTATATATATGTGTATATATATATATGTGTATAGATGGCGAATTCTTTATAGCGTTCGAACTGGGTGGGCAGGATCTGCCATGGATCCCGTAGAGAACGTCATTTAGGAATTCCAGCGGTGCAGGTTGATCGTTGACCGTCACGGGTCGGCTCAAGTCCAACATGATCGATCTACGAAGCTTGAACGGAATGTCAAACAGTTGAGGCATGGCACCGTTGTCAAGACACCTGATTGGGCGACGGGCAATTGCAATACTGAGCGTATCGATATTGATGTAACGTGCTAGGGGCTGTGTTGTGATGTGCCGTGCTGGCTTGTTAATACCGTGATTGTGTTCTAAAGCATTATGGACTGAGTCCTCTTGAGCATCCAAGTCCTGACCGAATTGATGTGGATCTTAAGCTCTAGCTGCAGAACAAACCCAGTAGCTGCCCCAGAGCTAGTTGCAGTGGAAACGTGCGGGACGTTCAATCAACTCAACCTCAAGATCCGATTCTTTTCCAAAACTCCGCATATATTAAGGATCACGGACGCGCCACAGGATGTGCCAGGGGCGCTATAGGGGATGCGCCAGGGGGCGCGTCAGGGGACGTACCCTGGACGTGTCAGGGATTTGCCGACTTGCCAAGGTGCGTGCCATGGGGTGACCAGATGACGTCATGCCAAGTGTCGTTGCAAGGGGCGCGCCACGGAACAGGCAGGGGAAACGCTTGGGGACGAGCCAGGAAGCGCGACAGAGGACGAGCCCGGGAACGTGCCACGCCGAATGGCGTGTTAGGGGACGTGCCAGGGCACGTCACTCCAGAACGTTGCAGGGGACGCGCCAGGGGGCGCGCTAGCGCACCAGGGGCGGACGTGCGGGGTTGGCGGCGATGCGCTATTGCGGCAAGCCGTTCGCTCGAGACATCCTCAACGAGTCCGCATGTTAGACATCCGATTTGGTGACATGGAGACGTGAACACAAGCGTTTCGTTCGAGACATCCTCAATTCATCGTCATGTCAGACATCCGCCTGGGCGGCCTGGACACTTGAAAACAAACGTTTCGCTTGAGGCATCTTCAACACATATTCATGTTATGCATCCGCATGGGCAGCCTGTACGCGTGAACGCAAGCGCTTCGCTAGAAACATCTTGCCCACATCCTCATGCTAGACATCCGCCGTCCCGATCTCGACACGTGAAAACAAGCGTCTCGCTGGAGACGTCTTCAACACATGCTCATGCTAGACATCCGCCTGGGCAACCTGAGCGCGTGAAAACAAGCGTTTCGCTTGAGTCGTTCGCAGCACTTCCTCATGCTAGACATCTGCCTGGGCGACTTGGACACGTCAAAGCAAACGTCTCGCTCGAGACATCTCAGCACATCTCCATGGACAAATCTCCATGGACAAAGATCCGATTGGGCGACTTTGGCAAGTAAAGAAGAACGGTTCGTTCGGGATTTTCTCAACACATCCTCAAATTAGACGTGCGCCTGGGCGACGTGGACACGGGAAACCACGCGCTGCGCTCGAGACATCCTCAACACATCCTCATGCTAGACATATGCTTGGGCGTCATGGAGGCGTGAAAACAAGCGTCTCGCTCGAGACATCCTCAACCGACTGAGACATTCGCAACACACGAACATTCGTATTTTGCCATGTATTTCATCGATCGGACATTTCAAAACACAGCTTTTCGCTCGGGGCATTCTCAACTGATTAATTCGCCGGCCCTCTTCGACCCCATTGTTCTTGTGAAAATATATTTGCCAGCCTCCTTCACGTCGAAGCCGGGGGAAACAATCTTAAAAGAGAACCCTGGGCTCCAAACCGTCTTGAGGACAAAAAAACCCTCACATATTATCATGGATTTGCATTTCGTTGTTCGCCTAACGGGTTCCAGTGCGCATGATGAGTTCCGCAAAGCACTTCTCTTCCAGCAGTGGCTGCAGCGGCAGCCGCAGCGGCACCAGAGATTTTTGGCGCAGACGACCCAGGTTTCGCTGTAACGTTACCCGATGTCCGAGACGCATAGTACAGCTTGGGCAAGGACCGATTCGCGGAATTTTGCAATGCCGGCTACGAGAACAAATACATCAGGTTCTAAGACATGACGTGTTCTTTCGAGCGTGGTGCTTCACAGGGCACCAAGACTGCGGGCAACGATGAAGCAATCACCATCGTGCGTGTGAGCTGAATACTGAATGCCCTCGTGATTCCCGTTACCAACCGCAACATGAATTGTTTGAAGCAGTTCGGTCTTTTGAAAAAACATGATGGACCCACGAACCCGGAAAGGGATAAAGACATGTGCAGCATGGTCACGTTTTCACGATACCCAACTGGGCGACATCCCACGAAACATCCCACGAGACACCCCGCGAAACATCCCACGAGACACCTCACGAAACATTCCACGAGACACCTCACGAAACATTCCACGCGACACCCCGTGAAACAGTCCACGAGACACCCCACGAACAGGCAACCACTCAACCAGACACGCCACGAAACATTCCACGGGGGTGCGACTGGGTGTGGTCGTGCTGGGGTGTGGTCGTGCTGGGGTGTGGTCGTGCTGGGGAGTGGTCGTGCTGGGGTGTGGTCGTGCTGGGGGGTGTGTCGTGCTGGGGGGTGGTCGTGCTGGGGGGTGGTCGTGGGGCGTGGTCGTGCTGGGGCGTGGTCGTGCTGGGGCGTGGTCGTGCTGGGGTGTGGTCGTGCTGTGGTGAGGTCGTGCTGGGGTGTGGTCGTGCTGGGGTGTGGTCTTGCTGGGGTAGGGTCGTGCTGGGGTCGGGTCGTGCTGGGGTGTGGTCGTGCTGGGGTATGGTCGTGCTGGGGTGGGGTCGTGCTGGGGTGGGGTCGTGCTGGGGTCTGGTCGTGCTGGGGTGTGGTCGTGCTGGGGTATGGTCGTGCTAGGGTGGGGTCGTGCATTTCGCTCGAGACATCCTGCCAAAATTCAAGGAAATCGTACAAAAACAAACGAATTAGTCGAGACATCCTCGGAATTCGCTCGCCTCAAGCGCGTTTCGCTCGAGACATCCCCAACTCTGCAAAACCAGCGTTTCGCTCGAGACATCCTCAACAAATTCTGAAAAACAAGCGTTTCGCTCGAGACATCCTCAAATTTTAATCCGCCGTTTCGCCGAGACATCCTCAAATTTTAATCCGCCGGCCTCCTTCGACCTCGATATTTATCAGGGAAAAAATCCGCCGGCCTCCTTCAAGTTGGCACCGGGGGACATGTTTACATAGTAAAAGAGAACCCTGGGCCGGCGCCCTTTCCGGGAAAATGAGACTACAGAACTTCAACACTGATTAAACATATCGGAGTATGCTACCACTGTCGTTGAGGCGACGCCATTTACAGGAAAGGCCAGGGCATGCGGAGGTGCAAGCAAGCCCGTGAGATAATACAGGGTTGTCCAACATATGAACCGTTGCTAGGTCACAGGACCCAGTTCAGGGAATGGGGCGAAGAGTTGTTGAATACAGTTGCCCAATTGAATCACGGTTACCCAGAGCTGGAAGTAATCGACAAATTTCCCAACCATGGATGAGGCGTTACACGATGACGAATATGGTGATATGATACAAATGGCGACCACAAGGTTATTATTGAACGATAACCCCAAGTATTTCCGAACCAAGCTACCGAATTATTACAAAACGCTGGAATTTGAGATAGACGCATTCGTGTTGCAAGTGGTTTTCAAGGACGTCGAAATTCATCGTGGGTTCTCGTCGAAGATTTGTGCAAGTGCTGTTAGTGCCCTTGCGAGCAGGTGCTGTTTGGGAAACATTTGACACATCGAGGTCCGCCAGCTTTGGAAACAAGAGGGTAAGACGAGGATACGTCAAAGCTACCCAGGTTGGAAGGCATGAGAAACTGGCAGATGCTATAACGAGGGGCGGCATGTCCATGCACCAGAGGCACCGATCAACACCTGACCAGTGGAAGGCATGCGCTGGCACCAGCTACAAAGTGCAAGTTAGATCTAACCTGCATTCGGGCTGTTTTGTCAACGTCCTTGCTGGTGAATTGAGCCCAGGATCTGAGATCCAGGTCCTCGTCGACGCGGCTTCAAACCGATGTTATAGAAGTCGGTTGGCCATGTTGCGCGATCTGGTGCTTTGTGATTTTGGAACCCGGAACGCGTCGCGTATGAGGAGGTCCATGCATGTTCACGCCCAATTCAGATTCACCTTTGGCTTACACAAGTGATTATGCAAATAGCTTTTGCGTGTGACCTTACCTGTTCGGATGGAATTCAAGTGTAGTTGCACCGGCCATCTGTTCCACAACCAGCCGTTTCCACATGCGGCCTATCAGACAAGAGGGGGTGCTACGTGCGTCCGGACTGGGTGAGCACGATTTTTTTTGGATATTGAAGGAAACATGGTTTAGGCATCCCAGTGGTCTATGTTAGTCGTTAGTCGTTGGCCGCAAGTGTTTTGCTCAAGTTCAGCTTGCCTCCATGGAACATGTGCTCCTATCATACTTTTCAGGACGACGCCGACGCCGCCGTTTTCAGAATCGACCCTTGGACCTGTTCCGGAGCGCGCCTTGGCCAGGATTTCGAAGCGGGCGACCACGAAAGGGAACCTCTGGAGGCTTGAGAAACGCCCAAAAGTTTGGACCCTCGATCGGCGACCCCTGATATCCGCTGATATTTTTCGGTTTACATCTGCGGCGCCAGATGTGTCGGCGTCGACAGTTTCCCTGTGGGTGGCTCCTGCCCAGGATCACCTTTACTTTTTCCGAGGTGCGAAGTTGTTCTTGCGGGCCAAAATCCACGAACCAAGCCTAGGATTGAAACATGATGGACCCACGAACCCGGAAAGGGATATAGACATGTGGAGCATGGACACGTTTTCATGATACCCAACTGGGCAACACCTCACGAAACATCCCACGAGACACCTCACGAAACAGCCCACGAGACACCTCACGAAACATTCCACGAGACACCTCACGAAACATTTCACGAGACACCCCGCGAAACATTCCACGAGACACCCCACGAAACATTCCACGACGACAGGCAACCACTCAACCAAGGCGGTGTGGTCGTGCTGGGGAGTGGTCGTGCTGGGGTGTGGTCGTGCTGGGGGGTGGTCGTGCTGGGGGGTGGTCGTGCTGGGGGGGGTGGTCGTGATGGGGCGTGGTCGTGCTGGGGCGTGGTCGTGCTGGGGCGTGGTCGTGCTGGGGCGTGGTCGTGCTGGGGTGTGGTCGTGCTGTGGTAAGGTCGTGCTGGGGTGCGGTCGTGCTGGGGTGTGGTCTTGCTGGGGTGGGGTCGTGCTGGGGTGTGCTCGTGCTGGGGTGGGGTCGTGCTGGGGTGTGGTCGTGCTGGGGTGTGGTCGTGCTGGGGCGTGGTCGTGCTGGGGCGTGGTCGTGCTGGGGTGTGGTCGTGCTGGGATGTGGTCGTGCTGAGGTGTGTAGTGCTGGGGGCGTGGTCAGTGCTGGGGTGGGGTCGGCTGGGGTGGGGTCGTAGCTGGGGGGGGTTCGTGGGGGTTGATCAGCCCC
>CAUYUJ010018117.1:0-7500 GCA_963575745.1 Prorocentrum cordatum
AGCCACATTTTGAAAACGACACGCCCTCAATCCGTGAAACTCTTGCAAATGTTGAGATCGAATGTGCGCGGCGCTAAGGCGAGAGCCACATTTTGAAAACCACCCGCCCTCCATTCGTGAAACTGGTGTCAACTTTTCAGTTCCAGAGTCATCTATGGTGAGGAAGTCTTGGGCGAAACGCCCGGCCCCCCCTAAAAACTGGCTTCGGGGTGCGACAGGGAGAAAAAATGTATAAGGAAAAGGAATGGAGGAGGGGGAGGATGAGGATGAGAATGAGGATGAGGATGAGGATGACGAGGAGGAGGAGGAAGAGGAGGAGGAGGAGAAAGAGAAGGAGGAGGAAGAGAAGGAGGAGGAAGAGGAGGAGGGTGAACGGAACGGAACGGAGCGTAACGACTGCGAGCAATGGCGGCAGTGTACATTCGTAAATGGAAGTCGACGATGGCCAGCTTAGTATACGCATGTGGACTTTCGATATTCCACTGCTGAGTGTGTTCCAGCGACGCCGCTTGGGGGGGGCTGGCCTTCGACCACCCTGCGAGGAACACTCGTGGTGGCTGGCCTGGGTACCATGTCCCGTGCAGGCGGACTTGGGCGAGTAAGAGGAGCAAGAGGAAAAGATGAGGGAAGAAGACAACCGGCCTGGCCAAGGTCAGCGCAACTCGTCAGGCGACGGCGCAAACCTGCTGCTGGGCAGAAAGCGAGCGAGACGCGTGCCCGGCTCACGGCTAGCGGCCAGTCAGCCGCAGCGATCCAGGCGAAGGCGCGCAAGCCGAGGCTCCAGGCCCAGGACTTGGACGGCCAAGGCCTGCGAGGGTGCTCGCAGATCGCTGGCACCGCGCACCAGTTGCCCTGGCTGGCTGCCGGCGGGCGCAGCCGCCTTCCCCCCCCCTCCCCCCCCTCCCGAAGCGGGCAACCTGACAAAGAGGATCGGCGCGCCCAGCCGCCCCCCCCCCCTCTCCCTTCACCTCTTCCTCCCAGACCTGGGCGTCGCGAACGAAAGCACCGTGGACTGTTTTCGCCCCGTCTCGAGCCCAAGGGCCCTCACGGATCGGCGCGCCTCGAAGATGGCACAGAAAGAGAAAGGATCGTGAGTCCTGGTAGTGAGTCCTGGTCGTTGCATGTCTTTGTGTTTTTCTTCACGTCGTCGGGTCTCGGGGTCACCCTGTGTCGGGTCTCGGGTATCGGGTCGGGTCTTTCGTCGGTCTCTCTGGACCTCCGACGAGGGCATTTCTGTCTAACGAGGTCCCTTGAGCGCTCGGCCGTATCCCTTGCTAAAAACACCAACAACAAATATATAACAACAAAAACGTCGTGCTTGCAATTGGAAGACGCCCAGATGTCAAAGTCTCCCGCTTCCTCCACCTCCTCCCCCCACCGGACCTCCCCTCTTTCATCCTTACCTCTTCTATCTTCCTCCTCCTCCTCCTCCGCCTCGTCCTCCTCCTCTTCCGCTTCTTCATCATCATCATCATCATCATCATCATCATCATCATCATCATCAGCATCATCATCATCATCAGCAGCAGCATCATCATCATCCTCATCCTCATCCACATCCTCATCCTCATCATCAGCATCATCGGCAGCATCAGCATCATCATCATCATCATAATCAGCAGCAGCATCAGCATCATCAGCAGCAGCATCAGCATCATCATCAGCAGCATCAGCATCCTCATCCTCATCCTCATCCTCATCCTCATCCTCATCCTCATCATCATCATCATCATCATCATCATCATCATCCTCATCCTCATCCTCATCTTCATCATCATCAGCATCATCGTCATCATCATGATCCTCATCGTCATCGTCATCGCCATCGTCATCCTCATCATCATCATCATCAGCAGCAGCAGCATCAGCATCAGCAGTACCAGCATCATCATCATCAGCATCATCATATCAGCAGCATCATCGTCATCACCACCACCCTCACCACCACCAGCATCATCATCATCAGCAGCAGCATCAGCAGCAGCAGCATCAGCAGCAGCAGCAGCCTCATCATCATCACCATCATCAGCAGCATCATGAGTTTCATCATCAGCAGCAGCATCATCGTCATCATCATCCTCCTCATCATCATCACCATCAGCATCATCAGCAGCGTCATGATCAGCATCATCATCACCACCATAAGCAGCAGCAGCAGCATCAGCATTACCATCATCATCACCACCATCACCCTCGTCCGAATCATCATCATCATCATCATCATCATCATCAGCAGCAGCATCATCAGCATCAGCATCGTCCTCATCATCAGCAGCAGATGCATCATCATCATCATCATCATCATCATCATCATCATCATCATCATCATTATCATCACCCTCCTCCTCCTCATCATCATCAGCATTATCATCATCATCATCATCATCATCATCAGCATCATCATCATCATCATCATCATCATCATCATCATCATCATCATCATCATCATCATCATCATCATCATCGCCATCATCAGCATCATCATCATCATCCTCATCCTCATCCTCATCCTCATCCCCCTCCCCCTCCTGATCATCCTTCTCTGCCTCCTCTGCATCTCCTTCTGCCTCTGCCATCCCCAGGGGGGTCCCTGCCAGAGAGGTCCCCACAGGGAGCCGCTACCCCGCGTTGGCTTGGCGGGCGAAGGTGCGGTTTCTCTGGGCAAGCTGGGGTTCGGAGGCGGGCAGGAGCGGGCTGGGCAGCCGCGGGCCGCCCCCCCGACGACCCCCCCCTGGGACTGCCCTCTCCCTGGGCGGACGTCGCGGGGTCAACGCAGTCGCCTCCTCGGCCTTGCAGCCCTCCGCCAACGGACGCGAGCCCGTAGACCCAACACACAATCCGCTTACAGGAGGACGCCTACCGACCTACCTACCGACCTACCTACCTCCTCCTCCTCCTGCTCATCCTCCTCCTCCTCCCCCTCCTCCTCATCCACCTCATCCTCCTCATCCTCCTCTTCCTTTGCCTCTGCCTCTGCCATCCCCTCGCCGCGACGGCCTCGAGGTCGTTGCCATCCTCGGCCACCAGGACGTTGAGCTCGCCCAGGCGCAGCATCTCCTCCTCGATCTGCTGCGTGAGGGTGTTCACCTTTGGTGATGCCCCGCTGAAGGGCGGACGAAGAGGCGGAAAAAAAGGGAAGGACGAAGGGAAGGAGGAGAAGGAGATGGAGGGAACCGGAGGGGGAGGAGTAGGAGGAGAAAGGATCCCCGAATCCCCCTCTCGCATCTCTCCCATAAACCCGTCCACCCTGCCCCACATCTCCCCTGCTCATCACCAACTCCACATCCCTCTCTCCCCAAGTCGGAATGCCAGCTGGTGAGGGGGGCCCCCCTCTATACCTTCCGCGTCTTCCCCCTCCGCTCCTCTCAGTTGCCCAGTGCCGCAGAGGCTGGTAACCGCAGCGAGAGAATGGAAAGGCAAAAAAACATGCGATGAGGAGGAGGGAGTGGAGCAGCAACAGTAGAAGGGAGGATAGGGTATGAGTGAGGCGTATATGCGTCTGTCCTCTTGCCCTACGCCACTACGACGCCGGCTGCAGCGCAGGGACCCAGAGGCGATACCGACATCAACACTCCAGGTCGACGCGGATGCACCCCAGGCACCAGTGCCGACGCCCCGAGCCTTAAGGTGCGCGGGTTTGAGTGCACCCTCCCTCCCCTCCTTTCACAGCCACTCCCTTCCTCCCTCTCGCCCTCCCTCCTTCCCTCCCCTCCTTCCCACTCCTCCCTCCTCTGGAGACCTTCGGAAAGCTGCAGAAACTTTAGAGAACTTCCAACAGCCTCCAAACGCCTCCTCATCATAAATACGTCTCCTCCCCCCTCCTCCCTCCTGGCTATTCCTTCCCTTCCTGCCCCTCATATTTCTCTCCAATCCTGGTGGGGTCTGCGGGGATCTCTGGAAATGCGCAGGGTCCTCTGGGAGTCACGCAAGGCCCTAGGAAGCGAGCAGCGGGAATTCATACTCAAGACGGGCTTCAGAGGGCCTCTGAGAGATCCAAGACGATCCCAGAGGATCCCAACATGCCCGCAAGACAGCCCCAAGACTCAAGACGGCCCTGAAGCCCCAAAGACAGCCCAAGAATGCCCCTAGAGAGACTGTCTCAAGATCCGAACAGGCTGCCCCAAGATGGCTCAAGACACAAACACACACACACACACACACACACACACAAGCATTACACCCCCACACACACACACACACACACACACACACACACACACACACACACACACACACACACACACACACACACACACACACACACACGCGGCGCGCGCCGCGCGCAGCCGCGTACACTCTCTCACACACACACGCACGCACGCACGCACGCACGCACGCACGCACATACACACACACACACACACACACACACACACACACCAACAAAAAAACTGATTAAACAGGCCAATCAAGGCCCTCCAAAGTGTCCCAGCATGTACTTTCCATGAAGCTAGACCCACGCGCGCGCGCTTCGCTCGCTTAGGTTCTAGCCAAACAAACTCGTATCGTGGCGCTGACACGTCTGCAGCCAATTCATGCAGCTCCTCGGGATCCGCTTGGACACTTGCGGCCTCGCGATCATACGGGGGGCGGGGTGATGTCGAAAGGATTCTCGGGCGCTTGTCCGAGGCTTCAGTCGCCGCCCTCAGGCCGAGCTCAGACAATGAGGAGTAAGGTGTGGATAGTCACGAGGGTGCTGAAAAAACTGGGGACAGCGGACCAGGCACAACAATGCGCAACAGCGTTGCATCCGAATATTTCTGCTGCCGTCCTTTTCGAACCTTCCCTCCTGGAATTCGTCATCCCTCCTTCCTCATCCTGCCTTCCTTCCCAGACCACTCCCACGTCTGCCTTTCACTGTCATTGTCCCGCTTCCGCTCCCTCCCCGCCTCGCTTCCCCAGTTTCCGCTACACGCAAGTGTTGTCCCTTGGACAAGCCGATTACTGTCCTACCCACTGGCTGCAGGCGCACCGCGGCACCCTGCCTGGGCTGCGCGTCGAAGGTCTGGGGGGGGGGATCGGGGACCCTCTAAGAGCAGCCCTGGCTTCGGCCCCGGGGCCCGTGGGCCCGGTCCCCTGTTATGTGTACAAATGTGACACACTTGGATACATGATACATAAGTCGCGCCCGTCCGCGGCAGCACCAGCTGTCGACGCAGCTTCGCCCGCTCTGATGAGCTCGAATGGTACGCCTCGCCTCAGCTACGTGATACATGTCAGTAGAATATGCCTTACCGGATCGTTGACGTAAGTAGGCCGGGGCTGAAACGATGAACAAGCTGTTGTCTTCTCAGTTCAAGCGAAAGTCCCCGAGTAGCAAGTTCGAACGATATGAACAGGAAGGTGCGGCTGGGTGGCTACGTCCGCGTCGGACTTTCGGCACGATCCACCCCATGCTCGCTCAGGAGGGCAAGACAGCGGAGAGTCCCCAGCACCCCTTCTTGACAGCAAACGAAGCTGCTGCACCAAAACCACCAGAAAACAACTGGCCTGAAAGTGAATAGAAGAGCAGGCGGCCAGAGGGAGGGGGGGGGGCGATCGCCTCCTTGGTCTTTGCTGCCATCATGGCATCGTAGGTCTGGGATAGCCAGGCTGTTTCAATTCACATCCTCACCAATTATTCGAAGCACTCCATGGTGCTGCTGATCATGGCCGTGGTAGTAGGCTGTAGGTGTCGAGGCGTGCACACTGGAAGTCGCCCGATGTTGCGTTGAATGTAACCATCCATCGTGCTTCGCAATCGCATTGGCACACCGAGAGGCGGGCAAGATGAGTTTCGCGCTCGTCGACGAGGAGCACGCACGCTGCCATGGTCTGCGTGGGATCAAACATACGTCAAGCAGCTCAGCCAACTGGAAACGTTCCGCAGGATTCTGCCTTGGCGACGTGGGCCCTGGTGGCTCACACCGCGCGAGCTGCTTAACCTTGAATGATATCCGCCCTCGGTCCCCAGTGGCTGTCGACCCCATCTTCCGTAAAGATTTCGCGCCGTGTAGCTTTCGGGAGGTCCAGGGCCCCCGCAGCCCCAGGAAGAGGATCATGCCGGCGCCACCGCCGCGTCGAGGCGGCACGAACCTGGCGCACATCCCGTTGGGCTGCGGATTGGAAGCGCTTTCTCGAGCCTGGGTTTCGCCATGCGGCCGAAGGGTAAAAAAAGAGGGGGGTCTGAGTCTGGGCCAGTGTTAGGTCGGGCATGTCCCCAAACAGGTGGATTTTGGGCGAAGCATTAGACATAGGTAAAAAACACTCCAAAAATGCTCCAAAATGTTCAAACAAATACTCAAAAATCGTCCCCCGCCGACTATTTTCGGACTATTCTTGAGCATTCCTCCTGTAGACTGACACGCCCAACTTAAGGCCAGTGCTGGGCCGACCTGCCTCTGCCAGTCGCGCAAGCAGACCCCAGGGGGGAAGGGGCCCCGACCAGTCGCCGAGAGCAGCCGCCAGAAGCAGCCAAGGTCTGATGGGCCTGTTTCCCACCACCAGCACCACCATAAGTTGGACGGGGAGGGGGTCCTCCTCCTCCTGCTCCTCCTCCTCCTCCTCCTCGTCCTCCTCCTCCTCCTCCTCGTCCTTCCCCCCTCCAACTTACGGTGGTGGTGGTGGAAATCAGGCCCATTTAAGATCTGGTCTATGGAGGGGGGAGGGGGGAGGCCAAGGGGCCCGCGCCGATCGGCGAAGCAATAGATTCGGCGGTGGACATAGCTCCCTTTGGTAAACCACCCTCTAACGAAAAACGGCCTGGGACCGAAACCGACGGACCTGGACACGCAAAAATGACGGCCGCGACATCTTCTCGCGAACCGAAAACGGCCAATTCGCTAATCGACGTGTCAGGGTAGAAGGTCGATCAACCTCCGATTTTTTTATATAAATATATATATATATATATATATATATATATATATATATATATATCTAAGAAAGGAAAAAAAAAAAAAAAAAAAAAAAAAAAAAAAAAAAAAAAAACAAAAAAAAAAAAAAAAAAAAAAAAAAAAAAAAAAAAAAAAAACGGTTCGTTTCGAAGGTCCCGCCCGGCACGGCAGCTGACTCGGGCGGGCCCGAGAGAAGGGCCGGGCCCCGCACGGAGCCGGACGGAGCCGGACAGAGACGGACAGAGACAGGCGGGGGCAGACGGGGAGACAGACAGGCTGCGTGAAACGCACAGAGACATGCTGATACTATATGTCCTCCTTGGAGGCGCGCGTCCGACCCAAACATACAGTACGCCCGTCTTGTAGTAGATCGTTTCCCGAGCGGTGTGGCCAGAAGCGCCTGGCCACGACGCATATACTATAAGATTTCTCGGTGCGCGCGTCGCCCCTGGGGGGACGAACCACATATAGCATAATTATGTTGGGGTGACACCGACTGTGGTGCGCCCACGGAGGACATGCGTGCCCAGCTATGTGCGTGAACACGGCCCCTCGATCCGCGAGACCGGGCGCGTGACGCGAACATTCGCGCAACGCGCGCTCTCGAAACCAACGTGGATGCTTT
>CAUYUJ010018117.1:12500-27500 GCA_963575745.1 Prorocentrum cordatum
CTGGAATCCCTAGGAATCTCTGGAATCGCTAAGAATCTCTGGAATCGCTAGGAATCTCTGGAATCCCTAGGAATCCCTGGAATCCCTAGGAATCTCTGGAATCCCTAGGAATCTCTGGAATCCCTAGGAACCCTTGGAATCCCTAGGAATCTATGGAATCCCTAGGAATCTCTGGAATCCCTAGGAATCTCTGGAATCCCTAGGAATCTAAGGAATCACTGGGAATCTCTGGAAGCACCGGGAATCTCTGGAATCCCTAGGAATCTCTGGAACCCCCAGGAATCTCTGGAATCCCTAGGAATCCCTGGAATCCCTCGGAATCTCTGGAATCCCTAGGAATCTCTGGAATCCCAAAGAATCTCTGGAATCTCAGGAATCTATGGAATCCCTAGGAATCTATGGAGTCCCTAGGAATCTTTGGAATCCCTAGGAATCTCTGGAATCCCTGAGAATCTTTGGAATCCCGAGGAATCTCTGGAATCCATAGGAATCTCTGGAATCCCCAGGAATCTATGGAATCCCTAGGAATCTCTGGACTCCCTAGGAATCCCTGGAATCCCTAGGAATCTCTGGAATCACTGGGAATATCTGGAAGCACTGGGAATCTCTGGAATCCCTAGGAATCTCTGGAATCCCTAGGAATCTCTGGAATCCCCCGGAATCTCTGGAATCCCTCTGAGTCTCTGGAATCCCTAGGAATCTTTGGAATCCCTACGAATCTCTGGAGTCCCTACGAATCTCTGGAATCCCTAGGAATCTCTTGAACCCTTGGGAATCTTTGGAATCCATAGGAATCTCTGGAATCCCTTGGAATCTTTGGAATCCCTGTGAATCTCTGGAATCCCGAGGAATCTCTGGAATCCCTAGGAATCTCTGGAACCCCAAGGAATCTCTGGAACCCAGAGGAATCTCTGGAATCCCAAGGAATCTCTGGGATCCCAAGGAATATTTGGAATCCCTAGGAATCTCTGGAATCGATGGGAATCCTTGGAATCCATAGGAATCTCTGGAATCCCTAGGAATCTCAGGAATCCCTAGGAATCTCTAGGATCCCTTGGAATCTCTGGAATCCCCAGGAATCTCTAAAACCCCCAGGGCATCTCTGGAATCCCTAGGAATATATTGAATCCCTAGGAATCCCTGGAATCCCTAGGAATCTCTGGAATCCCTAGGAATCGATGGAATCCATAGGAATCTCTGGAATCCCTAGGGTTCTCGGGAATCCATAGGAATCTCTGGAATCCCTAGGAATCTCTGGAAGCCCTAGGAATCTGTTGAATCCCTAAGAATCTTTGGAATCCCTAGGAATCTATTGAATCCCTAGGAACCTCTGGAATCCCTAGGAATCTCTGGAATCCCAAAGCTTCGGGGGAGTCTTTGGAATTCCTAGGGGTCCTAAAGTTTAACAGAAATTAATAGAATTCCTATGAATTTTAAATAGTCTTAGAAATTCTCAGAATTCCTAGGCATCCTAGAGATTCCTGGGAATTCCTAGGAATGCTCGAGATTCCTACGAATTCCTAGAACTCCTAGAGATTCCTAGGAATTCATATGATTCCTAGGAATTCCAAGAGATTCATAGGAAGTCCTAGAATTCCTGGGGATCATCAAGATTCATATGAATTCCAAAATTCCTAGGAGTCCAAGAGATTCCTAGGAATTCCTAGGAACCCTTAAGATTCCTATGAATTCTTAGAAACCTTGGGAATCCTAAAGATTGCTAGGAATTCATGTGTATCCTAAGAATTCCTGGAGATCCCTGGGAATTCCAGGAGTTCCTGGGAATCCTAGAGATTGTTTGGAATCATACAGATCCCTAGGAATCCGAAAGATTCCTAGGAATCCTATAGATTCCTATGAACCCTGGGGATTCCTAGAATTCCTAGGAATCCTACAGATTCCTAAGAATTTATAGAAGTCATAGGGATCCGTTATAGGAGTCCTCGAGATTCCCAAGAATTCTGAAAATTCCTAGGGTTCCTGGAATTCCTAGGAATCCTAGAGAGGTTCTCAGGAATTCGTTGAATTCTAAGGAATCCGAGAGCTTCCAAGGAATTCATAAACTCCTAGGAATCCAAAATATGCAAAAGGAATTCCTAGGATTCCTATGAGTCCTCGAAATTCCTAGGAATTCCTAGAATTCCTATGGATTCCTGAGATGTCCTAGGATTCCTAAAGATGAATCGAGATTCCTAGGAATTCATAGAATGCCTACGAATCCTAAAGATCCATAGGAATCCTAAAAATTCCGATGCAAATCACATACGGCCTGTATGGGATCCTACGCAGGTCCCGCACGGCCTTTGTATGGGATCCCATACAGAGCCCAGACGGCCTGTATGGGATCCCGCACAGATCCCATACAGCATGTATGGGAACCGATACACATTCCATACGGCCTGTATGGGACCCCACACAGATCCCATACGGCCTGTATGGGATCCACACGGATCCGTATAAAATTCCGATGGAGGCCTATATAGAAATCGTATGGAGGGCTATAGAATTCCGATGGAGGCCTATAGAATTCCTATGGGGAGCGATAGATTTCCTATGGAGGCCTATATAGAATGCCTATGGAGGCCTATAGAATTCCTATGGGGGGCCTATAGAGTTCCGATGGAGGCCTATAGAATTCCGATGGAGGCCTATATAGAATTCCTATGGAGGCCTATAGAATTCCGATGGGGGCCTATATAGAATTCCCATGGAGGCCTATAAAAGTCCGATGGGTGCCTATAGAATTCCTATGGAAGCCAATAGAATTTGTATGGGGGCCTATGGGATTCCTATGGAGGCCTATAGAACTCCTATGGATGCCTATGGAATTCGTATGGAAGCCTACAGAATTCCTATGGGGACCTATATAGAATCCCTATGGAGGCCTATAGAATTCCTATGGAGGCCGATATAACTCCTATGGTGTGACATCTAGAATTCCTATGGTGACCTATAGAATGCCTATGGGGGGCCCTATTGAATTCCTATGGACCAACACAGCCGTGGCAGGGTCCGTATCGGGGTCCACACAACTGTATGAGGATATCTATAAGGATCCATACAGCTGTGGTCCGATCACTACAGGGCCCGATGCAGCTGTGGTTTGATCCCTATAGGGGTCCACACAGCTGTGGTAGGATCCCTGTAAGGATCCATACAGATGTGGCACGATCCCCATCGGGAGCCATACAGATACAGCCTGCTCCCTGTAGGGATCCATACAAACGTGGTAAGATCTAGGGACCGATACAGCTGTGGTAGGACGCCTGTAGGGATGCTCAACATCTGTGGTAGGATCCCTTTAGGGATCCATACGAATATAATTGAATCCCTATAAGGACCGATGCAGCTGCGGAAGGATCCCTATAAGGACCCATACAGCTGTAGAGCGACCCCTATTACGATCCATACAACTGTGGTTGGATCCCTATAGGGATCCCTACACCTGTCGTAGGATCCCTAGACGGATCCACGCGGCTCTGGCAAAATCCCTAAAGGGAGTCACACAGCTTTGGTAGCACCCCTATAAGGTTGAGTGTCTGGGGGGGCGGGGGCGCGGGGACGTAGGGGCGTGGGGGGGAGCGCCGGGGCCCCAGTGGAGGACCCCATCAAACCTCAGTGAATTGCGAGGAAGTCTCGAGCGGGAGCCGTCGGCGTTGTTGTTGTTGTTGTTGTTGTTGGGGGGGGGGGGGGGGGGGGGGGGGGCGGCCGGGGGGCCGGGCCGGCGCCCGCTCCATTCAACAACAAACAACACACAACAACAACAACAACAACAACAACAACAACAACAACAACAACAACAATCATTTTACCCGAACGCGTGGTGTTCTCCCCAGTGCCAGGGTTTTCATACGACAAGCCAGCAATACCCCCACTTCGTGGGGGGGCATTACAAGCTCTACCAAATAATCCAAACGACTCTTCGCGACCACCCAAACCCAGCTTCCCGCCCTATGACGTTGGGACACTTCACTTCGTGGCGTGCGGACGACCGTGGCTACTACACTGGCGCGGGGTACACACCCACAGAACCCAATGGTTTTTGGAGATTTCGGCGTGCGCGCGCGAAGAAAAAACGAATGTGTCCCGCATGGTATTATTTGACAGGGATGATGGCCCTGGCAGGTGCGCAACCGTTGTCGCAGAAGTTCGAAAAAGTTGCTCGCAAAAGCCCGTTTGACAGAAATGTTTAAAAAGTGTTGGTTTTCCTACGAATCCGCAAGAGCGCGCGGGATGAGATTTTGACATTTTTTTGTTGAAAAACCATTGGTTTTTTGATGTTTTTATGTTAAAATCGCTCCGAACACTAAGCTTTTGGAAGGATTTCGTCTTGCGCGCGCGAATGTCCACTTTACCTTATTTTTTGCAAGGGATTCTTGAAATTTGATTATATTAGAACAAGAAATGTCATTTTATAGTGTTTTTTGCAAGGGAAAACGGATTACAACAAAACAACCGGATCTTGATCAACTCGAATTACCTGAGGCTTCCTCACGAAAATGATGAAAACGTGGCTGCGGCCTAGGCGCGGCGGGGGGGGCGCGCACCAGGGGGCCCAACAATAATTATTCTTTAGAATTAATAATGTTCAACAACAACAACAACAACAACAACAACAAGAAAGGGGGAATAATAAACAAACAAAAAAAAAACGCCGTAAGCATAAACTTTTGGCGCTCCGCGCGGACTTCTTGGATCTGCGCTGGACCCCCCTCCCTGGCGCGCGGAGCGCGCCAGGGGCGGCGCCAGAGGCGCCGCCGGGGGCGTCCAAGAAATCCGCGCGGAACCAACCTGGATTCGTGTGCGTGTACGTCCTTCTGTCGCTCCTGCGACCTAGAAAGGACAGGCAGGCGGACGGACAGCGCGAGAGAGACGGGCTCCCCGAGGCTCCTCCTTCGCCGTGGCCTCGGCTTTCGTAGCCGCCTGCGGAGCGCGCGGGGGGGAGCCGAGGGCGCGAAGGCGCGACGGCGGAGGGGCCGGGGCAGCGAGGGAGGGAGCCGAGGCAGAGGGAGGAGGGAGGAGGGAGGGAGCAGAAGAAGGAAAAACGCCCTAAGCAGAAGCGTTTGGCGCTCCGCGCGGACTGCTTGGATCTGCGCTGGACCCGGAGCACGCCAGGGGCGGCGCCGGAGGCGCCGCCGGGGGGGGGGGTCCCAGCGCGGATCCATGAAACCCGCGCGGAGCGCCAGAAAGTTCATGTTTATGGCGTTCAGTCTTCTTCGACAGAGGGAGGAGGAGGAAGGAGGGAGGTGCCTCCCTCCTCCATGAGGTGGGGCAGAATGGACACGGAGAGGAGGGGACGTCGGGACAGGACGAGGCCGACGCCGGGGGACGAGGAGAGGAGAGACACACCGACACGGAGGGAAATTCGTCTCATGCTACGGCTCGCCCAAAATCCGGGACACGAGGTGTCACGCGTTACGGCGTCCCGTGCGATCATCGAACAGTTGCCACCCAGAATGTTGGGCTGGCACTGCGGCGGGAGCTGCCGCAGGCAGCTGGATGCACTGTCAGTAGCCACAGCTCCACTGAGGCCAACACGTAGATTTTCGACTCGAATTGAAATTCTGCCAGGCCTGGTTTACACACACACACACAAGTCCTCCACCTGTCGCACGTTGGGTCTCTCACTCCTCTTACGTCTAGCTCCAAAGTCCCATGTTCTGTGTGTTTGTCCTTGCTGTTATATCATACCAGAAGACTCTTGGCCCAGTGCCGTCAGCGTTGCAAGCAGGGCAATACGTGTCACGGCCCGTCAAGCGGAGCCGCGGTGCAGATCCAGATCGGTGAGAGATGCTGTGCACACGGCGCCTCTCACAGAGGGGGCTTCCTGGACCCTTTCGAGCCCGACCCTTCCGAGCCCGACGCTGACTCGGCGTCTCCTCCTCAAGAGCCAGGATGGCATCCACAGCTGCTTCGCTCAATACCTCCGTGCATTTGGCCGTATTGGGAATGTCTACCCCGAGAACCTGGGCAGGAGTACGCACTCATCTCTTGCTCGCCAGCGCATGGGCGAGGCGTGCGCCCTCAGGATCCGCATGATCAGGCCCTTCAGTTGTAGGGGTCCGCGCAGCTGACACTCAACTTAGTTGGAAGCCGTCCTGCGCTGGAACACCTCCCAATGGGAAGTTTGTCGGACCCTCCTACGATCGTGGAAAAATTAGTGGACTGGAGCTTTGTGCATTGGCTTCACCGTTCCATCACGCTGGTTCGAAATATGTTCCCTATGCAGAGGGCGGGTTTCAGGACTGGATCTTAGAGCGAAAGATCCGCGTCGTTATTTTCGTCGCGTCGTTGTCCTCCTCCTCCTCCTCCTCCTCCTCCTCCTCCTCCTCCTCCTCCTCCTCCTCCTTTTTCTCTGGGTCCCCGCTATCACGTCGTCACCCATTCCTCCTCCATCCTCCTGCTCTTGCCCCTTCCCAGTCCTACTCCCACCTCCCGCTTCATCCTCCTCCATCCTTCCCGTCCTCATTCTACATGTTTCTCCTCCGCATCGTCCTCGTTTTCATCGTCCGTCTTCGACGGCAGGCTCGGCAATTCCACTCTGTGGTATGCTCAAGCCGATTCCGAGCTTGACCTAAACGGCTGACTCTGCCGTCTGTTCACTGGATGCTCCTACACTCCCCTGATCAGGGCAAATCGTCTAGCAATCATTTCTGGATGGGCTGGTGAGGATGAGCAAAGGGTCCTGAATGTATGGCGACTGCGACGACAACGACGGCGACGGCCGCGGCGGCGGCGGCGGCGGCGACGACGACGACGGCGACGACGACGGCGACGACGACGACCAGAACGACGAGGACGACGACGACGACGACGACGACGACAATGGCGACGACGACGACGACGACGAGGACGACGAGGACGACGAGGACGACGACGACGACGACGACGACGACGAAGACGACAACGACGACGGCGACGACGACGACGACGACGACGACGACGACGACGACGACGACGACGACGACGACGACGGCGGCGGCGACGACGACGGCTGCGGCGGCTGCGGCGGCGGCGGCGGCCGCGGCGGCGGCCGTCCCCGGGACGGCGCGGCGGCCGCGGCGCACGGCCCACCAGCAGGTCCGCCCCCATCTCGTCGCCCATCTCCTCGCTCCGGCGGGCCAATGCCCCACGACGACGACGACGACGACGACGACGACGACGACGACGACGACGACGACGACGACGACGACGACGACGACTGCGGCGACGACGGCGTCGGCGGCGACGACGGCGACGACGACGACGACGACGACCAGGACGACGAGGACGACGGCGGCGGCGGCGGCGTGGCCGCCGTCCTGGTCGCCGTCGTCCTCACCCTCGTCGTCGCCACCGTCGTTGTGTAAGCCGCCCTCGTCGCCGCCGTCGCCGTCGCCGTCGCCCCTGCAGTCGCCGTCGCTGCACGCCTCCTCCACGTCACCGTAGTGGCAGTCGACTCCGTTATCGTCGTCGTCGCCCTCTCCCGCCCGCCCCCCCCCCGCTCCCCAGACCTCGGGGCGTCTTGAACGAATCACGGTCAAGCAACATGTTCGGCACCTCTCGGACCCAGGGGATTTCCTAGATCGATCTGGCCCCAAAGTCTCGTGCAAGGATGGTATCGAGGGGCTCGGTCGTGACGTTTTACATCGCATCAGGATGTGTAGCGACGCTGGATATCGGAGCCACTCCTCAGGCGTCGAGAGAAGTACTCCTGGCCCCAAGGTGTCGCCAGCTTCCAAGCCATTTTGGAGCCCCAGAATCTCTTCTGGGCCTCGTCGAGGGCAATGTGTGTACCACTGGGGCCTCCCTGGCAACTCTGGGCACACCTTGGGCCAGGCTTACTTCTGAAAACGCTCGAACTCCTGGGGAGGTGATCGGAGGGAGAAAGTGATCGGCACGCAGCAGAGGCGCCTGGGCTGAGGTGTGGAGGAGGGCGCTCGGGGCGAATAGAAAATGCAGTGCCTGCCCGTTCCCTCGCTCTGAGCACCCCTGCCCTCAGTCCGAAGAGCGACGAGCGAGCCAGCCTCAAATGGGCCAGGCAGCGCGGGAAGGGGGGCGGGGGGAAGTCAGGAGTGGGAAGACAGCAAGCTAGAGGGATTTGTGCAAGGGCCCTCAAACAAAATCTATGCAAAATCCCGTGGCCCAGGATGGCCATGGCCAAACAGTGTGGTGGTGCGGTGTATACATGCCTTCTGCGGACATCAACGGAATTAATAAGCCCACTGCGCAATGCTCGCCCATCTGGGCAACGACTCGCCAAAAGAGGCAATTTGTACCGTAGCCTTCGGTTTCCGTCTCTGAGAGGGGCTGGCCCACTGACTGAGATAAGTCGTGAGCGGGGTACAGACAGGCCCGCCCACGACGCATCAGGACCCTCCAACCACCGACCCCCTCCAGCCCTCCCTCAACCACCGCTCCACCCCTCCCTTCAGCCCCCCGACCATCCCCCTCCAGGTCTCCAAGAAAGCCTCCAGGTCCCCAAGAGAGCCCCAAAATGGCCACAAAGGCCTCGGAGAGGCTCCCAGGGGTCCTCAAGTTAGTCTGATAGGTGGGACCACACGAAGTGTCAAGATTGCTAGACTAAAGGATTGAAGGAATTCGCAAGGGCTACGGACCATCGAATTCTGGGTACTCTTGGGCACGCCTAGGGGGATATCTAGAGGCCTCTTAGATGGGGTCGAAGTAGATCGGGTCGGAAGATCGCGCCGCATCGCCGATACATCGGCGATGCATCGAGGATGCATTGGTGATGCACTGGCGATGCATCGTCGACATCAGTCATGCATCGGCGACGTCGAGGTGAAGCAAATCGGGCCCCACATCGAGCCGCATCGGCGAAGCATCGGCGATGCATCGGCGATGCGGCGCGATCCGCCGACCCCATCTGGGAGGGCTAGAATATCGGGGCGTCTCGCATGACTTCTTTCGATGCCCAGACACATTGTTGGAAGTCCAAGCCACCAACATGCCCCGCGATGGCCCCAGGGGCCGTCTTGGGTCATCTGGCGGTTTGGGCAACTGCTGGGGAGGGGCATAACTGAGATCTATCGGTGGTCCCGGGGGACGGCCCAAGAAGCCACAACAATTCGAAACAACTTCTGAGGAGAGAGCTCAGTATTCTCGCCATCTTGGCCACAATAGCGTCAAAGACATCCAGGGAAGCCCCAACGATCGTCCGCGAGAGGAGCTCGGGAAAATAGCGGGGAGTCCGCCCTCTCCTCGCCTCGAGAAGATCCCAAGACCGTTGACAGGCCCACCAGAGACCCTCGGGAAGCCTCCGGGAGGCCGCGATGACACCGAGAGAGCCCCAAGAGAATCCTCAGAGGCCCACGAGGCCTCCAGGGGGCCCACGGGAGGCCCTCGAGAGGCCCGCCTCCCAGGAATGCCCGACGACCCCACCCACGTTCTGGGCGCTCTCCGTGCCTCCATTGCCCACTCTCCGGAGACGTTGCTGGGAATGTGCTGTGGCATTCAGGCGGTCCCACTGCACCCCTGATCATCAAACTGGGCACTGTGGTGGGATGGGCCCGAGGCACCTGGATACCGAGGGGACCAGATGGAGGGGGAAAGGGCTGCACTGAGCTCTCCCACCTCCCGCCTTGTAGACTTCGTCGATGAAGAAAGATGCGGTCGGACCTAAGAGAGAAGACCATCCTTCGAGAACATGAGACCCTCCACCGGCCAAACTGACGAGAACTCGAGGGTGCCCTCCCCCAAGATGCACAAGAACATCCAGAAAACACGAAGAACATCAGGGTACCCTCCCCGAAGCGACCTCAATCTTCTGCCTCGGTCCCACCGTAGTGCAAGTCCCCCTTTGAAAACAGTGGCGCGTGGAAGCCCGCCGTCGCCGGCAGCCGCCCCGTGCGCGCGTCCTTGAGAATGCCCACAATCTGACCGCTCTTGGGAGCATACGAGTCTGAGCCTCAGTGCCGCACACCATAGATGGCTCACTGACCCGAACGGTGAGCGGCGCCACTCACAAAAGCAAGAAAACTATACGTCAGCATGAGTGCAGCACCAGGACACTGTAGACCCATTGCGAGTTAGCAGAAATGGCGTTCGAAGATGCCCTCATGGCAGGAATATCGTTGTCAAGTTCCCTCCTCATCCTCCTCCTCCTCCTCCTTCTCCTCATGTTCCTCCTTCCGATTTGTTCATCCTACTTTCCTCATCCTCCTCATCTTCCTCCTCCTCCACCTCTCCATCCTTCGCCCCGTCATCATCAACTACATTGATCACCAAAACTCCTCATCACCATCACCAACAACGCTCCTACCAGAAACGATCGCCGTGGTATTCGAACCGGGCTCGCATTTTACTGATCGAGATTCGCGATTCTCCCAAACGCACGGCGATGTCTGATGCTCTTGGTCAAAGTCTTGCGACGAGCGCCATGTCGGAACGGCCAACGCTAGAGGCATCCTGGACAATCGCATGTACGCCGAGATCAGAAACCTGCCGAGGGAAGAACGCTATGATTCGTGCGCTGCTGTTGCTGCTGCGAGGTGGGAGCATTCACACACCGGGAGCGCTCGTGAGTGCACAGGCAGATGAGTTCGCCCCGAGAGAGGTGATCGAGCGAGTGCACGTCCCGCTGGGCGAGCTGTCCAGCGGCACTGGCCATCAGCCCTGGCTGAAGCCGCCGCTGCTACGGCCGCTGCCGCGGAGGACGCTCTTGATTCTCGCCATGGTTGCCCTGGGGCTCTGCCCCCTAGATGGATTGGCGGCGCGCGCAGGGGGGTAGGGGGAGGGGGAAAGGCTTCTTGGAATGAGGCTGCTTCTTAGAAGGCGCAGCCCCTACGTTTACAGACAAGGCCCGCGCCTTCTGAGAAGCAGGGGTGCTTCTAAGAAGCCTTCCCCCCTCCCCCTCCTACCCCCCTCTGCGCGCGGCCGAGAAGTGCAGGCTCCAGGACTTGCGAGGCGCCGACGGCTGGAACGACCGCGCGAGACAGCTCTGCAGCAGCTCTCGCTGGAGTAGGGGCACAGGCTGTCTCATCAAGGGGCACTCGCCGTCGAGGCGAACACGCTCCATGATCGGGCCAACAAAGCGACCAGCGAGGAGCAGCGGAAGCAAGCCGAGCGCAGGTCGGGGGCGACGATGGGGGCGAGTAGCCCAGGGGAGAGCAATACACGCATCCTGAGGGGCAACGATATGGGGGGGGACTGGCATAGGGGGGGATGCATCGACCTGGAATCGGCGAGACATCGCCGATAGATCGGCGATAGGCCCCCGATAGTGGATCCGCACCTTCCTGGGCAGGTTGGGGCTGTCGGGCCCCTGTCAGCGATCAATGGGCGATTGGGGGTCGACGCATCCCCCCTGTCCCTGTCTCCCCCTATCGTTGCCACTGATTGTCTGGGCTTCCAGACAGAGGACGGTGCCCGGCAGGGCAGCCCCCAGCGTCGGAGCGGGGGCCGCGGGGGGGAAAGCCCGGGCTCGTCGCCGTGCCGTGCCGTGCCGTGCCCGCGAGCGGCGCCCGCGTGCCGCGGGAGGGCCGTGCCTGGCCGTCGCGGAGGGGCAGCGGCAGGGAGGAGCCCGTGCAGGGGGGGAACACATCCGGGCGGAATCGGCGATACATCGCCGATAGATCGGCGACAGGTCGGAAACTGGAACATCTACATCACCAGTGACGGGCTGTTTTTCTGTCCCAGGACTTCTTGAGGGTCGAGGACGACGCTGGGGTGGTGTGGTGTATACTTTTCCCCGATGTTCCGAGGATACAACGAACAATGTATACACCAGGGTCCCGTATACACCAGGATCCGCTCTCCAGTGCAAATTCCAATGCAGGGCCCGAAGAAGCGTCGGTGTATAGAGTTCGATTCTCGAACATGACCTCGATAGCGAAACCACACGCGCACTTTGGGAGGGTGGGATGTCGGGCGCCTCCCTGGGCAGTGTTCTCTTCTGTACGCTTGGCGACCTAGTCGAGCGCGCCATCGAGGCCGACCGCTTCTGAGGTGGACCGATTGAAGCTGTGCCTGTCAGCGCGGAGTTCTTCGTGATGGCCCTCGAGAACGAGATCTGACGGTTTTCTTCGCTTCTGCCCCCTTTCCCCTGCCCTCTTTCGCTCCGCGCCCCTGCCTGCCCGAGAAGCAATCCACGCAAGACGATCGCACGTTTGCCCGGGTGCTGGAGGCACGGGCCAGGCTTTTCCCCCCGAGTTCTAGATTGGCACGGCCTTCGGGCCGATCGAGAGTAGCATAGCCTAGCCTGGGCTGCTCGCCCTGAGCGTCGCCGCCAGGCAGACGAACAGGCAGGGGCAGTGCCCGGCGCGGGAGCGCGAGCGCTGATCAGAGGGTGAGGAGGCCAGCGGCTGCGTAGAGGGAGGAGGGAGGAGGAGGAGGAGGAGGAAGAGGAGGAGGAGGACGAGGAGGAGGAGGAGGAGGAGGAGGAGAAGGACGAGACGGAGCAGGACGAGGAGGAGCAGGAGGAGGAGCAGGAGGGGGAGGAGGAGGAGGAGGAGGAGGAGGAGGAGGAGCAGGAGCGGGGCAGGAGGGGGAGGGGAGGGCAAGGGATGAGGAAGGAGGGGGTAGGAGAGGAAGGAAGGAGGAAGGAGGAGGAGGAAGGAGGAAGGAGGAGGAGGAGGAGGAGCAGGGAGGAGGAGGAGCACGCACGACTGGGGGAGGAGGAGGAGGAGAGGAGGAGGAGGAGGAGGAGAGGAGGAGGAGGAGGAGGAGGAGGGGAGGAGGAGGAGGAGGAGGAGGAGGAGGGAGGAGGAGGAGGAGGACGACGACGAGAAGGAGCAGGAGGAGGAGGAGGAGCAGGAGGAGGAGGAGGAGGAGGAGAGGGAGGGTACGGAGGGAGGGAGGGGAGGAGGGAGGAGGAGGGAGGGAGGAGGGAGGGAGGAGGGCAAGTGCCAGACGGCCGACGAGGAACACTGCCACTCCTTGGCACGGTGGAGCACCCAGAGCTTCATCCCGCCAAGAAACCTGAGAGGCCTCGTGCCCGGGGACGCCTGGCGGAGGAATCTCGCCCTGGCGCATCGCGGGCCTGCGAGGCCACGAGGGGCGGACTGCCCACCTGCGAGGCCGGCGCGAAGAGCCGGGCCGGGCTCCGTCGCAGCGGCGGAGCGGCGCGGCCTCAGAGCCGTGGGGGAGCGGATTGAGAACCGCCGTCGCCCCTAGCTAGCTTGACAGAGGTCTGGAAAGGGGCGCGAGGTGGCGCAGATCAACAACAACCGCCGTCGCCCCGAGCTTGACATGGACAGAGGTCTGGAAAGGGGCGCGAGGTGGCGCAGGTGAGCAAAAGGTCGCGAAGCTCGGCGAGCTGTTCAGGGCACTCGCGACCCCGCCCGCGAGGACGAAGCAGGCCAAGCGGAAGACGGGCAACAACCCCGAGGGGGGCAGCTGCTTCGGCAAGCTGGGGCACCTGCCACAGGACAGACGGAGGCCTAAAGAGGTGCTGAAGGTGCGGGGCCGTTCTTGAAGCGCGTGTACCGATTCCCCTGATGGTCAGGACGATGCGGTGCTTCCGGGTGGCTGCGGCGAACGACAGCGGCGACGAGATCGAGAAGTGACCCGCAGCCTCAAGCAAAGACGAAGAAGAAGTTCCACGTGCTCGGCGCAGTGGGATCACATCTCATGGACGACACAGCCTGGCAACCAGAGGCAAAGACGGTGTGAGAGGTAGTGTTCGGGGGCTCACAACAAGGTGCGAGCCGAAGCCACGAAGAGTAGAAAGGAGGGGCACCATTTCCCGCCAGCGCATGCGAAGACGTGGAACGCTCGCATATCTCTGCGAGGTGAGGCTGGCGGTAAATACAGCCATGAAGGCAACAGAGGGTGCCTCGTGGTTACAGGAGGCTGAACCGGCCTGCGATCTCTGTGCCAAATGCCACTAAGCGATACGTGCGGCGCACGAAGTCGGGAACTTGAGGAGCCAAGTCGTGGTACAGAATTGACAACGCCTAAGCTCGAAAATATGACAATCACCCGTATCCTTATCGTTAGAATCGTCGACATCATCACCACCACCACCACTATCATCATCATCATCATCATCATCATCATCATCATCATCATCATCATCATCATCATCATCATCAGCAGCAGCAGCAGCAGCAGCAGCACCATCACATCAACTCTCTTCCTCCGCACCCACAATGCCCTCGTCATCATCATTATCATCATCACCACCACCATCACCATAACCATCATCATGATAGTCACATCATCATCTTGTTCTACATCATCATCATCATCATCATCATCATCATCATCATCATCATCATCATCATCATCATCATCATCATCATCACCATCATCACCACAACCATCGTCATCGTCATCGTCACCGTCGTCGTCAGTAGCAGCAACAGCAGCAGTGTCATCGTCGTCGTCGCCATCGTCATCGTCGTTGAAGTGTCATCGTCGTTGCCAGATTCCAAAATCAAGCCAAACAACCAAGTGCAATCACGGAACACTCCAACATGTCGTTGATGGAAATTTCAGGTGGTTGCATCAGATCAAGTGTGCCCAGACGGTAAGTCCTACCGCTCATCCGTTTCATCCTCCTCCTGGTTATTCTCCTCCAATTCCTCCTCGAATTCCTCCTGCTCCTCCTCTTCCTCCTCCTCCTCATCGTTATCCTTCCATCTCGTCCATCATTATCTCCCTATCATCTGTTCCTCTCGAACTCGTCTCTCCTCAGTCTACGCTGTCCCGTCTGTCTCCCCAGACCTCCGACGTCGAGCGTGTGCACGGTTCGAAAACCAAAAACGACATACTGCATACACACAAGCCGTCACATGTCCGCTAAGATCTCTTGGATCGGCGCTGGACCCCCTCTGCGGGCAATACTTATATCCATATACAATGCATCTTGGACTTTCTTGGAAGGGGCGCCGCAAGGCCGACGCGCACTGGATATGGATAAAAATCGAGCCTTTGGGGCCTGATTTTAATCCACATCCAGTGCGCCTCATGTTTCTGCGGAGGAGAGCCCGAAGCTCCCAAGACGCATTGTATGTGGATATAGACATTGGCTGCACCCGCTCCCATAGTTCAATATGC
>CAUYUJ010018117.1:32500-35000 GCA_963575745.1 Prorocentrum cordatum
TCAGTCTGCCTTCAGCCTCGGCCTCAGCCTCAGCCTGCCTCAGCCTCAGCCTGCTCGGCCGCAGCATCAGCCTGCTCAGCATCCAAGGTGACCGGGAAATGGAGTCTGGGAAATCGAAGAGCCAGAAGTGCCTACAGTGGCTCGGGCATCCAAAATGTGCCGGGAATCGAGTTCGGAAAAGAAGAGCACGAATTGGCATACAGTCGGCTCCCCCCCCCGGGCATCCAAAATGTGGCCCGGAATGGATTTCTGGAATCGAAAAAGCACGAGTGGCTACCAGTGCTCGGGCATTCAAAATGTAGCCCGGGAATGGAGTTCTGGGAACTCGAAGAGAACGAAGTGGCCTACAGTTGGCTCCGGGCATACAAAATGTGGCCCGGGAATGGAGTTCTGGGGACTCGAAGACCACGAAGTGGCCTACAGTTGGCTCCGGGCATCCAAAATGTGGCCCGGGAATGGAATTCTGGGAACTCGAAGAGCACGAAGTGTGTGACTGTTGCATCCGGCCCTCCAGAATGTGGCCCGGGAATGGAGTTCTGGGAACTCGAAGAGCACGAAGTGTGCGACTGTTGCATTCGGCCCTCCAGAATGTTGCCTGGGAATGGAGTTCTGGGAAATCGAAGAGCACGAAGTGTGTGACTGTTGGCGAAAAACGAGCCCGGCACCTGCCGCCCGGCAACTCCCAACACCTGCCCGGACCCCCCTGTGGAGTGATCTGTGAGCTCTTTTGAGTCAACTAGAAACCTATCAGTCTTCGCTGTTAGGTAAAAACAGTATGTACCGGTTAGGGGGGATCAACAACAATTATTGTTCAAAAATTATCCCGGCAAAGCAACCTAACAGCGATGTGTAGGAGCATATCTGGAAGCATTCCCCTTAAGATTCAAATGAGAATCCAGTTGTAGAATTGTGCTGTTCTCGCAGTCGTAGTCGCATTCGCGATGACAGTCGCAGTGGCAACGGCAGTCACAGACACAGCCTCAGCCTCAGCCTGCCTCAGCCTCAGCCTCAGCCTGCCTCAGCCTCGGCCTGCCTCAGCCTCAGCCTCAGCCTGCTTCAGCCTCAGCCTCAGTCTGCCTTCAGCCTCGGCGTCAGCCTCAGGCTGCCTCTGCCTCAGCATCAGCCTGCCTCAGCCTCAGCCTCAGCCTGCCTCAGCATTCAAAATGTGGCCCGGGAATGTAATTCTGGGACCTCGAAGAACACGAAGTGGCCTACAGTTGGCTCCGGGCATTCAAATTCATGCCCAGGAATGGAGTTCTGGGAACTCGAAGACCACGAAGTGGCCTACAGTTGGCTCCGGGCATCCAAAATGTGGCCCGGGAATGGAGTTCTGGGAAATCGAAGAGCACGAAGTGGCCTACAGTTGGCTCTGGGCATCCAAAATGTGGCCCGGGAATGGAGTTCTGGGAACTCGAAGAGCACGAAGTGGCCTACAGTTGGCTCCGGGCCTTCAAAATGTGGCCCGGGAATGGAGTTCTGGGGACTCGAAGACCACGAAGTGGCCTACAGTTGGCTCCGGGCATTCAAAATGTGGCCCGGGAATGGAGTTCTGGGAAGTCGAAGAGCACGAAGTGGCCTACAGTTGGCTCCGGGCATTCAGAATGTGGCCCGGGAATGGAGTTCTGGGAATCGAAAAGCACGAAGTGTGTGACTGTATGCGAAAAACGATCCCCCCCGGCAAACCCCAACGGCCCCCCAACGGCTCCCCAACGGCTGCCCAGACCCCCCTGTGGAGTAATGTGCTGTTCTCTTTTTAGACTATTAGAAACCTATCAGTCTTCGATGTTAGGTAAAAATATGACAAAGTGCACACGCGCGCGGCGGCCCAGTATGCGTACCGGAGTTTTATATTGTAAAACATTATCCCGGCAAAGCAACCTAACAGCGATGTGTAGGAGCATATCTGGAAGCATTCCCCTTAATATTCAGATAAGAATCCTGTTGTAGAATTCTGCTGTTCTCGCAGTCGTGGTCGCATTCGCGATGGCAGTCGCAGTGGCAACAGCAGTCACAGCACAGCCTCAGCCTCAGCCTGCCTCAGCCTCAGCCTCAGCCTGCCTCAGCCTCAGCCTGCCTCAGCCTCGCCCTCAGCCTGCTTCAGCATCAGCCTCAGTCTGCCTTCAGCCTCGGCCTCAGCCTCAGCCTGCCTCAGCCTCAGCCTGCATCAGCCTCAGCCTCAGCCTCAGCCTGCCTCAGCATCAGCCTGCCTCAGCCTCAGACCTCAGCCTGCCTCAGCATCCAAAAATGTGGGCCCGGGAACAGGGATGTATGTCTGGGAACTCGAAGAAGAACACGAAGTGGCCTACCGTTGGCTCCGGGCATTCAAAATGTGGCCCAGGAATGGAGTTTTGGGAACTCGAAGACACGAAGTGGCCTACAGTTGGCTCCGGGCATTCAAAATCATGGGAATGGAGTTCTGGGAACTCGAAGGAATGGCCTACAGTTGGCTCCGGGCATTCAAAATCATGCCCAGGAATGAAGTTCTGGGAACTCGAAGACC
>CAUYUJ010018117.1:40000-42500 GCA_963575745.1 Prorocentrum cordatum
TCTTGGGAGCCTCTTGATGGCCTCCGGGGGCGTCCTAGGAGCCTCTCAGGCTGGAGACCTTGAAATGTCGCGCTCTTCGGGCCCTCTTGGGTCGCTCGTGGGGCTCTCTTGGGGCGCTCGAAGCCCTGTTGAATTATCTGGGGAGCCTCCTGGGCCGTCTCTGGTCTTTCTTGGGAGCCTCTTCGGCCGTTTTGGAGCGATCTGAACGGCCTCTGACGCCGACCGGGACCGTGGGGAGCCGGAACATGCGATAGCGCAAAAATGCGGGGCCCTGTGGAGGGGCCTCTGGAGGCGCTCTTGGGGCGTTTTGGCGGCGTCGTCGGCCGTCCTGAGGCCATTTTCGGCGTGTCCGGGGCCTCTTGAGGCTGTCTTGGCAAGCTTTAGGGCCCTCTTGGCGTGTCGTGGCGCGTTTGGGAGCGGACCTGGGCAGTCCCGGGAGCGCTGGGGGCTGTTGAATGCTAGGTGTTGTCTTGGAGGCGGAGGCTGTTGAGTGCAGGGTGGCGCGTGCTACGCGGAAGGCGGGCGAGCGGCCAGGCGGGCGGCGGGCGGGCGGGTGGCGGGCGGGCGGGCGGGTCGGGATTTGAATGAATTCCTTAAGGGTGCTCTCTTGCAGCGGGAGCTTGTTGAGCACAGGGTGTTGCCTTGAAAACGGGGGCTGTTGACTACAGGGTGTTGTCTTGGAGACTGAAGCTGTTGAGTACAGAGTGGTGCGTGCTACGCGGACGGCGAACGGGCGGCGGGTGCCCTAGGTGGTGGGTCAGAGGCCTCATGGGTGTTGGTTTGGATCTCGTGGCTGGCCTGTCGGGAACGTCGTGAACGCAATTTCGCATCTTCTCGGTGACCGTTTTGGGGCCGTAGTGGGGCCTCCTCGGGGCTGTTTTGTGGCCTTTTGAAGCTTCGTTTGGGCCTCCTGGGTGCCTCTCGGGGGCCTCCTGGGGCCTCTTGGGGGCTCCTTGGGGCCTCCTGGGGCACTCTTCAAGCGGGGGGGTCGAATTTTGGATTCGTGGTCCCTTCTTGGGCGCATCTTGGGGCCGTCTTGGGGTTCTCTTGGGCTGTCTTGGGCGCCTCTGGGGTCGTCTGGGGGCCCTCTTGGGCGCATATATATATATACACACACACACCAAAATGAGAGGAGGGCGCCCCACAGGCCTTCCGGGGCCCGCCCGCCTTCCAGGCGGTCCTCTCGGAGGCCCCTCGACGCCCCTCCGAAGAGGACCCGTGCCCTCTTTTTTTTAGGGGGGGGGGCCTCGCAAAGGCCTCCTCCCCGCGCGCCGCCGCAGAGGTCCTCTGGCGGGGGGGGTAGTCCCACTGGGCTACACCAGACGAGCGCGCTCCACTACTCGCAAAGTGACTACTCGCAAAGGGCCTGGATCCGCCGCGGGGTATCTACGATAAATCACATCGGTGCAAACATGTGTCTTCCTGGCGTTTGCGAGAAGGCACGTTGCGAGTAGTGGAACACGCTCGGTGATGCACTTGAGCGTGCATTGATGGGGGGGCGGTGCATGTTGGGGGGGAGAGATAAGCGCGCCCTCCGGGCCCCAGAACCCCCCCCCTCTGGGCCCTGGAGGCCCCCTTGCTGGGCCCCTTCGCTGCCCCCCAACTTTTGTCGCCCCCCCCCACGCACATGCGCCCAAGATTACTGCAAAAAAAGCGCCGTGCGCGCACCGTTCCGACAGTTTCGGGGCCCACGCGGCCCCGCCACCACCGGCTCACGCCCGCGCGCCGCTGCTGCTCTGGGCGGCATCGCCGGCCTCGCCGCCCGAGGGCACCGGCGACGGCACCTCCCGCAGGGCCAGCGCGCCCGCGAAGGAGTGCACCGCGGCCGCGGCGGCCGCGGCCAACGTGTCCGGCAGCGTGGCGTTGTCCTCCTTTCAAGGGGCGCAGGGACACACAAAGACACAGAGTCAAATCCCAAGATTCCCCCCATACCTTCCCCCATTTTCGGGGTTTTCCTCGTCGCCCCCGCGTCCCATGTTTGCCCACAATTTCCTGGAAGTCGACGATGAAGCGTGTCTGTCTGTGTTTTTCTGTTCCCCTCCTGATCCTCGGCGTGCCGGAACGCCTCCACGGCTGCCCGCCCCGCGCTCGTCGCGGCGGCCTCCAAGCCTGGCGCGTCGCCGCCGGCCTGCCACGGGCGCGGAGGAGGGGGGCAGGGCCGGGGAGGAGCTCGCTCGGTGCAGGGCCTGCCGTCGGCTTGGCGCCAAGCGCGCACGCTCGGCAGCAGGCGCCCTCGGGCAGTCGATGTCGTGAAGAGCTGTCGCCTGGAGAGGATCCCCGAACCGGAGAGTGTTGAAGGAAGGCAAGAAGAAGCCAAAGGCACAGGCAGAGCAAGAGAAGTCAAAGGGAAGCCCGAGGGGCGCTCAGGGAGCAGAAAAAGAAAACTCAGGGACGGGAGCACGATGGCAAAGACTGCGGAAGGGGAAGCCATAGGGAAATGTGCATGAAGCCCGCCAGCTAACTCGTGAGGCCGCCAGGATACGAGGCTTTGGCTTTCTTG
>CAUYUJ010018117.1:52500-60000 GCA_963575745.1 Prorocentrum cordatum
GCACTTCTAGCAAAACCCGAGAAGGATCCAATCTGCTCTTCGATGGCCCTCGCCGAGAAAAAATGCACACGTCCCAGCGAGACCAAGCCCCCTGCGGAGGGGGAGGGTTAGGGGGGGGGGAACGGCTCAGGGAGGAACGCGTCGACTGGAACCGGCGGTGCATCGCCGACAGCTCGGCGAGAGGTCCCCGACGGCGCACCCGCGCGCTCCTGGGCAGGCGGGGGCTGCCGCGGCCCCCCCTGCCAGCGACCAACCAGCAATGGGCGGTCGCTGCATCATCCCCCCCTGCGCCTAGCCTGTGCTGGGACGGGGCCAGGACGAGGACACATCGGCTCCAGGGCGTTCCGGGACGCTCTCGGAGCGTTCCGGATGGCTTTCTGAGAGGGCCACGGCGCCCGATACATCCTCGGGAGCCGCCGGATCTGGGAGATTCTCGATTCATCCTCACCCGAATGCGTGATCGTCCTGGCCTCGACATATATGAAATATACACATATACATATACATAGACATATATATATATATATATGTACATATACATATACATATACATATGCATATACATATACATATACATATGCATATACATATACATATACATATACATAAACATTTACATATACATATACATATACATATACATATACATATACATATACATATACATATACATATACATATACATATACATATACATATACATATGCATGTACATATACATAAACGTATACGTACACATGCACATGTACATATACATATACATGACCATATACATAAACATATACAAGAACATAGACATAGACATAGACATATGCATAGACATAGACATAGACATATACGTATACGTATACATATACATATACATATACATATACATATACATATACATATACACATACGTATACATACACATGTACATAAACATATACATTTACATACACATATGCATATACATATACATATACAGATACATATACATGTGTAAAGACATATATATATATATATATGCAAATACATATACATATACATATACATATACATATACATATACATATACATGTACATCTATATATACATATACATATACATATACATATACGTATACATATACATATACATAGACATGAACATATACACATACATATACACATACATATAAATATACATATACATATACACATACATGTACATATACACATACACATACACATACACATACATACACATAGGCATAAACATATACATACACGTATACATACATATACACATATAGATACACATATACATATACATATACAAATACATATACCTGTACATATACATATACATATACCTATACATGTACATATTCTCATGCATATACATATACATATACATATACATAGACATATACATATACACATACACATACAAGTACAAGTACATATACATATACATACACATATGTATATACATATACATATACATATACATACCCATGTACATAGTCATGTACACATACATATACATATACATATGCATATACATATACATATCCATATCCATACACATATACACATACAGGTACATACGCATATACGTATACATGTACATATACATGTACGTATACGTACACAAATAGATATACATATACATATACATAAACACCAACAAATACATATACATATACATATACATATACACATACATATACGAATACATATGCATACTCATAGTCATATTCATATTCAAATACATATACATATACATATACAAAAACATATACATCTACATATACGTATACATATACATATACATAAACAAATACATATACATGTACATATGCAAACATATACATATACATATATGTGAGTAAAGACATAAACATATACATATACATATACATATACATACACATATACATATAAATATACAAATACAAAATCACATATGTATATACATATACACATACATGTACATATACATATACATATACATATACATATACATGGACATAGACATAGACATATACATATACATGTACATTTACATATACATAAACAGATCGTCGAACAATTACATATGCATATACATATACATGTATATAAACATACACATATGCATATACATATACATATGCGTATACGTATTCATGGTCATATGAATACCCCTATTCCTATACATATACATATACATATATTTAAACATAAACATATTCATGTACATATGCCTATGAATATACATATACATGCACATGTACATATACATATACGTATACATAGACATAGACCTATACATTTAGATATTCATATCACTTTACGTACACACATACATATACACATACCTACACATATACATATACAAATACATATACATATACATGTACATATACGTGTGCATAAACATGTACATATTTACATGCACTTACGTATACGTATACTTATACATACGCATGTGAATGTGTAAATACCTTTACCTATACCTATACCCATACATATACCTACATATATATATACAACTACATATACATATGCATATACACATACATATACATATACGTATACACATATACATAGACCTAAACATATACATATGCATACACATATGCCTCTACATATACCTATACATATGCATATACATGTACCTATACATATACATATGCATATGCGTATACATATACGTATACATACACAATTACACACATGTATAAATATATGTATACATAAACATATACACATGTGTAAAATGAAAAAAAAGTATATGTAGCACATACATCTACAACCTATATAAATAGGTTATATATGTATGTATATGTATATACATACATATGTATGCCCCCATACTTGGATGACAGTGGGGGGTTCTAAATGGATAGGGGGTAACACATGGATGCCAAGGTGGGTTCTATCTGCCCCAACCGGGCTTATCAGTTCGTTACAAATTCCCCGAGTGGCTTAGGGGGGGTAAGCAAACTCCGCTAAGTGGGCGGAGCCCACTTGGCTCAGATCGCTAACAACCCTGAGCTACTTGGGGCAGTTGTAGCCCACTTGTAAGCCAGGCTGGGCCAGACATCACCCACCTTGGCATCCACTTGTAGCCCCCCGATCCACTTAGAAACCCCCACGGTCATCCCAGTGTCCTCAGCCGAATGTGTCCTCGTCCTGGCCTCGCCGTGTACATATCTGTCTAATTAGATACACACATATGTGTATATATACATACATATACAGATACACTCCCCCTATAACGTGGCCCCTGATCTGCGCGCCGCCCCGCCGCCGCGCACTCGTCGTCCGCGAGCAGCGCCGGCCCGAGCTCCTGCGCGGCCGAGAGCCCTGCCGGCGCCCCCAGGAGCAGGCCGAGGGCGGCGGCGAGGCCCGCACGGCGCGCCGCGGGCGGCACCATCGCGCGCTCCGGAGCCGATGGGCCTCCCGACTGGGGTCCGAGCAGATCGTGATGGGCGTGTTTTCCACCACCACCACCATGAGTTGGGAGGGGGGGGTCCTCCTCCTCCTCCTCCTCCTCCTCCTTCTCCTCCTCCTCCTCCTCCCTCCAACTTATGGTGGTGGTGGTGGAAAACACGCCCAGCAGATCGCGCCGAGGCATCGGCGACGTCGGAGATGTCTCGGCGACGCCGGTCGGGAGGAACGAAAGGGGGGGATAGCCAAGGGCAGAGAATCAGCTCACGTGGCTGGTTTTCCCAGCGCCTCCCGGCGCCGGGAGGCGCCCATGCATCGAGGAATGCGCCCGGCGGCGGGGCCGAAACCAGCTGCATGCAGCAGATTTCGGACCCCCCCCCTTTCCCTATCCCCCCCTTTTCGCTCGGCCCGAGTCTCGGCGACGTCGGCGTGGCGAAAAAATTGGGCCCCACATCGGGCCGCATGCGCCGGTGCCTCGGCAGTGTGCGGGGCCATCCTAGGACCCCGTCTGGGAGGCCCGGGTGGGAGGCCCGGGCGAGAGCTGCTCCCTGGCGGGCGGGGTGCGTCTGCGAGGCTCGATCCCGCGGGCGGCTCGGAAGGCAGGGAGGAGCGGGGGGAGGCGGAGACGGGCACGCCCAAGCGGCTCCAGCAGGCTCCAGGACGGCCCAAACGGGGGCCGAAGAGACCACGAGAGAGTGCCAACAAGACCTCGTTCCCTCCGTCCCTCTCTCAGTCCGTCTAGGCCCCCTCCTCCCTCCCCATTGCTACATCCTCCTCCCGTTCCTGCTGGCCGCGGGCATGGCGCCCCCGCCAGCGCTTCAGGGGACTGCTCTGAACATACGCAGCCACTTCCTTTGTCCCCCAGACCCGCCTCCTGTCCTCCTCCTGCACACGACGGCCTAGTGCAGCTCTGCACATCCTGGAACAGTTCATGAAGGCTTTGCGGCAGATCGGTGATTTCCCGCGTTACGGCCGTAGCCCGAGCGAGCACCACCTCACGGACAAGCAGGTCCGCGAGACCCTCGGCGTCAACAGCATGGAGACGCTGGTCAGGCAGCGACGCTTGACATATCTGCTTCTTTGGAGTCCCGAAACGATGCGGTGACAGACCGTGCGGTGACCTCGAAATCCCCAAAGACCGCACCGCACGGTCCGTCACCGCACGGTCTTGGGACCCTGGAGGCCCCTGTCGCCCGAGACGTCCTCGGAGAGGGCCTCGAGTTCAAAAACCGTGCGGTGACCCCGAATCCCCACCGACTCACCACACGGTGTGGTCACCACCCCGTTCGGGGGCCCACGAGACATATTCGCAGGCCTAGAGATTGACACCAACACCAATTTCGGAGGTGTGCCTCCACCGAAGGAAGAAGATCCCGATCTCGGCGATGGTGGTAATATTCTGGCTTCCAAGGTGGCCGAACTATTACCACCAGCACCGAAAATCTAGGATCATCTTCCCCCTGTGGAGCCAACCCCCCGTCTTGGTGTTGGTGCCCATTTCCAGGCCTCCGACATATCTCTTTCAGCTGCTCTGCCCTGCTTCCCCGAGGCTCTTGGCATTGCTCCGCCCGGCGGGGAAGCACGCGCCGCCGTGGGCGGCCCTTGCTGCCAACGACCTGGAGTGGCTCGCAGGCGCACCGCCTGGACTGGGAGGCCTTGGACCACCTTGTGCGCGGTGGCGCGCAGCTGGCAAGCATCAATCCTTTAGAGCGCGTTTTTTTAATTGCCGGCGATGATAATGTTATGGGAGGAAGGAGGGGCCAGGGGGGGGTATAATGTAACGCCTCCCCCCCGCCTTGCGCACGGCGGCAGTGCCCGGACCGCACTGCGGGGGGGGAGGGGCGTTAAGTTATAGGGGGGGGAGGGGGGGCCGGGGGCTAATGCCCATTATGCTCCAAGCACGAAAGGAACACGCTCCAATCCTTTACCACACGGAGTGGTGGACAGAGCTTGTGCGGCGAACGCGATGCAGCCACGGTACCCTTCCAGCAGCAGGCATCGTGGTTTGTGATCTGGCGGCTGCGGGAGACGACGTGCCGCCCAGGATCCAGTGTCCTCCTCCTCCTCCTCCTCCTCCTCCTCCTCCTCCTCCTCCTCCTCCTCCTCCTCCTCCTCCTCCTCCTCCTCCTCCTCCTCCTTCCTCTCGTCCAGGAGGAGGACGAGACGAAGTGCCCACGTGGTGCGTGTCGCATCTCAAAATACGCCGAGAGCGCCAGCGGTGCCCATGTGCGCCGCTGCCACGGCCACGTGCGGCAGGCCGGGCAGCACGGCACAGGCACGCGCTGCTCGGCATGTGCAACGGAATTTCGTTTGCGGGAGAGGGTGGTGCATCACTTGCTGCACTCGTCCAAACACTCCAAGCAATTGATGGTAAACGCCGCGCTGCAAAGATACGGTGACCGTGAGTTCCAGGCGGCCGAAGAGCACGCCAACAGGGTGCGAGAGTCGGCTGACCACCAGCGGTTTCGCAAGTACAAGTGCCGCCCACCACCGACACCATAGGGTGGTCATGTGGTCAGTGTGCTGCGTATGTTTGCTGATGTCGCAATGATGTGCAATGCGGTCGCTCGCTTCTCCTCCTCTTCCTCCTCCTCCTCCTCCTCCTCCTCCTCCTCCTCATCATCATCATCATCATCATCATCATCATCGTCAGTAGCAGCATCAGCCGCACCATCATCATCATCATCATCATCATCATCATCATCATCATCACCAGCACCATCATCATCAGCAGCATCAGCATCAGCATCAGCATCATCATGGTAGTCATCATCATCATCATCATCATCATCATCATCATCATCAGCAGCAGCAGCAGCAGCAGCATCATCATGGTCACCATCACCATCACCATCATCACCATCATCATCATCATCATCGTCATCCGTATCGTCATCATCAGCATCCTCATCATCAGCAGCAGCATCAACATCATCATCAGCATCGTCATCATTAGCATCCTCATCATCATCATCATCATCATCATAATCATCATAATCATCATCATCGTCGTCGTCATCGTCATCGTCATCGTCATCGTCATCAGCGACAGCGTCAGCGTCATCGCCAATATCATCATCATCATCATCGTCATCATCAGCAGCAGCAGTATCAGCCGCAGCATAATCATCATAAACACCAGCATCGTCATCATCAGCAGCAGAATCAGCCGCATCACCATCAGCATCATCATCATGCTGATCATCATCATCATCATCATCATCATCATCACCATTATAAACACCGTCCTAATCATCATCAGCAGCATCGTCATCAGCATCCGCATCGTCATCATCAGCATCATCTTCATCAGCATCATCATCATCGTCATCCTCATCACCAGCATCATCAGCATCGTCATCATCATCACCCGCATCACCAGCATCATCATCATCCACAACACCTGCATCAACATCAGCATCTTCATCAGCAGCATCACCATCACAATTAGTAATATCCTCACAAGCATCATCATCGTCGTCATCATCAGCATCATCAACAGCATAATCAGTATCAGCATCGTCATCATCACCACCACCACAACCATCATCAGCATCAACGCCAGCATCATCATCGACAGCAGAATCACCATCATCATAATCAACATCTTCACCATCACCACCATCATCATCAGCTGCAGCATCAGCATCATCCGCATCATCATCAGCGCCAGCATCATCGGCATCACATCATCAGCGTCAGCATCGTCATCTGCATCATCATCATTATCAGCATCATCGTAATCATCATCACAACTGCCACCATCACCATCATCAGTATCAGCATCATCAGAATCATCATCGTCATCAGCATCATCATCATCATCATCATCATCATCATCATCATCATCATCACCAGCATCATCATCATCATCATAGTGTGCATCATCATCATCGGCATCACTACGATCATCATCAGCATCGTCATCATCGTCATCAGCATCATCGTCGCCATCATAATGATCCGAAGCATCACCCTCGTCATCAGCAGCAGCAGCAGCAACGTCATCATCGTCATCATATTCGTATAAACAACCGAATCGTCATCAAAATCAGCATCAGCATCGTCATCATCATCATCATCAGAAGCAAGATCACTATCA
>CAUYUJ010018117.1:62500-75000 GCA_963575745.1 Prorocentrum cordatum
CCCCCTTCCTGCTCCTCCTCCTCGTGCATTGTACTCAAACGGGGACAGCGTCACTGCTACCCTCCCCTACACACACACACACACACACACACACACACACACACACACACACACACACACACACACACACACACACACAACAACAACAACAACAACAACAACAACAACAACAACAACAACAACAACAACAACAACAACAACAACAACAACAACAACAACAACCAACAACAACAACAACAAAAAAAGTTATGACGAGGAAGCACGGCGGTCGAAGAGCAACGCGGACACCCGAGAAGCGGCCGCCCCTATTGTCTGAGATTGCCCTTTTCGCACGCCAACGCTTTCCGAGACTCCACCGGGAGCCTAGCCAGCTCTTCCTTGCTGAGCGTTTCCGCGGCCATCCGCACGGCGAAGTCACGCGAACGCCACCCAGCCTCGACGACCGCGTCCATCACCGCGCCGCCCCTCCTGGTTCTCCTCCTCCTCCTCCTCCTCCTCCTTCTCCTCCTCCTCCTCCTCCTCCTCCTCCTCCCCCTCCTCCCCCTCCTCCTCCTCCTCCTCCTCCTCCTCATCATCATCATCTTCATCATCATCACCATCATCATCAGCATCATCATCGTCATCACCACCACCACCACCACCATCATCATCATCATCATCATCATCATCATCCGCCTCCTCCTCCTCCTCCTGCTCATCCTCCTCCCCCCCTTCCCCTCACCTACACGCCCCATTCCCCCTCCCCCTCCCCCACCCGCCTCTCTCCCTCCCCCGCTCATCCGCGTCCTTCCCCGCCCGCGCCGAAGGAGGAGACGGGGGGAACGCCTTCTCCATGGCGTACACCTTGATGAGGTTCGCGGAACCGCTCTGCAGGAAGGATGCGCCCAGCCGCCGGCCCCCGGAGCGGGGCCCCCAGGAGGACAGGCAGGAGGAAGCAATAGCGATACAATCAAAGGAAGAGGAGACACCCACCCATAGAAAAAGCTCCTCGCTTAGCACAGCAAGTTCCGGAGCACCTGCGACCATCTGCTGAAGGCGCGGCTCCATCCCCCGAAGAGTGGCTTGGCACTTGTCTGGCTACAGCAATTACAGACACGCTGAAAGTTAAAGACAGAGGGAGCGAGATCGAAAGCAACAGCAGAGGCAAACAAGTGCTCAAATGTGGACCACGTGTGGCGGCGCACAAAAAGGCGATCATGGAAGGAGAGCAGCGGCCAAGAGGAAGGAAGGGGCGGAAGAAGACGACAGGCGACAGAAAGAAAGACAGGACAACAAAGATAATGATCAAGACTCACTTCCAACTGCCATACAGCCAAATCGGCATGAGAGGGTCCCCTTGTCGGAACCTCCTGGAGGCGCACCACGAATTGCAGACTGCTGTGAGAACAGTGATTCCCACAAACTCACGTAGGGATTTACTGATACAAGCGAAATCAAACGCACACACAGGGGAGGCCTCACGGAGCCAATATTGTCATCTCGGGAGGAGAACATCGGCACAAGCATCAGGGAAAAACACGGGTCTCAGAGCGCTCAGTTTTTCGCTGGAGCTCGCTACACGGCGCCTTGGGCACGTTCGGTCTCCTCCAAACTCTGTCATACAACTCAATCATCTGGTAAACGATGCTCTGTCTTCTCCAGTCGTCGATGTTGGGAACAAGGGTTCGTCTCATCGCTGGAAGCGGCCCTGTCCAACGAATCACGGCCTCGAAGAAAGGCAGAAGAGGAAAATGCACAACGATATCTGACTGCATCACTCACCAGAGGCAAGCTGCGCACCTGGAAGGACTTCAACCAGTCTCTCATGTCGCGCAAAATCGAGGTCGGGATGGAGAAGCGCGGGGAAATGGCAAGGAGCTGAACAACGTTTTGCTCTTTCTTGAGGGCGAGTGATGCGGGTGGATAGAACTACATGACATACGACAATACAGCGAAACCATAAGTGGCATAAGCCACAACGTTGCCAATCAGAGCTTTCTTAGGTGCACGAATGAGAACACTTCGACGGCGACGCTCAGCAATAGGTCGCACCCAAGATTCTCCCAGTCCTCCAGGACCAATCCAAGCCCCCAGACATGTAACCTCACTGCACAACCGAAGCGCCCAAGTCCAGCTCCGAGAAGACGAAAGGCACCCACGAGATCAGGTCGTGGAAAAAGGAGACAGTCCAGCAGCCCCTGCATCCCAGGCCCACTTACGAAGAATCGGGGGAAGGCACAGGAACATGTCAGAGCTTGCAAGTCCAACATCGTCAGCAAACGCACGAATAAGACCAGGACAAGGGAGGGCGCGCTCCATACAACGCAGAACGCTGTCAAAAGCGAAAGCAAAAATGACCCCACTCAGCGGGCATCCCTGCTGAAACCCGCGTTCCAATGCAAACGAATATCCCCGACAATCGCGAGACGCACGAACAGAGATACCGGCGCAGAACGCACGCACCGCGGCGACAATCATCGGCGGCGCCCGCATCCGTTCCAGAATCCTGAGATCCAGGAGCGCGAAACCGATGGAAACGCAGCTTTGACGTCAAACAAACAGACCCCCGCGCCCCGCCCCCCCCCACATCTCCAGCCACGCTCTAACAGCGCGGCCTCCAAGTCGATAAGATCGCCAGCAAAGTTGCGGCCAGGTACGAATCCACGCCGGCAAGCAGCAACTGCGCGAGAGGCCTCGCGGGAGAGCGGAAGAGCGATAGCAACAGCAATGATTTTACTGCGTGAGTTGGAAAGCGAGATCGACCAAGCGCTGCAGGGGACACGAAAGACACCTCCCAGATCCCGATCGTCATCCCCTTTGGGCAAGACGACTGCACGGCAGTCGTTAAAGTCGGGCGGCAATTCGCCCCGCCCCAACAGCTGGCAATACAGTTCGTAAAAAAGCTCCCCCCCAACATGCCCCACCTTCCAACAACTATGAAATAACCAATCCCCTCCAGGAGCAGAGTCGCGATGCTTGTCGAGACGCTCGTAAAATTCTCCTTCGCAAATCTGCCATTCAATATGGGCGGGGGGCGGCCTGCACGAAGCAACCGAACCCGAGGCAGGCAAGCATGCGAGGTTCCCCTCCACGGTGCACATTGCCCCAATGAGCGGCCAGAAATTTGGCGCAGGCTTCGGGTTCCCTGACCTGCTGATTAGGTGTCGGATACGCCCGCAAAAGGTGCAACCCTGCGGACCCGTGCCCACGCTTGCTGCAGGCGATTTACCCGCTGCAACTGAGCATGGTTGGCCTGCTGCGGGAGAGAGCTGCGCACGACCTCCGCCTCATCCTCCGTTAAACTGTTCAAGGTCAGACCCTGCAGGCGAGCATGAAGCCCATTCAGATCCGCCCACGCACCCTCCCCCAAGCCATTAAACCGCGCAAGAACAGGATAGGCGCGGGCAGCACGCTGTAAAATGGCAAGGCAATGATCGCGCATCGCCCGTAACAACGGCGAACATTCAGCTGATCTCATCAAGCAGAGTTCTCGCCCCCCCCCCCTCTCCCGCCCCCTCCTCGCCCCAATCCCCGCTTCGCACAAAATACGCTTATACTGGCCCAGCCTTTCGCCGAAAGAACCCCCTCCCCCAACATCACTTCAGCAAGAATAAGCCCCACCCCATCCTAAAACTCGACAGCGCGGGTCAGCCAGACAGGCGCGCGGTCAGACCGCGGCGCCAAGCGCGCCCCCAGCCCAAGAAAGACTGGCGCGCGGTCGCCGCACCACTCAACCCCCCCAAAGCCAATGACTCCAGTCACGGGCTGGAGTTCTTTAAAATCAGCAGGGAAGCAATTCGAAAACATGCGATACAGACGTGCCATCGATCTGGTATGTCCTCCAACATTGTTGCCCCAGCTGGGACCACCAGCACCATTCCTGACTGAAGTGTGCCCACCGAAGCCGGGGGCACTGACGCGCACGGAATGGAAGCAGACCGTCGATTGCCTGGGCACCGTCCGGACGGCACGCCTCGCAGGCTGGCCAGCGTGCTGGTGGCCCTTGATTGCTCTTGCCCGTGTTACCAGGGGTGCAGCTGACGGCTGCCAGAAGTTTTAAACGAGAGCCAGGGAGCAGCTGACGGCTGCCACGAAAGGGTACGGGGACGTTCCTGCCTCGCAGACGGTGGTCGTCGGAGAGGTGGCTGATCCCGCAGGGGGCCAGGGAGCGGCAGTCAGCCGCCAGGGTAGCGCAAACTCTGCCCCAGGTGTAGGTCTGGGGGGCGACCGATGCTCCCAGCCGATGGCCGCATCCTGGACCCGGGCGCCTCTGGGCCCAACCTTGTCCCGATGGCCTTGGTCGTACGCCTGATCTGCCTCGCCGGGGCGTTGCCCCACTCACCGGCTTGTGACCGTCCGCTTCCGGGGACTGCGGGCGTCTGGCGGGCGGTCAGGTGTTCTGGGACCATGCAGGAAGCACCAGAATAAAGGATAGCGGTCCCACTGGCGCCGGGGGATGTGTCCTCGGCGGCTCACTCCCGTGGCGGACGTACATGGGTAGGTGGCTGTCCGGCGCCTGTCCTCGCGGATGGCCGTACTTCGTCCTCCGGGCCTCCTCCGTGGGATCCTGACCCGAGCCACGCCCGTCGGGTCATGTTTGGAGCGCGCTCGTGGCAGCTGGAGCGAGCCGGCGGCGCCCGAGAGCAGCAGATGGCTGCGCGAGCGCTGGAGGTCTGGCTGCCTGGACGTAAGGCTGATGCGAGAGAGAGAGGAGAGAGAGGGGGGAAGCCAGGGAGCGGCTGACGGCCGCAAAGGTCTGTACGAGTCCCCAGAGAGCCAGGAAGAAGCCACGTGTCCGGAGGCTCGTGGGAGGTGAAACACGTCGGGCGCCGGGGAGTAGAAACAGCCAGGGCGCCCGAAAGCTGTTGCGTGTGAGACTGCGGCATCCGTGTGCCATGCACTCGCGTCTAACCAGCCGGAGCTGTCTGGCTATGCTGTGCCTTGGAAGGGTGGGGCGGCCGCCTGCCCCAGCGATTGGCAGCCCAGAGGTATTACGGCCATCAGGCTGGGCGCAGCGGGGTGGGACGGGCCCTGTGGCGGGTCGCTGACGAGAGGAGCAGTTGCGCCGCAAGCCGTTGAGCGTGTCGGGGGTGGGTGGGGTTGGCAAGGACCCGTCACCCGTGTCAGTGACGGCGGGGGGGTCTTGGTTGGCTGCTGGCGGTATGGACGGCAAACAGAGGCCTGGTGGCTGCTGTTCTGGTTGGGCATCGCCCTCAAACAGAGCATGCTGCGGTGAAGCGGCTAGCTTGCCAGTGGGCGAGGGGCTGGGCCCGCTCGGTGTGCTGCGGTGTCGCCTCATGCCCACCAGCGACGCCTCTTGTCGGGGTCGCAAAGCGTCAAGATTTTACACGTGTAGTCATGAACTTCGGGGGAGTCTCAAGCGACAGCTCCATTTTGAGACAGTGCCGCCATTGAAACCGAGCAGCGTGCGTTGAGGACTATGGTCTTTGGCCCTCGACCACGCCAACGAGCGCGCGCGGTGCCGAGACGATGGCCCCGCTCTGAAAACGACCAGCGCTCGACCCCTGGAACTGCCGCAGATGTTTCAACACGGTGCGCGCGGCACCAGAGAGAGAGAGAGAGAGCCCAGCCTCGAGAAGGGGCCGCCCTCCATCCGCAGATCGAGGAGGAGGAGGAGGAGGGGGAGGAGGAGGAGGAGGAGGAGGAGGAGGAGGAGGAGGAGGAGGAGGAGGGGGGGGAGGAGGAGGAGGAGGAGGGGAGGAGGAGGAGGAGGACAAGCACCCCGCGCGGCGCGCCGATGCGAGAGCACCAGCTCGAGGCCCGCCCGCCCCCCCGGCATCCCCGAACTTGCTGCCACGGTCTGGAGCGCATGGTCGGCGCGAGAGGCGAAAAAGTAGAGGAAAAAGAACTATGCACATGCACCGATTCTTGCCAGGCCCATCCTGAGCCCAGGATCGGTGCATACGCCCTCCTACCTTGGCCAGGAAGGCATATGCACCGATCCTGGGTCAACGTTGGGCCTTGCCAGGATCGGTGCATGTGCATATTTCTCTTCGCCCGAAAAAAGCCCCCTCTTGAAAGTGCCGCTTCCTGCACTTGCGGAGGTGCGCAGCGGTGATGCAAGAACAACACGGCTTGAAAGCCGTGCTCCGTCCGTCCCCGAACCCGCTGCCGACCTCTTAGAAACGGCTGCGCGAGAGAGAGAGAGCGCGCCCGTCGCACACTCCCAAAGGGGGGGGCGGGGGCTCAGCTACCACCACCGCCCCCCCCCCCTGGACCTCAGGTGGGAAGGGGAGGAAGGGACCAGCGAGGAGGAGAAAAGGAAAAGGGCAGGAGGGGAACAAAAAAAGATGGGAGCAGTACGGATGTTGAGCGATTATGGGCGGAGGAAGGGGAGGAAGAGAGCAAAAAGGAGGAGCGGGAAGAGGAGAACGACGGTAGAGCGAAGAGGGTAGAGGAAGCGGCAAAGGGGATGGGAGGTGTGGGGAGGAGGGGAAGACATGAAAAGAAAAGGAAGGGGAGAGAGGAGGACGACAAGGAGACGAGGAGGTTTTTCCCGAGGCGGGATTGGGGGGGAATGGTGGGCGGGTGGATGCTCGCAGGACCAGAACGCAAGTGGGGAGAGGCGGAAATGCGCGCAGCGAGCAGATTCCCTTCTCGATGGCTGCCACGGCAGCGGCGATCGCGCTGACGTTCGTGTCGGCATCCTGGCTCGCCGGCGCGCAGCTCTCCCGCAACGCTCCCGAATACGATCGCTGCAAGGGGCTGCTGCGAAGTTGGCCATCGCAGCACAGCGCTGGAGGCACGAGCGGGCACATCTCCCTGGAAGTTGCGAAGGGGCCGCACAGGCGCACATGACGAGGTTTCTCCCCAAGAGTTGCTGGGGGTGAAGCCGAAGAGCAGGGGTCGTGAATGTTGTCCGTGCCACCGCGCCCCCGAGGAATCCTGGCCAACTGCGACGGGAGTACTGGGCTCCCGAGTGTCAGACGAGGCTTAGAGGATCCTTGCCTTGCATCCCACCCATGCAGGGCAGTTGCCTACCCGCGAGCCGTTGAAGGGCGGCAGTCGAAGTCCACCCACGACCAAGAAGTGGCCACAAAGGTCGACACCAGAAAGCACGTGGGCAAAAGCCGTAAAGGGGATGCGTATTGGGATGCGGTTGGCTGATGTATTCATGACGCGAACGCTGCTTTTCAACATCGCGGAAATCGTTGAATCTTGAACAATGTATTTCCAACTGGATTGGCTCAGGTCGCTTCAGATTTGAGCGCCCGCACCGACGTCGCCACAGCGTTGACGCGGCGCGAACCTACAGTATGCCAAAACGCCGCTCTTGCTAAGCCACGATGCCTCCCTTCTCCGCTTCGCTTCGAGTGTACGAGGCAGGCAACAACACACATAGGAGAAACACCCTGACGCACGAGCATGCTACCACACTCCCATGGACCCTCGCAGGATGACGCACAATGCCCTGCATATCTCATGTTGCTCCCATCGTACTTAAAGGCCACATCCCAGGAAATCCGCCGATCTTGCGTGTGAGTTTCAAAGACTCTTAGAAAAGCCTGAACCTCAATTCCTGAGCTTCAGCTCTATGGGGGGGGGGGGCCCGGGGGGCTCTGCTGGGGTAGGGGGAGGGAGAGGGGGGGGTCGATTTAATTCCCGGGGCGGAATCGGAACTCCAGCTCACTCCGGGACGGCCCCCTCGCCCAGCAGGGCCCCAACATGGGCCAAGAGGACCCCGAGTCGCCGAACGACCGCTACAAGACGCCCAAGATGTCCCCAAGACGGTTCCAGAAGCCCCCAAGATGCCTTCAGAAACCCTGGAAAGGGCCTCCCAAACAAGGCCCAAAGAAACAAAAAGTGCCCCATTCCCCTCGCGAAACTTTGGGCCTTCAAAAACAACCCCAAGAAGCCGCCAAGAGGGCTCCAAGACGGCCCAAGAAGGGCCCAGGATGGCCCAGGAGGCCCCCGGAAAGGCCCAAGAGGGCCCCAGGACGGGCCCAAGAAGCGCCTGGGAGGGCGCGAAGACGGCGGAAGAAGCACCCAAGACGGTACAAGAAGCCCTCAGCAGGCCCCTGGAGGCCCCCAAGAGGCCTGAAGAGGCCCCAAGACGCTTCCAACTGGCCCCGAAGACGCCGCCTGAAGCCCTCTAGGCCCCCGAGAGTCTCAAAAAATGCACCCAAGACGTCGTCTCGAGGCCTCCAAGCTGCCTCCAGCCCCCGAAAAGCCCCAAACCAGCCCCAATGCTTCCACAGCGCTTACGTCTGAACACAAGCGCCGCAATACAAAAAGTGTTTCCACGATTCACATATTATCCCGTCTTCGGTGTCCTTCACATGCATGATCTCACAAGAGCCCGCAGAGGACCGCGCGAAGGCCCCAGAGACCAAAAAAAACAACATGGCTGCCAGCAGAGACCGGCGATGCACAAGGCTCCACAAAGAACTGCGACGCAGACCGCAAAGCTTTTCAGGGAGCTCGCCAAATCGGCGAGGTGCCAACCCAGAGAGGGCCAACACCTGGCCCCAAAAAGGGTTTTCCAACAACCGCCGAACATTTCCAACAACCGCCCAAAATTTCCTCATTCTCGTCACGTTCCTCCTGTTCCCCCTCCTCCTTTTCCACGTCCCGATTCCTCCTGCTCCTCCTCATCCTCAGCATCGAGCTACTCCTGCCCCTCCCCCCCACACACACACCACCCCACCTCATCATGATCCTCCTCCTCCTCCTCGTCCTCCTCCTGCTCATCCCCCTCCTGCTCCTCCTCATCATCATCATCACCAGCATCATCATCACCATCATCATCCTACTCCGCTGCCTCCGTTCCCAATCCTCATCATCATCCTCACCGATCGCCGTCGTCGCCGGTCATGACCGCCATCGTGCACTTCTGGCAGCAACGGAAGCGTCCCGGATCGGCGGCACTGGCCGGAGGCCACTACAAAAATTCCGAAACACCAAAAGAGTGTCGAAACGGTGTCGAACAAGTGTCGCTTCCCAGGGCCCGACACGCGAAAAACTCTCAAGTTTCGGTACTCTTCTTGGTGCTCGACAAAGACTCTACGGTGGTCAAGACTAGAGGTTCCGGAACATCCCAATGCACATCCCTTCCTCGGCCGCCTTGCGCCAGCCTGGTGCTTCCTCCATTAGGCAAGCGCGTTCCACTACTCGCAAAGTCACTACTCGCAAATGGCCTGGATCAGCCGCGGAGGATTTACGAGAAATTACATCGAGGCGAACGTGTGTGTTTCTTCGGACGTTTGCGAGTGGGCATTTTGCGAATAGTGCAACGCGCCCGGTGATATGGTTCATGACGTCCGCCCAACTCGTCTCACGGCGACTCGGGCGGCCACGGCTCGCCCGAGTGCCGCTCGCCCCTCCGCCGAGCCCGCGGTGGCCTGTTCGGCCGCGCTCGCGCCGACGGCTCGGGGGCTGCACTACGAGCCACCGGGGCAGGGAGCATCTGGGCGGCGCCCGAGGTGCCGGCGCCAGTTCTTGCACCTCCCTCCTCCTCCTCCTCGTCCCCCCCTCCTCGTCCCCCCCCCCCCCCTCCTCCTCCTCCTCCTCCTCCCTCCTTCTCCTCCTCCTCCTCCTCCTCCTCCTCCTCCCCCTCGTCCTCCTCCAGCTCCACCTCCTCCTACTTTTCCTTCTGCACACGACGCTCCATGGTTTCCCTTGGAGGTTTCTGGCCGAGTTGGCCTGCCGCGTTCGCCCTGCACGGAAGTCGCCCCGTCCCACCTCCGCGCCCGCTGATGGCTGGCACAAAGCGGAGTTGTGCTGCGTCCAGACCCTTGAAGCCCGTCTTGTTGATGCGCCACCAGGGGCAAGAGTAGTTCAGAAGGCTGTTAGAAATTCCACTCCCGAGCCTACCAGCGCTCGGACACCGCAAGAGCCGGATCACGCAAAAAAGTCGTGGAGGAGCGTGGAACATGCATGCCTGGGAGCTTTCGCGTGACGATGCCACGGTGTTTCAGAGTCCGACCGGGACGTTGCACAGTGTGCCCGAGACTCGTAGGATTGCAAAAAAAAACCGTAGGATTGCAAAAAAAAAAAAAAAAAAAAAAAACCCTAGGGTTTTTGTTGCAATCCTACGAACAAAAAAAAACCTGGGTTTTTTGTGTTGCAATCCTACGTGGGATTTTTTGTTTGCAATCCTACGATAAAAAACATCTTCCGGCTCGCATTCCGCGCTGCCGACGGCCCCCGCGGACTCCCGCAGACCGGCCTGCGACGCCCGGTCAGCACCCCTCGGCCAGGTGGCTCGATCTCGAGCCCCCTCGAAACTTCGGCGCCCTCTCGATAGACTCTAGCTGCCAGACAGACTGGCCCACGCAGGCTCCAAAAGCGAAACACTGCCAGACCACGTGGGTGGGAGGAAGACTCCCAGCTCGGCCTCCCAGGACTCTCCAGCCAGCTCGCCATGTCCTGCCATCTGTCTCTCGCCAGCTCTCGCCAGCTATGCCTCTCTCGCCATCCGTCTTTCCCTCTGCTGTTTCGCTCTCTCTCTCTCTCTCTCGCTCTCGGTCACTCGCTCTCTCTCTCTCTCTCGCGCGTGCTCTTCAGCAGAGCCCGCCGAGGGAGAATACCGGTCTCAGCATGCTGCCGCCACCGGCCTCGACACGTCGGCAGAGCAGGGCGCCGAGGGCGGTGGCCTGGGCGGGCGAGGAGCAGCCCGACCATGACGGAGCCCCCACCGATCAGAAGACGCCCTACAGTCGGAGCGTTGACCTGAGGAACCCTACATAAGGAACGAGGCCCCTTCTTCCCATCAGATAAGCTTCGACTTCCCAGGAAAAGCCTAAGGAAGACGGAGGGCAAACTGTAAAACAATCAAGGAAAACCGAGCCCCTCCCCAACGAGAAGGGTTCCTTCTTCAGCGCCCCGACTGTAGCGCACAACCGCCAGAAAATGTCCGTGCTCTCGACTTCTGGAGCGCTGCCCCGGAGTCCCTGGGGAGTAGCAGCGATACGCCATGTGCCACGGAGGCGCCCGAGGGGTGCCCCAGACAGTTCTGGGGCCGTCCACGCGCGAACAGTGAGGTGCGCCAACCAGGGATGCGTACTCGAGGCGGACCACGGCATCTCTGGTGAATACGGCGTTCGAACCTGCCTGTCTCCAGGCCAGCTGACGTCCAGCGAAGCTCCACGCGCAGCTGCGAACCTCGCATCGGCCCCAGGACCAGTCGGGGACTCTCACCTGGCAGCCCTTTCGCGCCAAGGCCCGCCGCGGCAACGAGAGGCCGTCCTGCTGCAAGGCTGCTGGAGAAGAGCGCGCGTGACGACATCAGCGCAGGCCGCCCAGAGGCGCAGCGGCGGGAGGGAGCCGCCCCCCCGGCTCTCCGACTTGAGCTTCAGGAAGGCCTTGGCCTCCGAGTCGCGGAGCGCGGTGGCCTTGGCCATCTGGTCCTTGGCCTCGGCTCTGCTGGCGGTGTGCTCCTGTGGCAAGCCACGGCGGGCGAGGCGGCAGGGGGGGGGCCGCCACGGGGAGCAGGGGTTAGGTTAATTGGGGGGCAGAGCTGAGCTTCTGCAGTGACAGAGAGGATGACTGGGACGATTGATGCCATGGAGAGCTCATCCTCTGACGGGTGACCCACACACAAGCGCCTCTGATGAAGCCAGACCTCCGACGTCTCGATGATTTCGAATCTCCGGCCCCCAGAACTCAGGACCAGCACTTCATCATGAGGGCGGCCTCGTCCCAGTACTAGTAGCCCTGCGGCATGGGCAGCACAGTCTGGAAAGAGAGAGAGAGAGAGGGAGGGGGGAGGAGCTCCGAGGGCGAAGACCCGAAGGCCGAAGGGAGCCCGCGCTGGCTGCACCGAGCGAGCGAGGTCCTTCAGGGCCGCCTCGGTGGCTTCCTTCTTCTCGGACTGCTCCTTGATCTTTGAGCCCAGCGCCTTCCAGGGGCCGCCCGCTCCACGTCCCACCCGGGCGCGGCGGTTGCCCCTCGCGCCGGCGCCCGTCTGCGGACGAGACCAGCCGCCGCTGGGGGAGGCGAAGGGGAAGGCGAGGAGGGGGAGGAGGAGAAGGGGGAGGAGGAGGAGGAGGGGGGAGGCGGGGAAGAGGCCCAAGCATCCGACGTCATGATCTCGCGACATGGGCCCCAAAACTCCTGACACATGGTTTCTGTACAGGACCCCATGGCGTGGACCGGGCCTCTGGATGTCTATTGTCTGAAAGTCTCCAGGAGGCCGCCAGAGGGCACCAGTGGCCACTCCTCCTCCTCCTCCTCCTCCTCCTCCTCCTCCTCCTCCTCCTCCTCCTCCTCCTCCTCCTCCTCCCTCCTCCTCCTCCTCCTCCTCCTCCTCCTCCTCCTCCTCCTCCTCCTCCTCCTCCTCCTCCTCCTCCCTCCTCTCCTCCTCCTCCTCCTCCTCCTCCTCCTCCTCCTCCTCCTCCTCCTCCTCCTCCTCCTCCTCCTCCTCCTCCTCCTCCCCCACGAGGCACGAGAAGGGGGAGGAAGGTAAAGGCGTGCAGGCTGGCTGGCCGACAAGCTGACTAGAGCAACACGAGTAGCAGGGGCGGCAGGGGGACGGCAGCACGATCCCTCCGCGAGCGCGG
>CAUYUJ010018117.1:87500-111678 GCA_963575745.1 Prorocentrum cordatum
GCTGCTCCTGCCCCCACCCTGCTTGGATAGCAGAGCCCCGTCGAGGACTCGGGGATTCCCCGTCGGTTGGAGACCGACGGGGCGAGGTACCGCCAGGTTGGGCGGGGTATGATGACACGGGCGGCCAACCTCGAGGACTCGCCGAGGTGGGTCCTCCTTCTTCGGAGCCTGGGGGGGCGCACCCCCCAGAAGTGGGGGGGGTAGGCCGTCGTGGGACTTGGCTTAAGTCGGGCCTGTCCCCCTACAGGGGGATTTTCGACGAAAAAAATAAGTAATACTCCAAAAATATCCAAAACAATAATCCAAAAATGGTCCAGGGACTTTTTTTGAATATGTTTCTACCTTTTTGAAGTATTTCTGTAGGGGGACAGGCCCGACTGAAGACTTGGCTCCTCCCCTCCCCTGGGGACCCCGGTCCTGTCGCGGTTCACCCCCCCCCGCTAGGGTCGCAGGCCGGCGGTCGCAGCGCCACAATTGCGCCAAGGGGGGGATCGTCTGTCGCCTTGTCCTGGGATATGGCCTCTGGAGTCTCATGTGTGCCTTGCGAACGTCTATCGTTTGCACGTGGCCTCTGGAGTCTCAATTGCCCTTCCATCGTCCTGCCCCTCGGCTTCGTGTGCCTCGGGTGGCGATGAGCCCGCTGCAGGGGCGAGTTTCACTCCCGTGCCCAAATGGATTCGGCACTCATATGGCAGTTGCGAGCGTGGCTGCCGCCTTCTTCGAGGGCGACCGAACAGAACACCCTCCTCCTCCTCCTCCTCCTCCTCCTCCTTCTCCTCCTCCTCGTCCCTCTCCCTCGTCCGTCCCTGCTCCTTGGAGATGACTTCCCCGGGGCCGCACCACGGGACTCGTGGTCGGGGCGGGCCGCGCGGGCCGCCCGAGGACTGCCCCACGGAGCCTGCGACCTTGGAAGCCGGAGGCGGCCAGCGGCCTGCACGGGCGGAGGGTGCGCATCGTTCTTCCAAGAAGGGGGGGCTCTCTCGCGACGTGGCTCCTCGCGTGCACGTCGGCGCGACACCCTCGCAGACGTGCTGCCGCGGATCTCTGCGTGGATTCCTGTCCACGCAAGACCCCGAGCGACGGCGAGTGGAAAGCGAAGTGAATTTCCAGTGGATTTTCTGCTGGGTCTCGATTCCTGGCCAAAACAAAACTCCACACGAAATTCACCTCGAGATCCCGAACGAGATTCTCCAGGACTCTCCAGGCCCATCCTGTCGTTTTCCGAACGATCTCCAGTCTGCGATGTGGACGCCATGAACACTCGTCTTCAAGAAGATCCCCACGCCGGCACCAAGATCGAGGCCAGGTGATTCTCAAAAGGGGGCTCTCGCCTTAGCGCCGCGCGCGCTCGTCTCGACAGCTACACGGATGGTGGGCGAGTGATCTTCAAAATGGGGCTCTCTCCCTAGCGCCGCGCACACTCGTGCTAAAAGAAAAAACGCTATGAACATAAACTTCTGGCGCTCCGCGCGGGTTTCTTCTTGGATCTGCGCTAGACCCCCCTCCTTCGCTCGCGGAGCGCGCCAGGAGCGGCGCCGGAGGCGCCGCCGGGGGGCCTAGGCGCGGATCCGAGAAATCCGCGCGGAGCGCCAAAAGAGTTATGTTTTTATGTTTTTTTTCTTTTTCGAGCCCTGGCGCCGCGCACACTCGTGATGAGAGCTTCCAGCCGTTGTACGGATGAGAGGGCAAGTCGTTGTCAAAATGGAGCTCTCGCCTCGGCGCCCCACACGCTCGTCGCTAAGAAGACCCTCAGCTCAGAGAATTCAGGTAGGGTGATTTTCAAAATGGGTTCTCGCCTTGACACCCCGCGCACACGTCGTTAAGACGACCAAGAGCTACACGGATCGAGGGCGGATCATTTTATGGCTGTCGCCCTGGCGCCGAGCACACTCGGGTTAGGAATTTCCAGCCTGCTTGGTGTTATGGCCAGAGGCCAGAGGTCAGCCACAGTCGGACGCAAGACAGACGAACATGAGGCCCTCCGCCAGCCAAGACACACTGAAAAACCGTGTTTACTCTCCCCAGGACGCACGAGGGCACCAAAAAACACGAAGAACGCAGTAGGAAACCGAACTCTATACACCGACGCGATGTTCGGTCCTGGTGTATGCATGTTTTGTTGTTGCCTCGGGAAGTGGGAACAACATGTGTGCACCACACCACCCTGACGTCGTCCCCGACCCTCAAAAGTGCTGGGATTGAAAGACAGCCCACCACCAAGAATGTATCTGTCCCAGTTTCCGAGCCAAGGCACCCTCCCCGAACCGACCGTGATCTCATCCCTCGGCCCGACCGCAGTCGGACTGAGGGCGGCTCCTTTTCAAGGCGGGACCGTCGCAGGATACGTCCTCGAACGCTTCTCACACACACATTTTATGCTGGCGGCGAGCGAGGGGGGGAAGTGAGAAGGGGCGGGGCTTCTCAGAAGGCTCGGAAGTCCCCCAGCCTTCTCAGAAGTTCTCTAAGCCTCCCCCGAACACTGACATAAACTTCTCAGAAGGCGCGAGAACTTCTGAGAAATCCCGCCGCCTTCTGAGAAGGCCTTCTCCTTCTCACTTCACTAGAAGCCTCCTAGATAGGGTCCGAGTAGATGGGGTCGAAGGATCGCGCCGCATCGCCAATACATCGGCGATGCATCGGCGATGCATCGGCGACGCACCCGCGATGCACCCGCGGTGCATCGTGAACGTCGGCGACGTCGACGTGAAGCAAATCGGGCCCCACATCGAGCCGCATTGGCGATGCATCGGCGATGCTGCGCGAATCCTCGGGCCCCATCTATCTCGACCCCATCTGGGAGGCCCACTCTGGGTTTCTTAATAAGCGTGGGGGGGTACCCCCCCCCGACGGGGGTCAACCTCGCCTCGTCGTCGCGCCGCGACGGGGGTTGGAACGCCTTCGGCGCGCGGTGGCTGCCCGCGACGGGGGTCGATGTGGGGCTGTCGGCGGGGGTGGCGCCCCCCCGACGCTTATTGGGAAACTCGGAGTAGAGTCCCGCCCTCGCTCGGATACACGTCGGGGGTGCACAAAGGTGGGGAGAGGTGGGGTTGGCTGGAAAATTGATTCGAACGGCCCCTTGGAAGAAGGAAACGCGTTAAACGGGAGCATCCAGCTGGGCCCGTTCCCCAGCCCCACCTTGGAACAACCCTCCCTCTACGAACCCCCGAGCACACGTCCGAGCGATGCCAAGACCGTTGATCCGGCCAAGGGGGGAGCCCTGAGGCCATCAGAGAGACTTCCCGCGACCCAGGGGCGGTCCTGGAAACGTAGGCCCCGGGGGGGGGCCACGGCGTCGGAGGTCCCTCCAGACCGCACGAGCCAGGAAGGCTCGTGCACCGATCCAGCTTGAACGGGTGTGGGCGGGCACGGCGGAGTTTTTGGACGCCCGAGATGGGTACGGAAAAATTGGGCGCGATGCCCAAAAGCGAGTGTTGTGCAAAACCGACAGAGGCCGCTGTCAGGCATGCGGCCTTCTGTCTAGAACGGACAACGACCGCGGCGACGCCGACAACGAACCCTGTTCAGAATTAAAAAGATCTGTTGCTGAACAGTGTATCCATTGTCTCCGTACCCATAGGTCGGGCATGTCCCCTACAGGCGGATTTTGAAGGAAAACTAATCAAAAAATAGTCCACATACCCCAAAATACCCAAAAATAGAAGTAAGATTCAAACAAATACCCCAAAATAGTCAAACATAGTCAAAAAATCGTCCCCCTACCATTTTCTGACTATTTTTGAAAATTCCTCCTGTAGAGGGACACGCCTGACTTAAATCCAGTGTCTCCGTACCCATTGCGAGCGTCCCGAACCCCTCCCGTGCCTCCCGACCCTGCGCAGAACGAGCGACCTCTCTGGCCTCCAGTCCGACGGCGGAGATCGTTCAAGATTGGCCTGTGGTGAGCTCGCTTCTTGTCTTGGGTCGGGTATGTCGTCGTACCGGCGGGTTTAGGACGAAACATTGAAAACAGTCCAACAAATATTCCAAAATGGTACAAAAATACTCAAAAGATCGTCCCCAGACTACGTTTTGACTATTTTTGAACTTTGCTCCTGCAGAGGGACAGGCCCGACTTCCTCCTTGTCTTCAACCTTGCGCGAACTCAGCGCTGGCGCCGCCGCCGCCTCGACGCGGCACGCCCCCCGAGCGAGGGGCGGCGGCGGCGGAGGCGAAGCCCGCAGGATAGCATGCGAACTCCTCCGGCACAGCAGCGCGGCAGGGTGTGCGGCGGCGGGTGGGGGGGGAGGGGAAGCGGGCTCGCCCGAGGGGTGCTCCCTCCCCGGCCAAGGTGAGGCAATCGAGCTGAAAGCACGACGGTGCGGTGCTGTTCGGCGTCATGCCAAGGTCTCGACGCCGCCTGGCCTCGACGGAGCCAGACAGACTTCAGATGAGGTGCGCGCAGCAGGATACTGGGGAAATCAGGAAGGTACCAATACTGGTACTCTCTGGACCTCTCCCAGGGTGCGTTCTGACCAAGATTTCGAGGCGAATCCAGCGGTGGCGATGAGGGCCTCCCAGGAGGCCCAACAGGGGAGAACGAGGCGAGGGTAGCGATATGGGTATCTTCTTCCCCGTCTGAGGTATGGAGGCTCTGCTCCAACGCATGTGCTTTCCACCCCCCCCTGCGTCCCTCCCTCCGCTCAGCTCCACTTGGCGGCGCGCCAAAGGGGGAGGAGGCTGCTTAGCAGGCGCTGGCCTTACATCTACAGACAAGGCCCGCGCCTTCTAAAAGACAGGGGTGCTCCTAAGAAGCCGTCCCCACTCACCCTACCCCCCCTCTGCGTGTGGCTGAGCGTCCCTCCCCACACTCAGCTACCCTTAGGTCGGGCATGTCCTCCTACAGGCGGATTTGGGGCGAAAAAAGATGTCAACTGAGATTCGCAAATCATCAAAAATAGTCGAAAATCATCCCCAGATTATCGTCTTACTGTTCGCGACAATTCCTCCTGTGCAGGGGCACACCCGACTTGCAGCTACACGCTCCTCCACTCCAAGGGGGGCCCGCCAGCTGCACACGCCTGCACCGATCCCCGGGCCCGAGGTCCCCCGGTGCGCGGTGCACCCTCCCGGCCTGGCCGGGAGTGCACGTGACCGCGGGTCCTGGACGCGGGAGGGGCGAGGATCGGCGGCGAGCCCCCGGGGGGGAAGGGAGAATGGAGGAGGAGAAAACGGCATGGACATAGACCTCATGGAGGTCCGCGCGGATATCTTTGCGGGACGGGAAAATGACCACAGCCACTGCTTCTTGTTTGCGCCGCCTTTCAGCCGGCCGAAAAAGAAGCAGTGGTTGTGGTCATTTCCCTGGTGCCAAGCTCAAACGAAAATGACCACAGCCACTGCTTTGTTTCTGCGGGCTGGAAGGCGGCAACAAAAGCAAAGCAGTGGCTGTGGTGGTTTTTACGCCCCGTAATCTTGGATCTGTGCCAGAATCCCCTCCCTGGCGCGCGGAGCGCGCCAGGGCCCCTAGCGTGGATGCAAGAGATCCGCGCGGAGCGCCAATAGTGCATGTATGGGGCCTTTTTGTTCTTCGTCGAGAGGAGGAGGCCCTCTCAAGGACGGCGGGGCTTCTCGGAAGGCATCGCGCCTTCTGAGAGGCCTTGTTCGTCTTCGGGGAAGGCTCAGAAAACTTCTCGGAAGGCCGGAGGACTTCCGAGCCTTGTGAGAAAGCCTTCACATTCTTGTTCCCCCACGGGCTCGCCGCCGAGGTGAAGCCTGCCAAGGGGACCCACGGCCAGACATCCTAAAATATTGCTTTTCAGCGCGCAGGGTTCTGGAGCTCTCGACACCGTCCCGCGCGCAGGCTTCCCCCTGAAGAAGACTCGTCCGTTTTAGCCTCCAGAGGCCCGAACTCAGAAAAAGCGGCCGCCCAATACGCCACGAGTGTGGATAGCGTGTGACCGCTCGCCTGCTCTGCCGGCGCAGGCCCGACGGCAAGACTCGGACCGGAGACGGACCTGGGGCTCTCGTGTCGGCCACTCCGCGTCACCACGCCTGGGAGCTCCGCCGAGACCCTTGCGCCATCCCCTCCCTCTCCTCCTCCCCCCGGTCTTCCCATTCCCCCTCACCATTCCCGTTCCCCCTCTCCATCCCTCCGTGCCTCCGCGCTCCACCAGACGCTGCGCCGGAGCGGGACGGCGCGCAGCGCCCTTGCCCAGGCCCAGAGCTAATCAGTTGCTGCACCGTCGAGCTGGCCGCAAAACATCCTGATAAGGAGAGGGATTGCTGACCTGCCAGCCTGGAACGGACCCTAAGGGGGAGCCGGGAGCGCGTCAACTACTCTGAGGCAGGCTCCAAGCCAAGCAGAGTCATTATATAGAGTCGTTGAAGGGTCCTGACAAGATTGGGGCATGCTGGCAGTGTCCTGATAGGGCGCTGGTGGAGTCCTCGCAGGGTGCTGGTAACGCCCTAGTAGGATCCTGGCAAAAGTTCCGAGGGGGTCATGGTACGGTCATGTTTACGTCCTGGTAGGGTCCTGAAGGATCCTGGCAGGGTCTTTGCGGGGTCCTGAAAGGTGGTCATCGGAGGGTACTGCGAGGGTCCTGATAAGGTCCAGGTGGAGTCCTGGCACTCTCCTGACAGGTTCCTTTTTTGCCATGACAAGAGCACTGGTGGCGCAAGCCATGTGCACCCTCGCGCGCTCTGCACAGACAACGTCCTCCATGATCAGCAGCAGGACGGCACACCCGATACGCGGGTATTGCGCATGCTCTGCAGCAGAAAACACATTCGTGCTTATCGCTCGTTGGTCGCTTGCTCTGCTCTCACTCACCTGGGGCACCGATCTGCCGCATGTTCCGATCGACGCTTTGCTTCCTACGGCTTCCTATGGCCTCCTCCCAGAAGCCTGGTCCTGACAGCTTTTTTGTAGCATCACTGCAGCGCTCAAGTGAGGCTGTAGTGAGGTCCTCGCAGGGTCTTGGCAGGACCCTGCCTTGGTCCTGGCTGGGTCCTGGTAGGACTCCTTGAGGTCCTGGCAGGGTCCTAGTAGGACCCCTAGTGAAGTCCTTGGTGACTTTTAATGAATCCTGACAGACTCCATACTCCTGTTCAGTCCCTGGTTAGTCATGGCAGTGTCCTGACAGGGTGCGGAAAGATTGCTGGCAGGGTCCTGGTATGCCCCTGGCTGGGTCTAGAACAGTCCCGACAGGGTCCTGGTAAGGCTCGCGTGTCATGGTGGCGCGGACTGCCCCTGCCGGCTGCTGCCTGCGCTACTTTTCTCTGAAGCCACGCTCACTGGGCCATCAAATCAACACTGCATGGGGACAATGGTGTTGGTCTCCCACCGCGCCGAGACTTCGCTGCTGGTGCGGTGGCGAATGCTACCCTCCGCGCCCGAGCTGAGAGTTCGTGCGTCGTCTGCAGCATCCACGCCATGTGGCCATGACTGCGGGAAGAGCATCCAAGTACAGTAGGGGCTCGACCACAAGAAACCTTCCACGAGAAACCCAACCCTGGAACCCCAGGACGTCCATTGATGTTTGGCGTGGGGACGTCGCGCGCTCCATGGCAAAACCACCGAAACCCAAGAAACTCAGGGCACCCGGGAGGCAAGCAGGGTGGTTCTTGTTGTGGATGCCATGACAGTGGACACTCGAACAACCCTGTCACTGAACTGAAGATGTTCAAAATGTGTACAACGTGTTTGGAAACATGTTTCAAACCATGTTTTTAACACATGCAAAACATGCTCGAAACCTCCTTTAGACATCCGGAAACTACTTGGCAGCATGCTCCCTCTCCATCAATCGACTTCCACAAGGTTCCTGGCAGGGGTCCCCACGGCACGTGGCATGGCACCAGCGGTCACCCCCGGATCGCCTCGGACGCCGCTCCCCCCGGGTTAGAGAGAACCGGAGCCGGCGTTCCGCCACGGGTCTGCCGCCGCCCAGGCCAGGTCGGCGGACGTGAAGGGGCCCTGGGACACACAAATAAACAGACACGAATCACTGGATTGCCCATGTTTTCTGGATCTGTGTCTTCCCCCCGCTTCCCATAGTGTCCCATGTTTCCCTTGGAATCGACGATTCGTTGTGTCTGTGTGCTGTTTTCCCTCCTGAAGGATTTCGGAAACCCTGAACCAACAAAAGTTTTCTTCGCTTGGGGGCGCACTGTTCACTTCCGCCGCCTTCCGCCGAGCTTCCGCCGGCGGAGGCGGCCCCGTGCTACTTCCGCCGACCTTGCGCCGCCTTCCGCCGCGGAAGAGACGACAGCTCCTTCGGTCCTCGAAGGCAAGGCCCTTTCTGGAACGCCCCACATGTAGAAACGTGGATTCAAGGTGTCGGGGCATTGGTTACTGCACCGACCTTGCAGACGTGCTGCAGCGGATTTTTGCGTGGATTTATGTCAATGCGAAACCCCGAAACAGCGAGTGACAAACGAAATGAATTTCGCGTGGATGTTTGTTAAGTCTTCATTCCTGGCCAAAAAAAATCCGCACGGAATCCACCTCGAAATCCGGAACGAAACTCTCCAGGAAAACTCTGGGCCCATCCGATCGTTTTCCGAACGAGATCTGCTCTGCGATGCTGGCGCCATGACACCGGGAGCGAGACGTCCTCGTAAGCCTTCAGCTCCTTCTCGCCCTCCTCCTTCACGGACTTCTCCATGTTCTGCCGCGTCGGGGGCCGAGCGGGGCGAGGAGGCACAGAGGGTGCAGGAGTTCCAGGGGAGCGGCGAGGAGAGCAGGCAGGGCGCGAACTCCGCCTCTTGTCGCCGAGTCGGGTATCGAGTCGGACCTCGATGCAGCAGGGGCTCGACCACAAGAGGCCTTCCACAAGAAACCCAGCCCTGAGACCCCAGGACGTCCACCGACCTTTGGCGTGGGGACGTCACACTTTCCACGGCAAAAACCATCGAAACCCCAGAAACCCAGGGCACCCTGGAGGCAAGCAGGGTGTTTCTTGGCAAGGGCCTCCAGTGCACTTTGATGGGAGCTGGATCTGCCGTCCATTGTGTGCTGGAAGGACAAGCTGGGGTCAGGGTGGGCAGGGCAAGCGACGTCTACGTAGAGAGGGGACCCACAGGATCCAGCAGCATCGTGCACGAAGCACGGACCGGTGAGGCGGCCCCGAAGGTCTCGCGAAGCAGGACACGAAAGATGCGGGAGGGAAGGGGGGGTAGGAGGAAAGAGAGAATGAAAAAGGCGGAAGGGGAAGGAGGGGGAGGGACGGGGCGGGGTAGGGAGAGAGGGAAGAGGAAGGGAGGCAGCTGGGAGGGGGGGAGCGGGGGAAAGGGGATGGCGAAGACAAGAGGGGCCCAAAGAGCCCTGAGAACCCTCATCGGAAAACCTGGAACGCCCTAACTTCCTCTCAACCTCAGCTCCTCCTCCTTCTCTTTTTCCTCCTCTTCCTCCTCCTCCTCCTCCTCCTCCTCCTCCTCGCGCCTCCTCGATCAGTCTCCTCGCTCCCCCATCATCCTCTTCCTACTCCTTGTCGTCCTCCTCATCCGCCTCTGCGTCCTCTTCCTCAGAACCAGTCCTGTTCATCCTTCTTACCTCCTCCATCATCTTTCTCCCTCTTCGCTCCTTGTCACCCTCTTCCATAACTCATTTTCACAGGTCCTCCTCTTCGCACCAGCTGACGTTTGGGTTGGGCTATTTCGCTCAAGACGCCCTCACATCTTAGGGTCGTTCAACAAACCCCAAGATCTACACAGATGGAAAGCGGGTGGCTTTCTGAATGCGAGGGAGCGCGATCCACCGGCGCTGGCGTAAAACAATTCTAGCGGAAGAATCCACAACAAGGGGATGCCTCCCCCCTCCCTCCATGCAAAAACTCCTACAAAGGTTGGGGAAATCAGAAACCAGAGACCGCCCCCGTCACCTCCCACTCCCACCACCACCACCACCCCGCGAAACACCAGAGGGGGTCTGGACACCCCCCCGCCCTCGAAAAAGTTTTCGGGCGGATCCAAAACCAACCCCCTCGTCGACGACGACGACGACGACGAAGACGACGAAGACGACGAAATCGACGTCGACGACGATGACGACAACGACGACAACGACGACGACGACGATGACGACGCCGACAACGGCGACAACGTCAGCGGCGGCAGCTGGCAGTTCACATGTCGCCGGCGCCAGCGCCAAGCGCGGGCATTGATAGAATGTTCTCAGGGCTCAATCTTGCCCTTTCAAAATCCTACGAAGGCGCGACCCAACCCTATATACAGAGCACAATCATTGGGGCTGGATCCAGCTCTCATAGAACGCCCTCAGGCTTGCACTAATATCAAATAAGATAACCAAACCAATGTTCGGTCTAGCTTGAGTAGGATCGTACTAAGACTGGATCCAACTCGACTGGACCTAGCTTGGACGGATTCCTACTACGCTCAATCCAGCTCCAATACAATACGATTAGCTTTGGATCCAGATCTAAATCGCACCGTACCAGGGCTCGCGACAGCTCGAACAGAATCTGACTATGCTTGAGCTTAGCTCTAGAAGAATTGCACGAAGGGTCCATCCAGAGCCCACGAGGGTTGGATCTGGCTCTCATAATACTCTTACAGGACTGGATCCAGCTCCAATCGAATCCTACTGGGGGGGGCACGGTCCAGTTCTAAGGACTGTGGTAGGACTCCATTCAGCTCTGCCCAAAAGAACGCTAGTGGCTGTTCAAGATCTCTCTCTCTCTCTCTCTCTTTCTCTCTCTTTCTCCATCTCTATATCTCTCTCTCTCTCTCTCTCTCTCTTTCTCTGAATCCTACTAGGGCTCGACCCAGCTCTGATGGAATCCTTCTACGGTTCGACCCATCATAACCAGAATTGTACAAGGGTTGGATCAAGTGATATATATATATATATATATATACATATATATATACATAAATATACATAAAATTGCAAGGTGATAATAAAAATAATAATAGTTAACCTAATAATATGCATAAACATAATCCTAACTTGTTGTCCTCATTGCAATATATATATATATGTTAAAAAGACAAAAAAAAAAAAAAACAAAAAAAAAAAAAAAAAAAAAAAAAAAAAAAAAAAAAAAAAAAAAAAAAAAAAAAAAAAAAAAAAAAAAAAAAAAAAAAAAAAAAAAAAACGGTTCGATCTAGCTCTAGTCGAATCCGACTACGGCTGGGCCCAGCTCGAGTAGAATCACATCCGAGCTGGATCCACGCCTGGTGGAAATGGGCTAAAACTCGATCCAGCATGAATGCAAAACCTCTATAGACATGAATCCAGCTCTACTAGAATCCTTTCAGGACTCGATCCATCTAATATAAATCCTACTGGGGATGGGTACACATCTAGTAGATTTCTACTAAGGCTCCACCCAGCTTGACTTGAATCCTACTGGGATTCGATCCAGCTTGAATTGAATCCTACTGGGATTCGATCGTCGTCGTCGTCGGGGCCGTTGTCTTCGTCGTCGTCGTCGTCGGAGTCGTCGTCGAAGTCGTTTTCGTCGTCGTTGTCGTCGTCGGCATCGTCGGCGTCGTCGGCGTCGTCGCCGTCGCCGTCCTCGTCATCGTCGCCGTCGTCGTCGTCGTCGCCTGGAGGGGGGGGTTCTGGACCCCTCGACTGATTGTCCTGGTGGGGGGGGTCTGGACCCCCCCGAATAATTCTCCTGAGGTGGGTTGGGGGGTTTCAGGCACCCCCCTTCCTGGTTTCGGGGGTGGGGCCAGAACCCTCCCACCGCTTCCCTTGCCATCAGCGGCAGAAAGCATTATTTCATACATGTGGCTGCCGCCGTAGCGCCGCACACTCCCAAACATCTACGCGGATGGAAGGCGGGTCGTTATCTCAATGCGGTTCTCTTCTCAGCGCCGCGGGCATTCGTCTTAAAAGCGTCCAGCAATGTCACAGATTGGCGACGGGACGCCTTCAGCAAAAAGTTGTCCCCTCCTTCGCGCAGCATGTTCTTGTTATAATGTTCCCACAAATACATGCCATGGAGGCGGTACATCATTTCCAAGCGTTCCTCGCGCCTTAGCTCTCCGCGCTCTCTGCGGAAATTCAGACTCCGACAAATACACGGACGAAGCGCGGGACACATTCGAAATCACCAATTTGGCCGAATGTCCAAACCAGGCAAGTCGCGCCCTCCTGAACGGAGGGCGAGTCCCTGTCACACCAAGGCGGTGAAACATGAGCATCATCACTGACGGGCATATCACGCTCATAGGGCGCTCACCATGCAGATTGGCGGTGCCCACTCTTTCCCAGCGGGTGTTCTCGAGCGCGGCCTAGCCCACCCCTAGCAAACCATCCCCTTCCGTGACGTCATCCTCGCCTTTCGAGCTCCCTCCAGCCGCATGCGTACACGTCCAGGGGCGCAGCGAGGGGGGCGCCGCGGAAGGGGGATGGTCTGGGGTCGAACAGGCCGCCCCTGAGTGCTCGCCTCTGCTCTGAGGCACCGCCGCCTGGCGCCGCCCGTGGGCGCCTCGGGGGCGCCCAGCGCGCACCAGCCGGCGGTTCCCGGGGTCCCGCCCGGCCGCCGCCCGCGGCCACCCCGTGGGCACCTCCTGGGCTCTCCGTGCGCTCGCTACATGGGCTTCTGGTTGTTCGCTTGGTGGCTTGCACAACTTAGCTTAGGGAGCGGTTCATTACTTTCGGCGATAATGGCCATTAGAGGGGGGGGGAGGAGCCAGGGGGGTATAATGCAACGCCTCCCCCCCCGCCGTGCGCACGGCTGCGTCTTGGCGATCCTGAATCGCGCCAGAACGCCATTCCTGGGACTTCAACACCGCGAATCAAAGCAACCGTTGCACCCTCATAATCCTGAATCTGTTCAAAACACCATTCCTGGTACGTTTGACAACAGGAACGCGTGCAACTCTTGCAACTGTTAACAAAGAATGCGCGCCGCGCTAAAGCGACACCCGCATTTTGAAAAGGAACCTCCCTCAATCTGTGAAACCCTCGCACTAAAACGAATTTGCGCGGCCGCTAAGGCGATAACCAAGTTTTGAAAACCACCCGCCCTCAGTCCGCGAAACTCTTGCAAATGTTTTGAACGAATGTGCGCGGCGCTGCAGCGAGAACCACGTCTTGAAAGCCACCCGCCCTCCTCAGTCCGCAGAACTCTTACGATGTGTTTAACGAATGTGCGCGGCACCGAAGCGAGAGCCACATTTTGAAAACGACAAGTTTGTTTAACGAATGCGTGCGGCGCTAAGGCGAGCGCCACATTTTGAAAACGACCCGCCTCCATATGTGAAACTGCTGTCAATATTTTAGCTTCAGAGTCATGAACGGTGATGAATTCTCAGGCGAAACGCCCAGCCCGCCCTTTCGACAGGTCTCATCATCATCATCATCATCATCATCATCATCATCGTCATCATCAGCATCAGCATCATCATCATCATCGTCATCATCATCAGCATCAGCATCAGCATCATCATCATCGTCATCATCATCAGCAGCATCAGCATCAGCATCAGCATCAGCATCATCATCATCGTCATGATCATCATCATCATCAGCATCAGCATCAGCATCATCATCATCAGCATCAGCATCAGCATCATCATCATCGTCATCATCATCAGCATCAGCATCAGCATCATCATCATCGTCATCATCATCATCGTCGTCGTCATCAACATCATCATCATCAGCATCATCGTCGTCGTCATCATCATCATCACCCCCACCACCACCACCATCATCATCAGCATCATCATCATGATCAGCATCATCATCATCATGATCATGATCATGATAATGCTGATGACGATGACGATGATGATGATGATGACGACGATGACGATAACGATAACGATGATGATGATGCTGCTGATGATGATGAGGATGATGAGGATGATGATTATCAAGATGATAATAATGATGATGATGATGATGATGATGATGAGGAGGAGGAGGAGGAGGAGGAGGAGGAGGAGAGAGAGGAGAGGGAGGAGGGAGGAGGAGGAGGAGGAGGAGAGAAGGAGGAGGAGGAGGAGGGAGGGGGAGGAGGAGGAGGAGGAAGGAGGAGGAGGAGGCGGAGGAGGCGGAGGAGGAGAGGAGGAAGAGAGGAGGAGGCGGAGGAGGAGGGGGGTATGAAAGGAGGAGGAGGAGGAGGAGAGGAGGAAGGAGGAGGAGGAGGAGGGAGGAGGACTAGGACAACTCTAGGACAACTCACCGTGCGCAGGTGTGCGCTCGGAGCGGCCCTGCCCGCCCCGCCCGCTGGCGGTTCCTGCCAGGCGCAGCGCGGAGCGGTGCGGGTGGGCACGGGGAGGGACGAGCCTGGCGACGCCGACGGGGCTGGCGGGGAAGGCAGGCCCGCCGCGCGAAGGCGATTCCAGGAACCCGCCCGCGGTCCTGCAGCATGGTCACCACCTTCCTGGCAGCCGGGCGATCGCGGCCCCCGCCGCCGCCGTCGCCGTCGAAGAAAAATAAGAAGAAGAAGAAAAAGAAGAAGAAGAAGAAGAAGCGGAAGAAGAAGAAGAAGAAGAAACGAGGACAGTAGAGGAGAAGAAGAAGGAGGAGGAGGCGGAGGAGGAGAGCAATGCGAAGGTAAGGTCGAAGTGGAGGAGGGAGGAGGACTAGGACTAGGACGGTGGCCTGCCCCCGAAAAGGCAGTACACCTAAAGAGCTGCATAAAAGGATTCCAAGCCAACTCATGTGGAACTCCGTAGGCGGCATCACCACAACACCTGGGGGTTAAGACAGGGAGGGAGGACAACCCAGGCAGGGCGTGGAATCTCATTGACGCGCGGCAAAACACGAGACATGACAAAACCGATGTATTTGCCAACGCGCTCAACTACAATGCACGATCAAGTCTGTCGTTCCATTGCCGCTGCATCGACAGGATGACGCCGAACACCAAGCTTAGCAAACCTGTCTTCGCGTGCACTCCCCATTGTAGGCCATGCGGAGTGGGCCGAAGAGGCCACGGCGAGGCGGGCCTGCACCTTGCGGACATGAATGCCATCGCAACCAACGTCGGCAGCTTCCACGTGGACGCGAGCCCACATGCCGCCCGAACGGGGGCTCCCACCAGAGACCACCTGAGAAGATGGGGCGCGCAACGAATGCACCACCCACTGGCAATCGCTGTAATAGACATAACTAGCCCTCGACTCCTCGGCAAAGCGCGCAGAAAGAAAACGAGCAGAGCCAACGCTTCAGCGCCGGGCATGCACTGAGGAGTAACAGGGCCCGCACCGTAAGCGGCCACGCGCGCCTCGCCGAATGGCCCCACCGCGACCGCGGAAAGGCCGCAACGCAATGCTCCCGGCGAAGGGCCATAGATACTTGAACCGTCACCCAACACAGGAGACGCGAGTAAAGGCGCCGCCTGCGGATCACCGAAAATGAACCACACATTGTCAAACTCCATCGCTGGACGTGGCAGCAACCGCTCTGAATCAGGGACCATGGCAGAGTACCACAGGGGGTCGCCGGCGAAGCCAGCTTGAACGCGCACAACGCGATCTGGAAGACTATGCACTTGTCGATCGGACAGCCTGCCATCACAATCCCAAAAAAGGCGACGCGCAGCAGGAACTTTATCGGCAAGAGCCCCTCCGCAGAAAGAAAAAAGTGCTGGCCACATGCGCTGCCCCTGCGATGACGGAACGGGGCGCCACCATTTTAAGCCCCCCCCCGCGCCGGCGCAAACATTTTAACTGAAGAGTGAAGTGGAGGTAAGTAAGGTGGACCAGAAAATGAAACAGAACGGGCGATGAGGGGCCGATTGTCGCCAGCCCCATGCGCCCGCGCCCCACGCCAGCACCTTCTCGACATCGCGGGGCGAAACAACAGACATGTCAAAGTGCAAGCCTGCGGGTTGATCGGGACAGCGGCGGATTGGAAGCTCCACCCCAAACGCAAGGGCGTCGCCAACGCAGGACCGCGAAGACTGCCCCAGCAAATGCCTACGCGGACAACGTCAGTTGCCCATTGGAGAACCTCGTCCATGAGGTGCTGCGGCACCAGGGAATCCCATCGATGAACAAGGTAAGCTAGCCCAACCTCGGCATGAGCAGGAACCGCCGCGGTAGCGATTTTTCTCCATGGCCAAGATCATGATGACACGGGGGTAAGACCGCGAACGCACAGCGACACGATCAACAAAACAATTTGCTGGACGTGCACTGTGCTCATCCCGGTAACACCAAACCTACACATAACAACCGGCTGGGGACCAGAACGGACAAGACGCCCCACGCTAGCCCAAGCCTCGCGCAGGCGAGCCGTCCGACGTGCACAACGCATAACTTCTCCATTGTTCGCCTTGCGCACATGCCGCAGTAGCCCGCGACGAGGCCGCAGCGTAAAGTCGACCCCCGAGTTCCTGGCGTTCTGAGCAAGGGGCGCAGAGTGAAGCAGAGGATCAGCCTGAATGACGCTCTTGGCAAACGCGCGGTCGGACGTCAGCAAAAAAACAACTTGGGCACAAAAACTGGGGCCAGACAGAGCCCGATAGCACGCGCAGGAGCAACGAGGCGACAAGGAGCGCCTGCTCCATCAGATATCGTCAACTACCAAGCACTCGTAAGCGCAACGAAACTGATCCGCTTGGCGATCCATGTCACGGAGCAGAGTTGCTGTCATCGAAAGGTCTGCGAATGCGCGCTCTGCAACTATTGCGCGCGTCGCCAGAACAACGACCTCGGTGGCCTTCAGGGCGGCAGCCAACTTAAACGGAAAGTCGCGACTGGCCTCTTTAGCATCAGAGCTCCCACCCCCACCAGAATGCAAATACGCACTGAACATAACACTGCCCAAAGGAGCGATTCCATGCCAAGAGGCAGCCATGTAACGCTCCGGAGCAGGCGCATCTCCGAAAGGAGAGGCGCACTGAAGCAAGGCGGTAGACCATTCGCACGCGACGCCCACGCCTGCGGACAAGCCTCAGCAAGCACAGAAGGATAAAGAACGGATCGGCAACCCGCCTGACGCGCCCGGCGACGAGGACCCCCTAGGGCCCCAGGAGCACGACGAAATTCCCTGACACACAAACCCTCGAAACTCGATGCACCAAGCAAGGCAGGGCAGCGAGTCCAGGTAGTAATTAGCAGTAGCCGCTCGCCCAAAACGACGCCGCCTGAGACGGCGGCCCCACTTAGTTAGACCCAGGACGCCCCGAACCCCAAGTAGACGGCAAGTCCCGAAAGAAACCTGCAGGAACAAAAACGTGCACAGGCACGGGCACGGGGGGCGGGCCCCCCCTGGACCCCGGCCCTGGACTCGGGGTCACCCATCGGACTCCCGACGCCGACGCCCAGATGAGCCGTCGCGGGCAGCACGGGGGTGTCCACGATAGGCCCGGGATTGGCCCAGTTGGCCCTCGAGGGCCCCTGCCGGGCCCTCCCGGCGCCCTAATCCACGGCGCCTGGGCCAAGCTCCCCATCAGAGGGGCACTCACGATGAGGATCAATGGGGGCATCGCCAGACCAGGCCAGACCGCCAGCGCCCTGAGAGCCCCCCAAAACGCCCGAGGAGGGACGAGGGGCTGCTTTAAATTGGGCCGCCTTGATTACGGGTTGAAACCCCCTGGCCCCTGCCCCCGCAGACGGCTCGGACAATGGTGCCAAGGCCAGCACGACCTGGGGCAAGACGATGATGTCCTCTGGAATGGCCGACCAGAGGCGCTCCACCGCATCTGGAGTAGTAAAAATTGCAACAGCAGCCTGGACATCAAGATCGAGGGCGGCCCCCTGAGCCCTCCAATCCTGACTCCAAGCGCCGGCGGCGCACGAGAAGAGCCTCCTTCTTATCGAGGAGGGAGTCGAGCTGCCCCTGCAACTGCCCCAAACGCCCGTCAAGCCTTTCAATCTCTCTGGCACTCCAACGCACGTGGCTAGATACCTGGGCCAAACGCGGAGCTGGCGCGAGCACGCCGCACGCCCCCCCCTTCGGCGATGTCGCGACGGACGCGTTCCAGCTCGTCGGAAACATGTAACCTGGAGGACGAGTTGTGCAACTGCTGTGCGAAATGCGCGCGCGCCTGCAGCAACATTTCCATGCGCTGCGCGCCCTTGCGATGCGACGCACCACTGCCCGCAAACCTGACATCACCATCATCACGCGCATGGCCCGCGAGCTCATCACGGCGCGAATCACCGCGCCGCTCGCGAGGGGGCGAACCGCGCACCCCCCGATCACGTTCAGCGCGAGAAGGTGGATCACGCCGATCCGGAAGCGGAGGTTCGGCAGACGGGCCCGGGGGCTTCCGACGACCAGAAAAATGGCGATCACGACACTTGCAGCAAACACGCGGGCCGGCCACAGGGATCCAACTTCCAACGCAACGGCCGCAGACAAGATAGCGCTCAGCAACTCGGCGCGACAGGAGAAGAAGAGGAAAAGAGGCGGAGGCGGAAGATAATGCGATTCATCCCATAACATTGCCATTCGCTGTTTCCTTTTCTTCTTCGGGGGGGCCCGGCTCGTCCTCCGGGGCACCCGAGGAAGGATACCAATCGTTTTCGCGCAAATCCGCCACATTAAGAATCAGCACGTAAGAAAGCGCATCACCATATTTGCAATCTGCCACAACATGAATCAAACAATGGTCGAAAGTCGAAACTCGAAGGTCGAAGGCCGGCGCGCGCCGGAGCGCGCCCTGCTTGGGCTGCCGGGCGAAATTCCCAAGCTGACAGCGCTGGGTTTCTCGCGCCATTTCTCGCGCGTTTCTCCACCAAATTCTTCTACGCTGGCGACATCTGAGATCTTCCAATAACTATTAAATACTGACGCCATCTGCCCATCGCTTCACAGGCCACCCCGGCGCCTGGCCCCCCCCCGGGAAACCAATTCAACACTGCTCCCGACCATCTGCCATCCGCGCTGCCCGTTGTCTTTCGCAACAGAATGGCTTTGCAGAGCTGCCGGGATTGCACCCACGTCCGGAACCCTGCCTCCCCGTACTATTCCAAGGCTTTCTTGGTTGCACGTCGTACTCAATCCACGCATGACTCGCCCACTACCCCACAGAGGCTGCCCCCATCGGTGGCGTCGCAATGATCTTACGAAGTATGTCCAGCCTTTCCGTTTGAAGCTGAGATCCCCGAGCCGCCACCGTGGCCCACGCGCCGCTCCCATACGAGACAGTCGACGATACCACAACGGGAGCGCAACAGACAATGCCCATTACAAAGCACAGCCTAGAATTTTCCCAAAAGCCCACCAAATCTTCGCAATGCGGCTCTGCATATCTACGTCGCGCCCCAGGTAAGAAACGCTCCCGTCCACGGGAAGCACCTCAATCTTGCCACTCCCGACTTGCACGTGAATATGCGACAGGACCGCTTCTGTTGGCAACGTTTGAAAGGACTCTCGTCTTCCCCGCGTGCAGCGTCAGCCCAGCTTCGCCAGCGTGCCTCGCCGCGTCTGCGCACGCGTGGCCCCGATCAAAATAATGTCATCCACAAACTGCAGGTTCCCGACACGTCTGGCTCGCACCCTGTCTGGTACTCTCCAAACGAAAGATGCGACTCGCACGGTCGGACAACATCTGTCCTGTCTGCTCCTCGTAGAAGAGTCAGGAGCGCCTTGCTCGCTCGGAGATTCCCACGCTGCCGCGTGTCTGACAGAATCGAAGGCCTTCTCGAGATCCACAACAGCCACCCAGAGCTCCATGTTGTGCTCGTGCTTCTCTTCTTGCAATAACATCGAAGCTAACAAGTGGTCGTCGCAAACGTAGCCTTTGCGAAATCCAGCTTCGTCCACCGACTGCTGATTTGCAAGCTACGCCAACAATCGCCTGTGCAACATCATGCTAAACAATTTGTACAACGTAGGGAGAATCGAGGTAGGTCGATAATTACCGGGCACCTTGGGGTCTCCTTGGTTGAAAAGTACTTTGATGTGTGCGTGTGCACCTCCATGTCTGCGGCGGCGCGTCTCCATCTCTCATGAGACTTGTGAAGACACGGGCTACCACTTCCAACAAATAGTCCCCCCCTGCTTTGAGCATCTCTGCGACTATTCCGGCCGAGTCCGCCGCGTTGCCTTTTTCGAGTTTGCAAACACGCTCCCTAACTATTAAACACGAACACACGCGTGATCCGCATAAGGGATTCATATGTAAATCCACTACATGTCGAAATAAACGACCCCACGTTGCCAAGGGGGCGCGAAAGTCGGCTGTCCCGGATTGGGAAGCCTTCCCCTGAAGATCATCACCCCCGAGATCACTAGCAGGACCCAAAAAAGGCTCCAAGAGATGCCCAGGGAATTGCAACAAAAAACTCCACGGGAGCCCCCGAAAAGACCCCCAAGGGGTCTCCAAGAGTCCGCCGAGAGACCCCAAGAGTACTGCAAGAGGCATCTTGCCCACGACACAGGCACGGTGGCGGGATGGGCCGAAGGCAGCTCGATCCGCCGCCCCCTGCTTGCAGGAGTGCACGGCGTGCTGGATGATTCAGGTTTTGGTTTTGGTTCTTTTTCTAAAAGAACTCCCCAGTGGGCTTCGGCCCGTCCCGCCGGCCACCCGCAAATTTCGGAAAACCCATCTCTCAATGCCCAAAAACGGCCGTTTCGCTCGGGACATCCTCAAAAAATCGCGAAGATGGCCCAAGATGGCCTCCAAGTCCGCCCGAGATGGTCCAAGACGGCCTCCAAAACGGCCCAAGAGAGTCCAAGACGGCCCAAGACGGCCCAAGAGGCCCCCCAGAGGCCTCCCAGACGGCCCAAGAGGCCTCCAAGAGGTCCTCCAGGAGAGTCCGAAGAGGCCAAAATCATTGATTTTCCCTTGGTTTTTGAAGGATTTTGGCATTTGCGCCTTTTCGGCTCTCCGACGGCTCAAGACGGCCCAAGAAGCCCCCAAGATCGCCCAAGAGGCCCCCAAGAGAGCCCCATGATGGCCCAAGTGGCCTCCAAGATGGCCCCTAGAGGGCCCCAAGAGGGCCCAAGAGGCCTCCAACACGCCCAAGATGGCCTCCCAGACGCCCAAGATGGCCTCCAAGACGGCCCTGGAGCATTCCAAGCGGGCCCCAAGTCGGCCCATAGAGGCCCCCCAAACGGCTTCCGACGGCTTCAGACGTGCCAGGAACCCACCAAGATGGCCGAAGTTGGCTCGAAGCTGGCCCGAGACGGCCCAAAAAGCCCCAAAGATCGCCCAAAGCTTGCCCAAGAGGCCTCCAAGACGGCCAAGATGACCTTCAAGATGCCCACGTGTTCCCCGAAGGCTTTCCAAACCGATTCGGGGAACACGTGGTCCGATAGCTTGGCAGGTCTGGCCTCAACGTTCGGCCACATAGGCGCTTCCAAAAAGGCAGGGGGCGGCGGTGATTCGCCGTAGGCGTCTTCGATCCGCCGCCCCCTGTCGATTCATCGCAGGGGTGCCTGGCGTGCTGGACCCTTTCGGTTTTGGTTTTGGTTCTTTTTCCGGAAGAACTCCCCCATGGCGCTTCGGCCCGTCCCGCCGGGGTCCCGGGAGGATTGCCCAGGAGCGCAAACTCCACGAGAAATCCTCCCTGAAACGGCCGTTTCGCTCGGGACATCCTCAAAAAATCGCGAAGATGGCCCAAGATGGCCTCCAAGTCCGCCCAAGATGGTCCAAGACGGCCTCCAAGACGGCCCAAGAGAGTCCAAGACGGCCCAAGACGGCCCAAGAGGCCCCCCAGAGGCCTCCCAAACGGCCCAAGAGGCCTCCAAGAGGTCCTCCAGGAAGGCCCGCAGAGGCCAAAATCATTGATTACCTAAGGTGTTTGAAGGATTTTGGAATTTGCTTCTTCTCGGCATTCCGACGGCTCAAGACAGCCCAAGAGGCAAGCCAAGAGGCCCCCAAGAGGGCCCCATGACGGCCCAAGTGGCCTCCAAGATGGCCCCAAGAGGGCCCCAAGACGGCCCAAGAGGCCTCCAACACGCCCAAGATGGCCTCCAAGACGCCCAAGATGGCCTCCAAGACGGCCCCGAAGCGCCCCAAGAGGGTCCCCCGTTGGCCCAGAAAGGCCCCCAAGACGGCTCCCGACGGCGTCAGACGTGCCAGGAACCCACCAAGATGGCCGAAGTTGGCTCGAAGCTGGCCCAAGACGGCCCAAGAGGCCCCCAAGAGGGCCTCCAGGAAGGCCAGAAGAGACCAGAAACATTGATTTTCCTTAGGATAGTGACGGAGTTTGACATTTCCTTCTTTTCGGCCTTCCGACGGCCCGAGACGGCCCCAGAGCCCCCAGAGATCGCCGAAAGATCGCCCAAGAGGCCTCCAAGACGGCCAAGATGATCTTCAAGATGCCCACGTGTTCCCCGATGGCTTTCCAAACCGATTCGGGGAACACATGGTCCGATGGCTTGGCAGGTCTGGCCTCAACGTTCGGCCACATAGGCGCTTCCAAAAAGGCAGGGGGCGGCGGTGATTCGCCGTAGGCGTCTTCGATCCGCCGCCCCCTGTCGATTCATCGCTGGGGTGCCTGGCGTGCTGGACCCTATCAGTTTTGGTTTTGGTTCTTCTTCCAAAAGAACTCTCCGTCCCGCCGGGGTACCAGGAGGATTGCCCAGGAGCGCAAACTCCACGAAAAATCCTCCCTGAAACTGCCGTTTCGCTCGGGACATCCTCAAACAATCGCGAAGACGGCCCAAGACGGCCCAAAAGGCACCCCAGAGGCCTCCCAGACGGCCCAAGAGGCCTCCAAGAGGTCCTCCAGGAAGGCCCGCAGAGGCCAAAATCATTGATTATCCTAAGGTTGTTGAAGGATTTTGGAATTTGCTTCTTCTCGGCATTCCGACGGCTCAAGACGGCCCAAGATGGCCCACAAGATCGCCCAAGAGGCCCCCAAGAGGGCCCCATGACGGCCCAAGTGGCCTCCAAGATGGCCCCAAGAGGGCCCCAAGACGGCCAACACGCCCAAGATGGCCTCCAAGACGCCCAAGATGGTCTCCAAGACGGCCCCGAAGCGCCCCAAGAGGGTCCCCCGTTGGCCCAGAAAGGCCCCCAAGACGGCTCCCGACGGCGTCAGACGTGCCAGGAACCAACCAAGATGGCCGAAGTTGGCTCGAAGCTGGCCCAAGACGGCCCAAGAGGCCCCCAAGAGGGCCTCCAGGAAGGCCAGAAGAGACCAGAAACATTGATTTTCCTTAGGTATTTGACGGATTTCGACATGTCCTTCTTGTCGGCCTTCCGACGGCCCGCGACGGCCCAAGAGCCCCAAAGATCGCCGAAAGATCGCCCGAGAGGCCTCCAAGACGGCCAAGATGACCTTCAAGATGCCCACGTGTTCCCCGATGGCTTTCCAAAACCGATTCGGGGAACACATGGTCCGATGGCTTGGCAGGTCTGGCCTCAACGTTCGGCCACATAGGCGCTTCCAAAAAGGCAGGGGGCTGCGGTGGTTCGCCGTAGGCGTCTTCGAAATTTGCTCGTCGCACACCTCCCAAGGGCTACCCTGCACAGAAGCGACGACTTCGTCATCACAATTCCGCCACCTTCGGACCAACGCCGAACGCAGGCACTGCAGCGTCTACATGACCATGGCGACCACCGAGGATTTGTCTCCTCATGCGGGGCCCTGAGGAATGGCATAAGCCCCTGGAGTCAAATTGTAATCCGCCACGACAGGTATATGTATGCATGTCGTATACAGACATATACCTTGATACGCATGTGTAAATCCGAGGCAGCAGAGGAAGTGGATGAGGAAGAGGACCATTAAAGAGAAGGGCGAGGAGGAGGCAGAAAGAGAGAGGAAGGAGACAAGGGTAACCCCACAACAGGCAGAAGATAAGGTGGAAATGGTTGCGAAGTCACCCAAGACAGAGGGAGGAGGGATGGCACGAGCGGTGCGCCTACCAAGGGCCCTGGGGCGTCCTTGAAGGACTTTAGGGGGGGATCCCGGGCGGACGGAGGCTCCTCCGCGAGGTCAGCAGCAGCATCAGCACCAATGCCTAGACCGCCCCCGTGGCCGCGCTGCTAAGGAAGAAGCACCGAGACCAGGAGCGAGACACTGAGGCCTCCGACGCCCTGCCCCGTCCAGCCCGCGGGCCCCCAGAGCTCCCGCCCTCCCCAGCTCTGGCACATGCTCCGCGCCGCGGGCCGCCTCTGGCGCGTGCCCCTGGGGGCCGCGGCGCGCCCCCGAAGGCCCCCAGACCTCTGAGAGGCCAGACGTTCCTCCTCCTCCTCCTCCTCCTCATCATCCGCCTCCTCCTCCTCTTCCTCCTCCTCCGCCTCCTCCTCCTCCTCCTCCTCCTCCTCCTCCTCCCCCGCCTCCTCCCCCTCCTCCTCCTCCTCCTCCTCCTCTTCCTCCTCCTCCTCCTCCTCCTCCTCCT
>CAUYUJ010018117.1:114278-214017 GCA_963575745.1 Prorocentrum cordatum
GACCAGCGAGCGGGGGAAGCGAAAAGGGGCGGGCGTTCTCAAAGGCTACACCCCGGCCTTCTGAAAAGTTGTTTGAGCCTTCCTGCAAGCCACAAAAAAAAACCTCTCAGCTTGGCGCGAGGGCTTCTGAGACGATTCTCCGCCTTCAGAGAAGGCCTTCTCCTGCTCACCTCCCCCCCTCGCGCGCCGCCGAAAGAAACTTCCACACCCACGCCTTCTGGAGTGCAGCTGAAGGCCCCATGAGCGGTGGCCTTGGACTCGCTCTCCCGCTCCGCGAGGGCGGACGGACATCCGCAGCCACCACTCCTCAGGGTCCCGGGGCACGTCTCTGGAGCGGCAGGTGTGGATGTATTTCGGCGGTGGACGGGTGCAAAGCATGCCCCCTGCGCTTCCGTGCACTCGCGACCCACTCGGGAGGAGGAGGAGGAGGAGGAGGAGGAGGAGGAGGAGGAGGAGGAGGGGGAGGAGGGGGAGGAGGAGGATGGGGAGGAGGAGGAGGAGGAGGAGGAGGAGGAGGAGGCTGCTAACGGTGCCCCCCGCTTTGCGCGCCACCTCGAAGCCCCCCCTCTGGGGCCTTCTGGGCCTCGCGGGGCGCTCCCTGGAGGCCCGCTGGGCCTCTCGGGCGGGGAGTCCTGGAGGACACCTCGAGCCAGAGGGACCTGTCGTCTTCCGCAATACCCGACGACAGGGTTCGACTACGAGCCGGCGGAGGCGCAGTGAAGAAGCGGGGCGAGGGCGGAGGCCGAGGCTCGGAAAAGGGTGTGCTTCGGTCGTGCCCCCGCGCAATCAGAGGGGCTCTCCTGATGGGGTTGGCGCGGTGCTCGAACGCGTGGGACGAGCCCAAGGCGCACAGGAGGCAGACGATTGCGATCTGGCGCGCCATTGTCTGATGGGGTCGGCTGGTCGGCAGAAGCTACGCCTACGAACAAGCTGGAAACCGACGACGACGAGGAGAGCCCAACCACTGTCCACTCACAACCAGGCAGCGATACGCGGCCACTCGCAAGGCAGCTACTCGCAGATCGTCCTTTGTCGTTGCGGCGGCTCTTGCTCGCGTCAATTTACGACAACCTTGCGGATAGAGAATGTAGCTGCTGGACCACAACCACCACCACTCGATTGGCCTGCCACGACGTCACCCTTCCGCCAGTCGTCACACTCAACGTCCATCGCCCACCACATACTGCGGTCGCGACTCTCGCACTCTCTCTGCATGGCGGTGCATCCCGCCACCGCCGCCAACCTCACTCCTTCACCCCGCCTCCTCCCCCTCCATGATTAGTCCCTCATCCTCGTCCTCCTCCCTTCCTCCGTGCGTTTCCTCATGTCCTTCGCTCCTCCCCTCCTCCAACCTTGCAAGGTGGGAGGCCCGAACTCAGCGATTTCTCAGCCCACACCGACATGAAGCTTGTGACGCAGGCCTAGCTTCTGCCGTTTGTGATGGGGAGCGGAACGGCCACTACGTTAGTGCTGCGTCAACTGCTTAACACGGTGCTCGAGCCAGGCAAAGCAAGCGCGCCCGCTCGAACTCACGAGCAAGATCGAGGCGAAGAGGCGGACGGGATGAAGCATGGCGGGTTGGAAGATGGGGCTGGCTGGACAGACAGGAAAAGGCGATCTCGAATCTAGGCTCCACGAGACAATGGAGGCACACCATTTGCTCCCATTGCAGGGGAAGGAGGAGGACCATGAGGAAGCTGGACACAGAGATAGGGATGGGCCCCCACGACATTCGCATGTACATTGTTCTGTCGCGGACCCAGCGCACGCGTGGGTCGATCGGTCAGTCGGCTTCCAATTAATATCACATACACACGCATTATGTATGCTTCATGGAAGGTCAGCGTCGCCCAAGACAGTTTTAAATTCCGGCTGGAATGGTTTCAAAAAGGTTCCGATAACTAATAAGATCGCCCGGGAGGCCCCAGCTAATTTCCATCGTGACCCGTATGGGGGATCCTTAAGTGACAGGCCCCAATATGCCCACATGATGCTACCCAAAAGATCCGCGATAGCCCCAAAGGAGGCCCAGGCTGGTCCAAACAGCATTCGAATGGACCCCAGGAGGCTCAGATACTTCAAACAAAGTTTGCCCTCTTCGCTTCCCATTGGCTCTTGAAGTACCAATATATCCCGACCATCGCCCAACATGCCTCCAAGCGGGCACGGCACAGATGGAAGAGGGAGCCCCAACTGATCTCCGACAACACGCCAAACAAAACGCACACACACACCCACACACGCGCACACAACACACACACACACACACACTTTCGGTCGTCCGCGGTCGGGCGCAACCCCACGCCGTCAAAAAAAGCCGCCGCCGCGCGCGCGCGCCAGAAGGAACGTAACTAGCCGGCCCCTCACGGGCCAGTGGCAGCGGCAACAACCAGGCCGGCAAGAGCTGGAGCGGGGGCAAGGCGAGCGGCACCGAGGCCAGGGCGCAGGCGAGGGGGGAGCCGGGCGCGGGCGCGCGGCGGCAGTAGGCGGGGCGGGGGCGGAGGCGGCAGCACCGAAAGGGAGGCGCAAGAACAAGGAGCACGCTAAAGTTAGGCGGGCAGTGGGGCGGCGAAGGGCCGCGCCCGCAAGGGCGGTGCCAGCGGGGAGACGCCCAGCGCCAGGGAGGCGCTGGGGCGGCAGCGTGGGCGGAGACGGAAAGCGGAGCCCCAGCGGGCGGGACCCGAAGAGCCCACGCAACCGACATACAGGGTCACCTTGTGGGTCGCCAAAAGCGACGAAAGGGGGAGAGGCGACGCACGACGCGCGAGACGCTGGCGAACGGAAGCAGGCAAACAGGGGTGCGCCAGCGACGGGTCACTGGGCGCGAAGGCCGAACGGCAGGAGACCAAGGGGAGCCGGGGCGAGGCGGCGACCCGGGCGGGGGGCACCAGGCAGCTCGGCAGAGGCGCACAAAAGGCGAGGCTTGCGTGGCAGAGGACCGCGGCAACCGCGGCATCGGGGCGGGAGCCAGCCTCGGGGCCCCATGCGACCTCAGCACTGCGCCCACGCTTACGGAGAGCAGAGGACAGCCGGGCAAAACTAGCCTCGAGGACACGTGCCGCAATCATCAAAATGAGCGCGCTCGTCGTGATCATCACAGAGTGCCCACCCTGCTGATCGAATGAGCTGAAGAGGACGGACGTCGGATATTGCGTCGGGATGGGTAGACGCTGGACACGGCATCGTACGCGGCGTCGAAAGGGGACATAGTTTCGGCCCCGCTGCTCCCAGCACTGCAGCCGATGAGACTGGGCTCCAGCTTCGCAGCCTGGACCCCGATGGGCAGCGGGAAGGCTCGGTGCCACTGCATTCCCTCTTCGCACCTGTCGATCTCAGCCCTGTAGATAATCGCGTCGACCTGGGCGTCGGGCTGGGCGCCAGCGTCTGGCGGGGAGTCTGGACGGGAGTCGGGCTTGGGGCCGGACGGAGCGTCGACGGGTGAAATGCGCCATGGCGGAGCATCGCTATGACGATTTGGGCAATATGTTTATGCATGCGTCCGTCTATCTAGACCCATGTAGAGGTAGCCCACAGACGTGTCGACAACCAGACGTTTGCCTCCTGCCGACATGGCCGCCTGCCGGGGCGAGGGGGGGCGGGGGGAGCCAAAACCGCATGAGACTTGGCTGAGAGTGGCTGGTACGGACGCCTGCGCACAGAGCACAGTTCGCTGCGCAGATGACAGCTGAAGTTCGCTGCGAAGATGATCAGAAGTGCAAGCTGGATATATAATTGGTTATATGAACCGGAAATGAGCACACAAACTAAACCCCAGAATCCGCCACCGTGTCTCTGGGCACAGATTGAGCGTGTCCTCAAGTCCTTTGTCCAATCCCCTCAGCCTGAATCCTAACTCCTGAGGGGTCTTTAAAAAGCCCGGACCCCTCGCTCTCACATCCCCCGGGGCTCCCCGCCGCTCGTCGCGTCGTGGCGCGTGACTGTATCGGACCCTAGAGGGCTCCAAGACGGCCCTAGGAAGCCCCAAGAGGACCTCAAGACGGCCCAAGGAGGCCAAGTCGCCGAACGATCACCACAGGACGCTCAAGATGGCACCCAGACGGCCTGGCCTCCAAGACGCCCACAGAGGCCCTCAAGAGGCCCCCCGAGAGGACCACAAGAGGCCAAAACAATTGATTTTTGACGGATTTGGGCGTTCTCTCTTTTCGGCTCCACGACGCTCGCAGACTGCCCCACTGATTCCCAAGACCGCCCCAAGACGGCCCAAGAGGCCTCCAAAATGGCAAAACACCCCAAGAGGGCTCCAAGACATGCCATGAGACGCCGAAAACGGCCCGAGAAGGCCCAAGGACGGCACCAGAAGGAGCCCAAAAGAACGAATGCGAACCGAATATCCGAGCCTTCCGCCCCAAGAAGCCCCCAGGCGGCCCCGAGAGGTGCCAGGAGGCCCCCAGAGGCCCCCAAAGAGGTCCCCGGGAGGCCCAGAAGAGGCCCCAACGGGCCCCCCCAGGGCCCACAAGAGGCGCCCAAACTACCTACACGAGGCCCCCGAGGAGCCTCCCACGAGATCCCAACGAACATCCAATAAACTTCATACCCACACTCCTGGCATAGTGGCGGGATGGGCCGAGGACCACTATATCAAATTTACATTTGAACTCCAAACGTAACAACAATTGGTACCAAAGAAAAACGCATCACGTAAACAAAAAAGGAAAAACAAGCAAGAAAGTTAGCAGGAAACTCAGCAGCACAATTAAGCAGGAAAATTATCCTGGCGAAGGACCCAACCATATGCAGTTGTGAGTATCGCAATTGGGAGTATCTTCTTCGGTGGCGCTCCCTATGGGGCCACGAACCGCATGAGGGGTGTGCCGAAATGTGGCGGGGTACACAACGCAAAGGATTACGATTGATCTGATTACGAGAGAAAGAACGCGGGTGAGTCAGAGCGCGAGGGAATCTGAGTATGAATGGGTCTGCGCGCGAGTGAATATATTTGCATGAATGCGATCATGGAACCGCCTAGTGTAAGTGTCGAGCATGCCTGTCCGAACACACGTGACACTGGGCGTGGCCGCCGCAGGCAGCTTCCGCGGGAACCCCGACGGCAGCGTCCGCACGTCGCGACGCCCATGTCGGCACGCCTCTTGCGAGGATCGCGCCCGCTTTCGGCTCTTCTTTTCCTTCCTCTTTGCCCGCGCACTCCAAAATCCAAGGCTGCGGGCGCAGCGCAGCGCGGAGTCCCCGCGACGCGCGCTGGTCGCCCCGGGCGGGGTCCCAGCGACGCGCGCGGGTCGTCCGCTGCGCGAAGCAGAGAGAGCTGACTAGCTAACTGGCTGGCTGATAGCGGGCCAGTCTCTGACCGCTGGGCAGAGCGACGACGGGCGAACGAGGCGCCGGGACCCCCGCAGCACGGAGTTCCCGCGACGCGCGCTGGTCGCCCCGAGAGGGTCCCAGCGACGCGCGCGGGTTGTCCGCGGCGCGAGGCCAAACAATTAGTCGGGCAGTCGAGAGAAGGCGCGGCTCGGGGGAGACGCTCCTCAGGTCAGGCCTCGCGGATGAACTCGGTGAAGCCGAGCTCCCTGGCGAGGGCCGTCGCTTCCCTCCTGCACCGCTTCGTGCGCGCCGCAAACTGCTCCAGCTGCTTCCGCAAGCCCTGCGGCGGCCCTGCCAGGAAGAACTCGATGCGCGGCGCCCGCATGAGCAGGAGGTCCTCGTGGCGCGTGGCGCGCGAGAGCAGCACGTAGAGCTCCAGCCACCAGTCGTCGTCCTCCTTCTTGCCGTTCCCTACCTCGTGGCGGCCGCAATCCAGGATCACGCCTGGGCGACGTCGACCGAGGGAGCAGCGCGCCGGGCAGCCGACGGCCCAGGGCGAGAGTCCACAGGACCGAGAGATGGTCTGGCCGCGGACTGCTCGCGCCCCGGAGGTCTGGCCGCCCCCGGAGCGCCGTTCCCCCGCCCCGTCGCCTTCGCGCACGGTGCGCCCCTGGCACGCCACCGTGGTGATGACCCTGCCGTGCGAGAAATGCGGGGGGTGTGCCGAAATGGGTGGGGGTGACGCATGCGGGCGGCGGCACTGAGGCCTTCGGTGGAGCTCCCTATGGAGCCACGAAACGTGTGAGGGGTGTGCCGAAATGGGTGTGGGGGACGCATGCGGCCGCGGGCACTGGGGCCTTCGGTGGAGCTCCCTATGGAGCCACGAAACGTGTGAGGGGTGTGCCGAAAGGGGGACGCACGAAACTGGGGCCTTCGGTGGTGAAACGTGTGAGGGGTGTGCCGAAATGGGTGTGGGGGACGCATGCGGCCGCGGGCACTGGGGCCTTCGGTGGAGCTCCCTATGGAGCCACGAAACGTGTGAGGGGTGTGCCGAAATGGGTGTGGGGGGCGCATGCGGCCGCGGGCACTGGGGCCTTCGGTGAAGCTCCCTATGGAGCCACGAAGCGCGTGAGGGGTGTGCCGAAATGACACCCCCAGTGGGACCTTCGGTGGAGCTCCCCATGGGGCCACGAAACGTTGTCCTGGGTGGGGCAGACGCATGCGAACACCCCTACTGGGACCTTAGGTGGAGCTCCCTATGGGGCCACGAAACGCTGTCCTGGGTGGGGGAGACGCATGCGAACACCCCCACTTCCTTCGGTGGAGCTCCCTATGGGGCCACGAAACGCTGTCCTGGGTGGGGGAGACGCAAGCGAACACCCTTATTGGGACCTTCGGTGGAGCTCCCGATGGGGCCACGAAACGCTGTCCTGGGTGGGGGAGACGCATGCGAACACCCCTACTGGGACCTTCGGTGGAGCTCCCTATGGGGCCACGAAACGCTGTCCTGCGTGGGGGAGACGCATGCGAACACCCCTATTGGGACCTTCGGTGGAGCTCCCTACGGGGCCACGAAACAGTGTCCTGGGTGGGGGAGACGCATGCGAACACCCCCACTTGGGCCTTCGGTGGAGCTCCCTATGGGGCCACGAAACGCTGTCCTGGGTGGGGGAGACGCATGCGAACACCCCCAGTGGGACCTTCGGTGGAGCTCCCTATGGGGCCACGAAACGCTGTCCTGGGTGGGGGAGACGCATGCGAACACCCCTACTGGGACCTTCGGTGGAGCTCCCTATGTATGGGGCCACGAAACGCTGTCCTGCGTGGGGGAGACGCATGCGAACACCCCTGTTGGGACCTTCAGTGGAGCTCCCTATGGGGCCACGAAACGCTGTCCTGGGTGGGGGAGACGCATGCGAACGCCCCCAGTGGGACCTTCGGTGGAGCTCCCTATGGGGCCACGAAACGTGTGAGGGGTGTGACGACATGGGCGGTGGGGACGATGATGAAGACGATGATGAGGATGAGGATGTGGATGAGGATGATGCTGCAGATGATCATTCTGACGGAAGAGAGAAGAGGAGGGGGAGGAGGAAGGAGGAGAGGAACGCGGGGCACCGTCTCTTCAAAACGAGGACCCAACACCACAGGATGGCTGGGAATAAGCAGGAACATAAAAGTATTGTTCCCCCCCCCCCAAAAAAAAAAAAAATAGAGCGGAAAGGGAAACACGAAATTGGACCGGAAAAATAAGCAGGAGGACACTCGACAGACATACTAATCAGAAGCTTAGGCAGGAAAATAAAGTAGGAAATAAAACAGGAAGGCCAAAAAGGGGAGACACACATATATATATATATATATATATATAAACAAAAAATATGTTTATCTATATCTATATAGAAAGAAATATAACTTTTATATATATATATATACATACATACATACATACATACATACATACATACATACATACAAAAAAGACAGGAAAAGTAAGCCGGTGCTGCATCGATCACTAATGCGGGCCATAATTTCAACGCCGATTTAGACGCCGCACTCCCGCGCTACTGTTGGCCCTCGCTTAACCTCAAATCAGCTGGAAAAAAATGCCATCTGGGAGCTCCCAAAATGTACCGCCTATTTAACGCCGCGAATCCCACCAGCCCTTTAGGGCGTCGCTGGTTTAACGAGTTTCCTCTTCCACCCCTCCTTCTTCCCCTTCGGGGACGGGATTACCCCTCCCCCTACCCCCTCCCCACTGACCTGGACAGGGGGGGCCGCGATCGGTCAGAGCGTCCAAGATCGACCCCTGGGAGGGCTAAAATTCGACACCCCTCACGAGGATCGTGGCTCCTGAGGGGGGGGCTGAAATTTAGGAACCCCCCTTCGTTGATCGATCTCCTCCAAGATGGCTCCGAGAGACGTCTTGGACCCCCTCTTGGGCCCTGCGCGCGGGCGGGCGGAGCGCCGCCCGCAAGGCCCAAGAGCCCACCAAAACGTTCGAAGATACTTCCAAGTCGCCACCAGGGAAGAGGAAGATGAGGAGGAAGAGGAGGAGGAGGAGGAGGAGGAGGAGGAAGAGCAGGAGGTGAGGGAGGAGGAGGAGAAGAGGAGGAGGAGAAGGCGGAGGAGGAGGAAGAGGGGGAGGAGAACAGCTGCCGATCATCGGCGCTCTTCGTTCGAGCGCCTGGTGTAGGATGGCCTGGTGGGGATACGCGAAGCGTCAAGAATTTTGCGCTGATCCTGGCTTACCCAGGACATGCAAAAATTAGCGATCATCAGCGGCGTGAATTACCGACGTCGGCAAGAACAGATATCGCCGCCAACATTAGCAGAACCCGCTTAATTCACACTACCAATTTACATTTGGAAGACCCACGCTGAAGCAGGAAATTGGGCAGGTGATAAGGCAGGAAAATTGGATACTAAGCAGAAAAATTAAACAGGAAATCAACCAGCGAAATAAAACAGGAACATTGAGCAGGAAATTCAAGGCGACATTAAGCACTCGATGCTGGAGAATCTGAGCCGGCGAAGTAGCTCTCAACGTGAACCCAGCAAGTTGTTTCTCATGAGCTGTCGAATCATCTAAATGATACACATGAATACACTGTGAATATATATATATATATATATATACATAAATACATATACCTATACATATACATATACATATACATATACATATACATGTGTGTATATGTATGTATCTCCGAATCCCGCTTAAAACCTATGCTACCACTGCGTATACCTTTTCAAAATCAATAAGGAGCCCACTCCAGCATATGGAAACAGCACGAACAGAAAGCCACAAGTTTCCAGCAGAACATAACTGCAATAAAACGCTATAAGCTGATATCGGCCTGGCATGCTACGTCGACACCACAACGGGAAACTTGGACAGTAGCTCGCAAACTGCCCTCGTCAAGGGCCAGTAACCGCATGCTTTCCACAGGAACTGAATACATGCATGAAAAACGGCTACTCGTTGGCAGCACGGCACCCGTTGGCACGCGATGCCCAAACCAAGGCGACCAAAGCTGCACGCGTGCAGGCACGCGTGGACGCCTGCCGGAAGTGTTCCCGGACCCGCTGCGAACTCAAACAGGCGCCGGCGGTGAACCGTCAACCTGGTCTTTGCGTCTTTGCGTCTTTGCTGGGACCGTCTTGGCCACTGAGGCCAGGTCCAACAAAGTCTCAGGCAAAACAGAGCCTCTTATTCATCACGCAAGCAGTCAGCTCTTATACCACACAGCGAAGCTGAAGGAATAAAGAGAATCACATGCCGCAATGACACAATCAAACGCAAAGAACACACAGATAATCGAGGAAGTCAGTGAGCAGCGAAGCTGCAGGAATATACAAGACACAGAAAAGAAGAAACAATGTGTGTCAAATCACTGCGAATGATCAAAGAAGGTCTGCACAACCTGTGGGAGCACCTCGCATATGCGCTCCGCCGCCGATAGCTCCGTATCTGTAACAGTGGCGCTCGGTGGTAGACACCAAGCCGCAAGATACACATCCTTGAAAATGATGTCGGTCCGCGAGAAGATATACTTGTTTCGCAGACCAATCTGTATCCATGCACCACAGGCACTTCCGCGGCTACAAACTCCCCCATCAAAGCCGGCTTTGATAAGGCAAGGAATATAACACTGAGATTCAAAGTCGTTGAGGTAAACGAAATCGGCGTACACATGGCCCTGACGGGCCTGATGGGTCAGTAAGTCTGCTTTCTGGTTCCATTCCCGAAACGAATGAGAGAAGAAGTCACGGCCGGCCTCTGGAGGCCTCACCAAGTAAGTTTCCTGCATTTCGTCCAACTTATTAATCAGAGTATCCACCCTTTTCTGATATACCTGAGCTAATACTTTCCATTTCCCGCAGAGCCAGTTAATAACAAGCAGTGAGTCCCCTTGGATGTCCAGTGGTATCCCATCTGTATCGAGGTCCCACTGTGTACAACGCATATTATGCAACGCAATACGTTTGCTGAGGCGATCCCTATATGCTGGTGTATCCTCCCGATCCTGACCGATATGAACCCCTCCATCCTCATCCAAGTTCAAGAATACAGGCACCCCTGAGGACGCCAACCCTTTACACTTCTTTTGGAAGTACTTCAACATAGTACTAGAACAAACATTAGCAGCGAAATCCATGAAATGCTCAAAACTTCCAGCAAAGAACTCCCACCAGGATAAACCGTAAAACGATTCCAATGAATAATACCACGGACGGAGTCCGACGCTCTCCTGTCCCCCCCGATGCCTTTTCATAGAGCTGGCCTCCTTCCAGTTTCCCCAACATCTGAGAGCCTCACTTGAATCCGTCCTCATTCTATCCCACAGTCGGCCAAACGCCAGACATGAGAAACGAGAATCTCTCCAAGCTCTCATCGAGTTCGCCTCCAGCTCCCCCCGATCTGTGATCAGCCTGTGTGCAAAGTCCTGGATGTCAATTGCCCACATCCAATGCACTCTGAGAAACTTCTGTACAATGCCCACGAAGTGAGCATCATGAAATTTTTGTCTCGCACGTTCATACCTCCTCGTATTCCATTCCTGGTAACTTTCCCCCTCCCTCCGTATACAGCGAGACATTACAGACAGGCACTTGCCCTCAAAGATATGAAGGGCGCTCAATGAACTTGAATCGACCGTGCATCCTTCCGCCGCGTAGAGCACAATACTCTGAACTCTCTGAGCATACCTCTCATATTTATCTTTCAACGGGATGGCCGTGGAGCGGAAGAAGGTCGCCTGCCCCCAGAAGGCCCTGCGAGCACAGTCAATACGAGCGTCCAAATCATGATGTTCATTCACATGTAGTTCAGAACAAATATAAGCCCCCAGCACCTCCATCTCCGTCGTCCTTCTAAATCGATACACTCCAGACGCCTCCGACCCCACCGAGAGAGCAAGATCAGCAGTGTGAAGTATTTCCCCTTCCACATCTCGCGGCGGCTCGACCCCGAACACCATATACAATAGGCTGGATTCCTTCCATCTCATTCCATAATCATGTAACTGTGTAGTTAGACCGTGTAACATGCGTGTGAGTTCCTCTCGACTCCGAGCCAATACATAACAGTTGTCAGCCCAAAGGAAATGATTAATAATCGAAACACAGCTAGTCGAGCCAGTCACATACTCAATACGATAACCTAGTCCTAGTACGTCCCATTCTCGAATCGTGGAGCCCCACATAGCAGCAACGATGAGATTGAAGGCCAACGGTCCCTCGGGCCCTCCCGTCCGAATACATTTGTCCCACCTAACCTCCACCACCTCAATCCCATCATAATAGACAGTGCCTACACATTCGCACAAGGGGTCAAGTAGAGCATACTGTAGGTAAAGGGGTACATCCGCATGATCCAACCCGCGCCTGACATTGGCCACCGTGCAGTGATCGAACGCCTGAAGGACATCAGCGTTCGCCAAGTGTGCCCTCTCCCCTTTTCCCCATTGTGCAGCATGTTGACCTATGTGTTTGATGCTAGCCGTGATTTCGTGTGTACGACGGTGTTCCTGGAAACCATACAACCCAATATGACGAAACACTCCTTTCCTTTCAATATGACCCTCAACCAAGAGAACAACACAGGAACTGAACCATCTCGAAACAGCATTCTGCATACACAGCAAACGTCCGTCTTTTAACTTAGTGATCCCTGGAGTTTTTGGCATAAAAGAGACGAGAATCTCACGCCACGACTGAGGATACGGAATCGTGAGCTTGATGATTTTATCGAACAACTTCTGGATCGCTCTGAGAGCACACCACGGCAAGCTCCTTAGAATCTCGCACGGTATCCCGTCTGGCCCAGTAGCCCTCTGGGTCTTCAGCCGAGCTCGTGCTCTGAGAAGCAGCGCCATACTAATTCCCACAACTGATGTGGAACGTATCTCATGTACAGCCCTCATCCTGATCTCCTCCATCATACTGTTGGTGGAATTGCGTATCTCTTCGGACGACACCTTGCAACGAACGAACTTGTCGAGCTCCTCCTTCCACTCCTCACGGTCCTCCGTCTCCCTCCCATCCACCACTAAATGTTTGATAGTATATCTGACCTTTCTTTTTGTTGGGGGACATCTGCACATAATCATATCACGTCGATAACCTCTGCGTAGACGATTAGCCTCATTCTTTAACCTCCTCAACCTCTCCACTTCCTCCTTCGGACACATCTTAACCTCCTCCTCCGCTCTTGTGAGCTGCACCGGCCTGGACGGCTCTCTCTGTCTTCTCGCACCCGTGGTGGAGTAGTCCACCGTCGGTGACAAGTACGCCTCCAGCATAGTACTCTCCAGACCCTGTGGACAGGTCACAGACGGACACCTTGAAAAGGCAGCACCGCCTAGATACGAATCCACATGCTGTCGAGCCTGATGCTCATCAGCCCAAGTCGAACACTTGTATCCGACCAGAGACGGCCTAGACTTCTGACCAGGCTGGGGGTCAGGGCGACGAACAATCACGTTCCCAGGGTCAGTGAAACTCGCCGTGATGATTGCGTGATCGGATAATCTACTGAACTGCTTCTTCCCACCCCTCTTGAAACACCACTTCACCTCCAGATCCGAGAACTCCCAACGGTGAGGGACCATTAGGTAATCCAGGACCCTCTTCGAAGTCAGAAACTTGTTCTCCCCCCACGACTCCCAGGTATGCCTCCTAGTACAGAAAGTGTTGGCGGCCTTCAGTCCATGCGATTCCATGAACTCTAACAGCAGCTCCTTCAGCCTCCTCCTCCGACTCCTCCTTTCAATCTGCTGTGTACCGTCTCCTCCTCTCTCCCACCTTCTGTCCGTACGAGTACCTTCCTTTCCAGTAGCCTCATACTCCTCCCCATTATACGTAAATCTGCATCCAGGCGGAATCTCCACGTTTGCATCTAGCAGAACACAAAAGCTGGCCTGAGGAAACTTAGTGCGGAGAACATTGCGAGCACGACCGATCTGCTCATATACCTCCGCAGCAATCTCAACACAATCCTCCACATGAGGGTCTGGCAAATACGCTGACACAATAATGAGTGGTGACTTCTCTGACCCAAAGACACCGATAACGAACCTCGTGAAACAAGTGAAAAACATACGGACGGCAGCCGCCCAAGATCTGTCGAAGATGAGAGCTGCCTTACTACACGAACTAGTTTTGATGCGCCACCCCAAGCGTTCAAATTCCCCGTGCACTAGGTATTGAGTTTCCTGACATGCAAAGAGCCCACCACATGCCCTCATATGATGGAGAATCTCAGCACATTTGAAATGAGCCCCCCCTGCTTTGTTCAGGTTCCAGCTCGCTAAGCGTATGCCTCGGACGAGGCGCCGCAAACGTCACTGCCTACGATTCACTTCCTGAAGTATATCATTCATGGGAACCTTCAGCGCCGGATAAAAAGAAACAATACGAGCCCATGCATCAGCATGAAGAACCCAAGCCCCTGTGGTATTCGTATACGTCGCAAAACAGACGGGTCGGAAATTCGTAACAGCTTGAGTCCAAATCTGACTTCTCGGTGGCCCCACCTCCCCACGGATCTCGATTTGAACATGAGCCGAGGTCATACTACGCCAAGTCCCACAGAAACGAGCAACCGCTTTCACATGATCACGCTTCCAGGGTGCACACTCCACTAACGTACGAATCTTTCTGGGATCGATTGGCGTGTCCATATCATGAGTGAGAACATCGGCATCTGGATACGTATAACCTGGGGGCGGGGCAATGCGGTCGGCGGGTTCCTTACAGACCATATCCATCCATTTCTTTATTCTCCAAAGAGTGTCCCGTGGTGTCCCTTCTTTGAAACCGACCTTCACACTGCCGTACATATATCTTCCTCCGTTTAAACGTTCAGTTTTATCTTTATCGTAAGCATTCCTTTCCTCCCCCTGAAGTGTCCCAATCATATTAGATATTAACTGTGCCGCATCTGCCCAGGGTATCATTTGATTTCCCCGATTTACTTGATTCGACCAATCCGTAACCCACCCTTTCAGCTCGAGATAAGTTGGTGTGAACTGGCTCGATCGCTCCTGTTGCACGCGAGGGAACGAACCTCCACCACCACCAGAGGAGCCACCAGGGCCCACACTAGTCGAAACCGAAGCTGCAGGAGATCCAGCCAAAATTTGCTTAACCTGTTTCTCCAAAATCTCTGTCCGTGCATCTGATTTGTCCATTCTCTCCGTATGCAACTTGAGTGTGTCATCCACTCTTTTGATGTCCGTCTTCGTCGATTGAACAACATGGATGAGATCCTCATGGGCATCCTCCGTTTTCCAAACATGCTTCATCATCATCTGTTTGAATGGATCCTTCTCCTTTTCTAACATCACTTTCCTCTCCTCCTCAATCTCTGTTCCACGTGCACGTTTGGATCGAGTCTCACCATCCCCAGTCATCGCGGCATCCGCCGCTGCTGCAACATGAGTCATATCTTCAAGAATATTACCGTTCAATCCGTATTTATCTAACCAGGGAACCTCGTAGAGCTCCTTGAACCTCGTAGAGCTCCTTGCACGAATAAGAATGCGAAGGATCGGAGCGGAGGGCTTTTCGGAGCATATGTAGAAAAATGTTGGATTCACATTTTTCGGTGTCAACATGAAGTCGGTGCCTGGAAGTGAACTAATACTAGAAGTGGCTCTAGAGAGCTAGTCTGCTCTCAGAACAAAGTTTATATGCCAACGCTCGGCGTAAAAATCAACTTTCTCATAATAAATGGTCAAATATCTTTCAATTTTTCGCAAAACCAGCCGAAAGTTACCACATTCTCCGTTCTGGCCGGATCGATTAACTAGCTCCAGCCGACGCCGGAATTCTTCTAGCTCATCGATAACGAAGAGCTCAACGAGGTAATATCTTTCAAATATTCGCAAAACTGGCCCAAAGTTACCACGTTGTGAACTTCATGTCGGTTGCTCCAAATTTTTCGATAGTAAAACTGGTTCTAGAGAGCTGAGCTGCTCTGTATGCCAATGCTCGGCGTACAAATCTGCTTTCTCAAAATGATTGGTCAAATATTTTTCAAATCAGCAATACCGACCCAATGTTGTCACAGTGTCTCTTCTGGTCGGGTCGCCCAACTGGGAGCTGGCAGTAAACCGTCAACAAGGTTACCGCCGGAGCCTCGTAAAGTTTTTTCCTCGCACGGCCGCGCTCGCAACACATGGGGGAAGCTCTCTTACGCGTGAGCTGAACAACTCGAAAAACTACGTTTTTCAGTTTTTATTCAAAATCGGTTCCGCCAAATGTTTTGATAGTAATATTGCAGCTACGGGCCTGAAAATTTCACTGGCAGACGCAGCACAACCCACTACAGGTGCGAAAAATACCGGTTTTCATTACGAATTTCACAATCTCTCACAATGTTCGAAAAACCAAGCCCACGTTGAGAGATTGTCCGCCCGGGCCGGGTCGGTCAACTAGCTGCACCCCGCACCCGAATTCCTCTAGCTCATCGACTGGGAGCCGGCGCCAAAACGGTCAACCAGCTTACCGCCGGGAGCCTCGTAGAGCTCTTGTCTGCACGACACTGGGAAGCTTTCTTACGCGTGAGCTGGAGCACTTCAAAAATTACGTTTTCAGTTTTCACCGAAAGTTGGTTCCTTCAAATGTTTTCATGGTAATACTGCAGCTACGGACCTGAGAATTTCACTGGCGGACGCGGCATAACCCACTACAGGTGCGAAAAATACCGGTTCTCAAAACGAATGTTCAAATCTCACAGAAAGTTCGGCCAACCGACCCAAAGTTCACACATTGTCCGCCCGGGCCGTGTGGGTCAACTAGCTGCACCCCGCGCCGGAACCCCTCTAGCTCGTCGATGCCGAAGAGCTCTACGAGGTATGCCGAAGAGCTCGACGAGGTACAAGTCGCTGTGACGATTCTGGAGCGGCGAAGATGGGCTGCTGGCAGGCACCACCACCGCCTGGCTTCTAATCTGAAACCCTATAGCTCTCAGAGAGCTCTCCGGGAATTATGGGATCCAGCGGTAAACCGTCAACCAGGAACCGCCGGGAGCCTCGTAGAGCTCTCTTCTCGCGCGGCGCTGCTTGGAACACACAGAGAAAGCTTTCTCAAGCGTGAAGAAAAAAGCTCGAAAAATACGTATTTGGCGTTTACTCTAAAGAGAACTTCCGAAATACAAATAACGTCGTGGACCTAGCTCGAGTAGCAGACCGAGATCAGACCTCTCGATACAACAGGCGAACGCGCCTGGTGATACTGGATCGGTTTACGTGCGTACCAGCTCTTCAGCTCCTCTAAATCCTGAATCAAGTACAGAAAACCGAGAGCACTGGTCAAAATGACTCGAGTAGCAGACCGAGAGCACTGGTCAAGTACGAATAATTTTGCGCAACTAGCTCGAGTAGCAGACCGAGTTCAGACCCCTGGATGCAACAGACAAACACGCCAGATTCTGTATTGATTTCCGTAAGCATCGGCTCTGTAGCTCTCCTAATCTCGAGTTAAGTACAGAAAACCGTAAACGCGTGTCAAGATGACTCGGAACACTGTCGGTTGCTGCAAGTCTTTTGATAATAAGATTGCAGCTACGGACATGAGAATTTCACTGGCAGACGCGGCATAACCCACTACACGTGAGAAAAATACCGGTTCTCAAAACGAACTTTCCAATTTTGTACAAAGATAGAAGAAGAAGAAGAAGAACAAAAAAAAAAAAAAAAAAAAAAAAAAAAAAAAAAAAAAAAAAAAAAAAAAAAAAAAAAAAACGGCCCGAAGTCACTAAATTGTCTCTTAAGGTCGGGTCTGCCAACTGGGAGCCGGCGGTAAACCGTCAACCAGGTTACCGCAGGGACCCTCGTAGAGCTCTAAATAGACCAAGTCGGTTCCTTGATAACAGCAGAACATAGCATGTCAATACAAGGTTCAAACATCAAGAAATGTTGTTTTCGGGTTTCACACAACGCTGCTTCCTCCTAGTCTTTGGATCGAAATAACCCAGCTAGTCCTAAGAATTGCACCATCGAACGCGCCATGATCGACTGCAGGGAATAAAACTCTTGATTTCCAAAACGAATTTCAAAATCTCTCACAATCTCCGAAAAAAACCTACCAAAATGTCACACATTGTCCGCCCGGGCCGGCTGGGTGAACTAGCTGCACCCCGCGCCGGAATTCCTTTAGCTCATCGTTGCCGAAGAGCTCTACGAGGTACTGGGCGCTGGCGGTAAACCGTCAACCTTTCTTACCGCCGGGGGACTCGTAGAGCTTCCTGACCATATATTATGTCCAAAGAATTAGCAGGGAACGAACAGTTTTTCAGCCCGAGCGCCGATAGCAGACTGATCTCAGGCGTCTAGTGATATCCCATTGCTGTGCTGAACAGTTCTATAGCTCATCTGCAGCGTGTAGAAAATACCATTAGGGAGAAAATAGCAGAGTACGAATCCGTGTTTGGCGTCTGCGCTCACAACAGACCCAAACCAAGCGTCTAGATGCTTCGCGCCTCATGATGTCCTTCTGATTTTTCGGCCAGCTCGAGTTCAGTGAAGAAATTCACCATCATTTGGAAAAAAATGTCGGTCGAATACAAATAGTTTTGTGAACCTAGCCCGGGTAGCAGACCGAGTTCAGACCTCTCGGTGCAACAGACGAACGCTCCCAATGTTTCTGCATCAGTTTCTGTGCGCACCAGCTCTGTAGCTCTCCTACAACACGAATTCAATACAAAAAATGGACAGCATCTGTCAAGATGACTCGAAGAATACGAATAGTTTTGCGGACCTAGCCCGAGTAGCAGACCCAGCTCCTCTGGATGCAACAGACGAACGGGCCTGATGATTCCGAATCAGTTTCTGTGCGTATGAGCTCTGTAGCTCTCCTACAGCCCGAGTTACGTGCGAAAACGGACAGCACCTCTCAAGATCACTCGAACGATACGAATAGTTTCGCGGACCTAGCTCGTGTAACAGACCGAGTTCAGACCTCTGGATGCAACAGACGAACGCGCCTGCTTATTCTGCATCGGTTTGTGCGCATCAGCTCTGTAGCTCCCCTAGAGCTCGAGTTAAGTACAGAAAACCGACAGTCCCTGTCGAGATGACCCGAGCGATACGAATAGTTTTGCGGACCTAGCTCGAGTAGCAGACCGATTTCAGACCTCTGCATGCGACAGGCGGACGCGCCTGATGTCTCCAAATCGGTTTCTGCAATTACCAGCCCTGTAGCCCCCCTACAGCCCGAGGTAAGTACAGAAAACCGACAGCACCTCTCAAGATGACTCGAACAATGCGAATAGTTTCGCGGAACCTAGCTCGGGCAGCAGACCGAGTTCAGACCTCTGGATGCAACAGACGAACACGCCTGATGATTCTGAATCGGTTTCTGTAAGCATCAGCTCTGTAGCTCTCTCCTACAGCTCGAGTTAAGGACAAAAAACCGACAACGCATGTCCAGATGACCCCAAACGGCCGATCCCGCCCGTGTGCTTTTTGGCAGTAATATCTACCCGATCGAGCTGAGATTAAGACGGCGAGCGGGAATAAGATCGAATATCACGGGGGAAAAATACTAGAGCTCAAACGAATTGTTGAATTTCGAAAACAAAATTTTCAACCGACCAAAAGTCAGCAAAAGGTCCGTCGAGATTTTTCTTGCCAACTAGCTCTCCAGCGCCCCGGAATTACTGGCGCCGGCGGTGAACCGTCAACCTGGTCTTTTGCGGTCTTTTCCAGACGGTCGATTCGAGCCTCCACGGAGGCAGACCGAACACACAAAGCAACTCAGAACAGAGCCTGAGAGCAAAACGCTGAGCGTACGAACAGCGAAGCTGTACAGCAATGCCCAAGAGCGCATATCACACTAAGAAACAACTAAAATGGAATAAATAATAAAAGCAATGCGAGACCATGCAGTAACCACATACAGCGATTACCGTCTCAGCACCACTGAGAAAAGAAGCAGTGAGAGACCATACGGTAACCACTGGTGTATACAGCGATTACCGTCTCAACACCACTGAGACAAACACAAAACTAACAACTAAAATGACGAGTACACTTCAAAGTAATGCGAGACCATGTGGTACCACATATAGCGATTACCGTCTCAGCACCACTGAAAGACCATGCACGTGAAACACAACGAATTTGCGGTCGACTGTGCACAGAGTCAGGCAAGACACCCACCACTCTTTGAGCGGGAGTGGGCAAATGCAAAACTCTTATTCCGAACAAAGTGAAGATCACGCGGAGCTCTTATACCAACATGCGCGCATGTCCGACACACACACACACACAGCATGGCAAGAGTCAACGCAAACACAAAGTCCGAAATATGTCGTAACAACCCGCGGTAAGACAAGAGTCGTATGCTCACGTCAAATATGTGATAACTGAATGTCTGATAACGCACTCAAGAAGTAACTCACGGATAACTGAATGTCTGATAACGCACTCAGTATCTTGAACCACCTGCATAACTGAATGTCTGATAACGCACTCAAGTATCTTGAATTCTGATCGATACGATTCAAAGAAAGAATGAAAACAGGCACGCCGATACAATGCAGAGAACCTCAATCTCAAGATACTCCAATGTCACAGAACTGTCAAAGTACCTCAATGTCAAAGAATACACACGCGTGCAAGAACAATAATGGAGAAAGCGCAAGCAGGCAGTACAAACAAGTACAAAGCGACGACAGCGACCTATGCGTTGAAGTCAGTCCCACTTCTGATGCCAAACAGAGCTGGCCTCCAGCACCTATCGTCTGTAGGCCCAAGGAGAGCGGGTCGTCGCAGCCGACGAAGTACCCGAATTTATTGCACGGCCCGCCCGCGCGCACACGGCCGCCCAGGGGGCAGCCTGAGGAGACAGGCTCGAGGAAGCCCCCGACGGGCCAGGCCACCGCTGAGATCCCCGAGGAGGGACAGCAGCAACCTGGTCACCGCCGGGAACCTCGTAGAGCTCCTTGCACGCGTAAGAGTGCTTAGATTCAAAGCAGAGAGCTTATCGGAGCATTTCTAGAAAAACGTCGAAATTGTATTTTTCGTTGTCAACTTGATGTCGGTCGCTCCTGATTTTCGATAGTAAAACTCGCTCTAGAGAGCTAAGCCGCTCTGGGAACAAATTTTATATGCCAATGCTCGGCGTAAAAATCTACTTTCTCAGAATGAATTGTCAAACTAGCGCCGGCGGTGAACCGTCAACCTTGTCACCGCCGGGAGCCTCGTAGAGCTCCTTGGACGCGTAAGAGTGCTCAGAATCGACGCCCAGAGGTTATTGGAGCATTTCTTGAAAAAGGTAAAATTTACATTATTCGGTGTCAATATGATCTCGGTTCCTCCAAATATTTCGATAGTAAAAAATGCCCGGGAGAGCTCAGCTTCTGGCAGAAAAAAGTTTAGATACCAATGCTGGACGTAAAATCTTCGATCTCAAAATGAATGGTCAAATATCTTTCTAATATTAGCTAAACCGACCCAAAGTCGTCACATTGTCCGCCCGGGCCGGGTGGGTCAACTAGCTGCACCCCGAGGCGGAATTCCTCTAGTTCATCGATGCCGGAGAGCTCTACGAGGTATATCTTTCAAATACCAGCAAAACCGACCAAAAGTTCTCACTTTGTCTCTTCTGGACGGGTCAACCAACTAGCTCCATCCCGCGCCGGAACTGGCGCCAGCGGTGAACCGTCAACCTGGTATTTTGCGTCTTTGCGTCTTTGCTGGGACCATCATGGCCACTGAGGCCAGGTCCAACGAAGTCTCAGGCGAACTCTAATTTCACCATTGCGAGTCAACTCAACTCTTATAACACCAGTCTGCGAAACAGTCGGAATATAAGAGAATCACACAAATGCAAAGATGAGCAACAAAGTCAAGCAAAGTCAAGTCTCATACACAAGAAGCAAAACAACGTAGCTGTACAATATATGAAGAGCGGTTGTTGGCACCGACATCTGATGACAAGGAACGAACAGCACAGAAAATAAATCAGCGTAGCTGTGCAATATAAGGAGTGGTAGTTGGCGCCGACAAATATAGACAAGTGTCTGAGACTCGAATATCATGCTCGAAACAACATTGCATAAAGAGTTGACCCACCTGAGGGAGCATCATACAAAACACGCTCCGCGGTAGAATGCACAAGGCAACTGAAACCCTCCAACAGTGACAACAACTGATGAGGCGAAAATAAAATTACGACATGAGAGCCAGAGAAACCTGGCCAAGAACTGAACATGCACACACTGAAATAATACGTTGAAGGATGCACCCAAGCTTGGATTCCAACCCCACTGAAAGATGCAGGTACTTGCCAGTGCGGCCACGCCCATAATGTTACGACGATTTGGGGAAATTTGCTTTCTGCCTCTGTCGTTGCACTCAAGGTGCGAACCTGTCGGAGGAACCACGCACGTCGAAACACGTAGAGTTTCACCTGTATTGGGAATCGCTGCACTTGTCGAAACTCCTCGGGCGTCCGAAGAATTGTATTCGGTAATCGCTGCACTTGGAAACCTCGAGAAACTTGGCAGTCTCGGCGCGGTTCATGTGTCCTGTCAAGTACCTGTGCACCTCGAAGAATTCTAGAAGATCCTCCAACGTCGCTTGCACATTCTGGAGCATCTCATACAGTTTCCAAGCATAATATGTTTGGGCCCTCTTTGTAGGGAACCCACGTTCTGTCGCCAGCTTATCAAACAAATCCGTTCCGTTCTTCAGATACTGGATCGCATTCAACTCGTTCATGCTGGCAACAGCGTCAATCCACGCTTTGACATCGGCATTGGTGGCCTGAGAGCACGTCGAGGTCCCCTTGACCTTGTCACGATCTCTCCCTCGAGTCCTCTGGCGCGACTCCGAAGAAGCGACACGGACAGACGCATCAGAACCAGGATTCGATACCTCATTGAGGGCGACATCAGAATATGCCTGCACGTTCGGTGTCGAAGAAAACTCCGCTCTCGAAAGGGATACATCGAGAACCAACTCCTGAGACCTTGCATCAGACGAAGGAGCCCTCTGCGCACAGCCTGGATTCAATACAACATTGAGCGTGACATCGGAATCTGTCTGCACTTTGGGTGCCGAAGAAAACTCTGCACTCGAAAGGGGTACCGCAACATGGTCTGCGATGTCTGCGTTGGCCGATTCGAGCTCCCAAGGGAGCAGGCCAGGACACAGAGAACCTAAACAGCGAAACTGCAAAGATTAAAGCAGAGATGCATCAAACAGCGAAGCTGTACAGAAATGCACAAGACTGCAAGTACACGAGAAAACAACTAACAATCTAATGAGTGAAGCAATGCAGGCCATAGATATGGAAGCAAAGCTAGAAGAAGTGAGAGACCATACAGTAGACACTGGTTTATACAGCGATTACCGTCTCAACACCACTGAGACAAACACGAAACTAAGAGAACTACAATAGCGAGTGCGCTTCAAAGCAATGCGAGACCATGCAGTAACCACATATAGCGATTACCGTCTCAGCACCACTGGAAGACCATGCACGTGAAACACAACGTCGAAATGTGGACTAGATAACGAACTCAACGCGCAACATACAGAGTGAGCCAAGACACCCACCACTACTTAGAGCGAATGCGGGCTCTTATCCGAACAAAGTGAAGATCAGGCGAAGCTCTTATTCAACACACGTGCATGCACGACAACACACACAGGCATGAATAATGGCAACGCAATGACAAATCACAACAGTTCTAACTCGAAGTATGTGGAAATCAAGTGCAATGAGTTCTGAACTCCACTCGAGGCGACGTATGACCTCAATATCAAAGACCTCAATATCAAGTACAATGAATTCTGAACTTCACTCGAGGCGAAATATGAAATCGGATGCCCAAAGACCTCAATATCAAGATACTCCGATGTCACAAAACTGTCAAAGTACTGAAGAAACTCGAACTGCATCTCGAACTGCAACTTCTAACTCACGAAAGACACGATTCCAACCACCCCTCGAAGATTCCCACTGCGTTGTGAATATGAGTACTCAGACTGCGACCAAAGTCAAAATTGGATACGTGCTGAGAGCAACTCGTACTAGATAACAAATGCGGCGAGCACAATCAAAAGCGGCCTGGAAGTACAAGCAGACAATGCAACAAGTACAAAACAAGCGGCCTGGAAGTACAAGATAACAAATGCAACGAGTGCGATCAAAGCAAGCGGCCTATGCACCTGCTCCAATAGGAGCTGTCTCACTTGACACAACAGAGAACCTGGCACCTGTCGTCTGTAGGCCCACGGAGAGGAGGTCGTCGCAGCCAACGAAGTACCCGAAGATATGGGACGGCCCGTACACGAGATGCACAGTGGAGTACGATACGTGTGCGCACAGAAAACCTGTCCGCACAATGCGGCTCGAGGAGGCCACCGACGGGCCAGGTCGCCGCTGAGCTCCCCGAGGAGGGACAGCAGCAACCTGGTCACCGCCGGGAACCTCGTAGAGCTCCTTGCACGCACTACATTGCTCAGAATTGAAGCAGAGAACTTTTCAGAAGATGTTCTTAAAATCTTCATTTTCGTATTTTCCGGTGTCGATACGAGGTCGGTTCCTGGAAGTGAACCCATAGTAAAACTCCCCCGGAGAAGCTGAGCTGCTCTGAGAAGAAAGCTAAAATGCGTATCCTTAGCGCAAAAATCTGGTTCCTCAGAATAAATCGTCAAATATCTTTCAAATCATAGCAAAACCGACCAAAAGTCACCACTTTGTCCGCCGGGGCCGGCTGGGCCAACTGGGCGCCGGCGGTAAACCGTCAACCTTTCTCACCGCCGGGAGACTCGTAGAGCTTCCTTGCCATGTATTATGGCCGAAGAGTTAGCAGAGAACGAATATTTTTTCAGCCCGAGCGCTGATAGCGGACTGATCTCAGACGTCTAGATACATTTCGCTATTGCCCCTGACGATTTCCTTCCCATTGCTGTGCTGAACAGCTTTGTAGCTCATCTGCAGCACGAGTAAATCCAAGGAAACAATACCATTTCCAAGAAAGTAGCAGAAAGCGAATCGGTGTTCGGCCCTAGCGCTAATAGCAAACTGAGCGCGGGTGTCCAGAGACTTTCGCATGGCGCGCATGATGATCTCTTCCCAAATGTCTACGAGCTCTCAAGCTCCTCTGCACCTCGAGTTCAGTCCAGAAAACGAACTCCATGACAAGGAAAACAAAAATAGTATGACTCGTTGTTTGGCGTCTGCGCTTATAGCAGACCCAAGCCAAGCGTCTAGATACTCTAGACTAGCGCGCCTCATGATTCATTTGGTTTACGTGCGGAAGAACTCTCAAGTTCATCTGCAGCTCGAGTTAAGTAAAGAAATTGAACATCATTTCGAAAAAGAATCGGTCGAAAATGAATAGGTTTGCAGGCCTACTTCGAGTAGCAGACCACGTGCAAACCTCTCGATGCAACCGACGAACGCGCCTGATGTTTCTGAGCCGATTTCTGTGCGCGCCAGCTCTGTAATTGTCCTACAGCTCGAGTTGAGTACAGAAAACCGACAGCACCTGTCAAGATGACTCGAAGAATACGAATAGTTTTGCGGACCTAGCTCGAGTAGCAGACCGAGTTCAGACTTCTCGATACAACAAACGAACGCGCCTGATGGATCTGAATCGGTTTCTGTAACTATCAGCTCAGTAGCGTTTCTACAGCCCGAGGTAAATACAAAAAACCGACAGCACCTGTCGAGATGACTCGAAGAATACGAATAGTTTCGCGGACCTAGCTCGAGTAGCAGACCGAGTTCAGACCTCTCGATTCAACAGACGAACGCGTCTGATGATTCTGAATCGGTTTCTGTGACTATCAGCTCTGTAGCTTTCCTAAATCTCGAGTTAAGTAAAAAAACGACAACGCCTGTCGAGATGACTCGACACGGCCGATCCCGCCGGAGTGCTTTTTGGGAGTAAAAGATACCCGATCGAGCTGAGATCAAGACGGCGAGCGTGAATAAGATCGAATATCACGGGAAAAAAAACTAGAGCTCAAACGAATTGTTGAATTTCGAGAACAAAATTTTCAACCGACCAAAAGTCACCAAAAGGTCCGTCAATATTTTTCTTGCCAACTAGCTCTCCAGCGCCCCGGACCTGGGCACTGGCGGTAAACCGTCAACCTTTCTTACCGCCGGGAGACTCGTAGAGCTTCCTTGCCATATATTATGGCCAAAGAGTTAGGAGAGAACGAATATTTATTCAGCCCGAGCGCTGATAGCGGACTGATCTCAGACGTCTAGATAAATTTCGCTACTGCCCCTGACGATTCCCTTCCCATTGCTGTGCTGAACAGCTTTGTAGCTCATCTGCAGCACGAGTAAATCCAAGAAAACAGTGCAATTTCCAAGAAAGTAGCAGAGCGCGAATCGGTGTTTGGCCCTAGCGCTAATAGCAAACTGAGCGCGGGTGTCCAGATACTTTCGCATGGCGCGCATGATGATCTCTTCCCAAATGTCTACGAGCTCTCAAGCTCATCTGCACCTCGAGTTCAGCCCAGAAAACGAATTCCATCACGAGGGAAACAAAAATAATATAACTCGTTGTTTGGCGTCTGCGCTGATAGCAGACCCAAGCCAAGCGTCTAGATACTCTAGACTAGCGCGCCTCATGACTTATTTTCATTTACGTGCGGAAGAACTCTCAAGTTCATCTGCAACTCGAGTAAAGAAATTGAACATCATTTCGAAAAAGAACCGGTCGAATACGAATAGGTTTGCAGGCCTACTTCGAGTAGCAGACCAAGTGCAGACCTCCCCATGCAACCGACGAACGCGCCTGATGATTATGAACCGGTTTCTGTGCGTACGAGAAAACCGACAGCACCTGTCAGGATGACTCGAAGAATACGAACAGTTTTGCGGACCTAAGATCGAGTAGCAGACCGAGTTCAGACCTCTCGATACAACAGACGAACGCGCCTGATGAATAAGAATCGGCCGCTGTAACTATCAGCTCTGTAGCGTTCCTACAGCCCGAGTTAAGTACAAAAAAAACCGACAGCACCTGTCGAGATGACTCGAATAATACGAATAGCTTCGCGGACCAAGCTCGAGTAGAAGACCGAGTTCAGACCTCTCCATTCAATAGACGAACGCGTCTGATGACTCTAAATCGGTTTCTGTGACTATCAGCTCTGTTGATTTCCTAAATCTCGAGTTATGTGCAAAAAACCGGCAAGGCTTGTCGAGATGACTCGAAACGGCCGATCCCGCCGGAGTTTTGGCAGTAAAAGATACCCGATCGAGCTGAGATCAAGACGGCGAGCGGGAATAAGATCGAATACCACGGGAAAACATACTAGAGCTCAAACGAATTGTTAAAAATTCGAACCGACCAAAAGTCACCAAAAGGTCTGTCGAGATTTTTCTTGCCAACTAGCTCTCCAGCGCCCCGGAATTACTCCTAAGCTTCCAGCAACTAGCTAAGGGAAGCTCTACGAGTTACCTCTGCATGCGACAGGCGGACGCGCCTGATGTCTCCGAACCGGTTTCTGTAATTACTAGCCCTGTAGCCCCCCTGCAGACCGAGTTAAGTACAGAAACCGACAGCACCTCTCAAAGTGACTCGAACAATACGAATAGTTTCGCGGACCTAGCTCGAGCAACAGACCAAGTTCAGACCTCTAGATGCAACAGACGAACGCTCCTGATGATTCTGGATCGGTTTCTGTAAGCATCAGCTCTGTAGCTGTCCTACAGCTCGAGTTAAGTACAGAAAACCGACACCGCGTATCAAGATGACCCGAAACGGCCGATCCCGCCTGTGTGCTTTTTGGCAATAATATCTACCCGATCGATCTGAGATCAAGACGGCGAGCAGAATAAGATCGAATATCACGGGAAACATACTAGATCTCAAACGAATTGAATTTCGAGAACAAATTTTTCAACCGACCAAAAGTCACCAAAAGGTCGGTCGAGATTTTTCTTACCAACTAGCTCCCCAGCGCCCCCGAACTGGCGCCGTAGAAAAACGTGGGCGTCGGCGGTAAACCGTCAACCTTTCTTACCGCCGGGGGACTCGCAGAGCTTCCTGACCATATATTGTCCAAAGAATTAACAGAGAACAAACAGTTTTTCAGCCCATAGCAGATTGATCTGTCTAGTGATATCCCATTGCTGTGCTGAACAATTCTATAGCTCATCTGCAGCGTGTAGAAAATGCCATCAGGGAGAAAGTGGCAGAGTACGAATCCGTGTTTGGCGTCTGCGTTCACAACAGACCCAAACCAAGCGTCTAGATGCTTCACGCCTCACGATTTCCTTCTGATTTTTCGGCCGCTCGAGTTCAGGGAAGAAATTCACCATCATTTCCAAAAAAAATATCGGTCGAATACGAATAATTGTGTGAACCTAGCTCGGGTAGCAGACCGAGTTCAGACCTCTCAATGCCACAGACGAATGCTCCTGATGCTTCTGGATCAGCTTCTGTGCGCACCAGCTCTGTAGCTCTCCTACAGCCCGAGTTCAATACAGAAAATGGACAGCACCTGTCGAGATGACTCCAAGAATGCGAATAGTTTCGCGGACCTAGCCCGAGTAGCAAACCCAGTTCAGACCTCTGGATGCAACAGACGCATGATGATTCCAAATCAGTTTCTGTGCGTATCAGATATGTAGCTCCTCTACAGCCCGAGTTACTTGCGAAAACCGACAGCACTCTCAAGATTACTCGAACGATACGAGTAGGTTCGCGTAGCTCGAGTAGCAGACCGAGTTCAGACCTCTAGATGCAACAGACGAACGCGCAAGATTATTCTGCATCAGTGTCTGTGCGAATCAGCTCTGTAGCTCCCCTAGAGCTCGAGTTAAGTACAGAAAACCAACAGTCCCTGTCGGGATGACTCGAGCGATACGAATAGTTTTGCGGACCTAGCTTGAGTAGCAGACCGAGTTCAGACCTCTGCATGCGACAGACGGACGCTTCTGATGTCTCCGAATCGGTTTCTGTGATTACCAGCCCTCTAGCCCCCTACAGCCCGAGTTAAGCACAGAAAACCGACAGCACCTCTCTAGAACACTCGAACAATACGAACTATCTCGAGCAGCAGACCGAGTGCAGACCTCTGGATTCAACAGACAAACGCGCCTGATCATTCTGAATCGGTTTCTGTTAGTATCAGCTCAGTAGCTCTCCTATAGCTCGAGTTATGTACAGAAAACCGTAAATGCGTGTCAAGATGACCTGAAACAGCCGATCCTGCCGCAGTGCTGTTTGGCAGTAAAAGGTACCCGATCGAACTGAGATCAAGACGGCGAGCGGGAATAAATTCGCCGGCCCAACGGGCCAGGGCGTGCTAAGATCTCCGGTAACTGGTTAACAGTATTAACAATATTTCTAGTTCGCGCGCGCGGGGCGGCCCCTGGGGGTCCCCCGGCGAAAAGTACCCCGACCAACGCCCGGTCGCCGCCCGACCGCCGCCCGACCGCCGCCCGACCAAGTCTACTCAGAGATGGTTTTCCTTCTGGGTGCGGCCTCTCAGGCTCCCCAGAGCGCGCTCAGAGTGCCCCAAGAGGCCCCCAAGACTGCCCAAGAGGCCCCCGAGACGCCCAAAGAGCGCTCGAAGACGCCGAAGATGACCCCAAGACGGCCCAAAAGGCCCCCAAGACAGCCCAAGAGGCCTCCAAGACGCCCCAAGAGCCTTCCAAGAGGCCTCCGAAGAGAGCCCCAAGAGGCCAAAATCGTTGATTTTCATTGGTGTTTTCGATGTTTTTTGTGTTCTGGCTTTTTCGGCTTCCGGACGCTCCAAGACGGCCCAAGAGGCCCCCAAGACCGCTCCAAGACGGCCCACGAAGCTCCCAAGACGGCGCCGAAACGACCCAAGAGAGCCCTCAAGACGGCCCAAGTGCCGCCCAAGACGGACCAAGAGGCCCCAAGACGGGCCCAAGAGGGACTCAGGAGGGATACCGAGAACTCAAAAATGGAGCCCTCCGTCCCAGAAGGCGCCCAGGAGGTCCCAAAGAGGCCCCAAGAGGCCTCCAAGAGGCCCCAAGATGTCGCCAAGAGGCCCCAGGAGACTCCCAGGAGGCCCAAAAGAAGCCCCAGAAGGCTTCAAACATGTCTCCCAGGCGCCCCCGAACGGCCTCTCAACAGACCCCAAGAGGCCCCCCAAAGAAGCATCTTGACGACGACTCTATTTCGCCCCATCGAGAGACGACCCCCAGGGAACTGCTTCACCATCAAAACTCCCCACGCAACGCGTCCGAACGACACCCGCCCCCAAGAGCGCAACATGGGCAACGAACACACAGACAAAAACCAGCGACGCCATATCACGGGCCGGCGGAATGAGCGAAGCGATTCAATAAGATCGAATCCGCCGGCCCCCTTGCGGGGTCACCAGGCTGTAGGCGCGAGGTTCGCAGTTTCCTGTACCAGTCGTAGGTTGTAGTTTCCAGTGTTACAGTTCTGCTTCTTGCTGGTTACTGTAACTAGTTGATTGACCGCGCGAGGGGTGGGGAGGCCAAAACGGCATTTTTAGCACCCCTGGGCGCGTTCTCTGAATTGCTGGGAGGGCTTTTAAATTAGAAGCCGGACGGTGGTGGTGCAGAAGCCCATCTTCGCCGGTCCAGAATCCCTGGAGAGGTTCGTTTGTCCCGGCAGCGGGTCCGGATAAGGTTCCGGCACGCGTTCACCCGAGCCTGCACGCGCGCAGGGACGCGCGGAAGCAAACCTGGCAGCGCTTGAGAAGCGCTTCTGGGGAGCCCCCAAGCTTCCCAAGGAAATTTGGGCGGCGCTCTGGGAGCTAAAGCGTTTTGAAGTAGAAGCCGGACGGTGGTGGTGCCCCCAGGAGCTTCTCTACGACGCTCCACCTCCGCCGCAGGTCCTCGCACGAGCCAATAGCTCGTTCGGGGGTGCTCTGCACGTGTGCCTGCAAGCGTGCAGGCACGCATGGAAGCGTTCGCGCGTTAGAAGCACTGCAGAGGAGCCCCAGAACTCCCCAGGAAAGACTTCCGCTCCCGAGGGTCTCTTCGCTCTCAGATTTTGAATGCTGCCAGGGAACTCGTAGAGGTTCCGTTCGCTAGTTGCTGGAAGTTCAAGAGTTCCTCGTAGAGCTCTTCGAGATCGATGAGCTAGAGGATTTCCGGCGCGGGATGGAGCTACTACCTCGCAGAGCTCTTCGGCGTTGATGAGCTAGAGGGACTGGCGCCGGCGGTGAACCGTCAACCTGGTCTTTTTTGCGTCTTTGCTGGGACCGTCTTGGCCAGTGAGGCCAGGTCCAACAAAGTCTCAGGCAAAACAGAGCCTCTTATTCATCACGCAAGCAGTCAGCTCTTATACCACACAGCGAAGCTGAAGGAATAAAGAGAATCACATGCCGCAATGACACAATCAAACGCAAAGAACACACAGAAAATCGAGGAAGTCAGTGAGCAGCGAAGCTGCAGGAATATACAAGACACAGAAAAGAAGAAACAATGTGTGTCAAATCACTGCGAATGATCGAAGAAGGTCTGCACAACCTGTGGGAGCACCTCGCATATGCGCTCCGCCGCCGATAGCTCCGTATCTGTAACAGTGGCGCTCGGTGGTAGACACCAAGCCGCAAGATACACTTCCTTGAAAATGATGTCGGTCCGCGAGAAGATATACTTGTTTCGCAGACCGATCTGTATCCATGCACCACAGGCACTTCCGCGGCTACAAACTCCCCCATCAAAGCCGGCTTTGATAAGGCAAGAAATATAACACTGAGATTCAAAGTCGTTGAGGTAAACGAAATCGGCGTACACATGGCCCTGACGGGCCTGATGGGTCAGTAAGTCAGCTTTCTGGTTCCATTCCCGAAACGAATGAGAGAAGAAGTCACGGCCGGCCTCTGGAGGCCTCACCAAGTAAGTTTCCTGCATTTCGTCCAACTTATTAATCAGAGTATCCACCCTTTTCTGATATACCTGAGCTAATACTTTCCATTTCCCGCAGAGCCAGTTAATAACAAGCAGTGAGTCCCCTTGGATGTCCAGTGGTATCCCATCTGTATCGAGGTCCCACTGTGTACAACGCATATTATGCAACGCAATACGTTTGCTGAGGCGATCCCTATATGCTGGTGTATCCTCCCGATCCTGACCGATATGAACCCCTCCATCCTCATCCAAGTTCAAGAATACAGGCACCCCTGAGGACGCCAACCCTTTACACTTCTTTTGGAAGTACTTCAACATAGTACTAGAACAAACATTAGCAGCGAAATCCATGAAATGCTCAAAACTTCCAGCAAAGAACTCCCACCAGGATAAACCGTAAAACGATTCCAATGAATAATACCACGGACGGAGTCCGACGCTCTCCTGTCCCCCCCGATGCCTTTTCATAGAGCTGGCCTCCTTCCAGTTTCCCCAACATCTGAGAGCCTCACTTGAATCCGTCCTCATTCTATCCCACAGTCGGCCAAACGCCAGACATGAGAAACGAGAATCTCTCCAAGCTCTCATCGAGTTCGCCTCCAGCTCCCCCCGATCTGTGATCAGCCTGTGTGCAAAGTCCTGGATGTCAATTGCCCACATCCAATGCACTCTGAGAAACTTCTGTACAATGCCCACGAAGTGAGCATCATGAAATTTTTGTCTCGCACGTTCATACCTCCTCGTATTCCATTCCTGGTAACTTTCCCCTTCCCTCCGTATACAGCGAGACATTACAGACAGGCACTTGCCCTCAAAGATATGAAGGGCGCTCAATGAACTTGAATCGACCGTGCATCCTTCCGCCGCGTAGAGCACAATACTCTGAACTCTCTGAGCATACCTCTCATATTTATCTTTCAACGGGATGGCCGTGGAGCGGAAGAAGGTCGCCTGCCCCCAGAAGGCCCTGCGAGCACAGTCAATACGAGCGTCCAAATCATGATGTTCATTCACATGTAGTTCAGAACAAATATAAGCCCCCAGCACCTCCATCTCCGTCGTCCTTCTAAATCGATACACTCCAGACGCCTCCGACCCCACCGAGAGAGCAAGATCAGCAGTGTGAAGTATTTCCCCTTCCACATCTCGCGGCGGCTCGACCCCGAACACCATATACAATAGGCTGGATTCCTTCCATCTCATTCCATAATCATGTAACTGTGTAGTTAGACCGTGTAACATGCGTGTGAGTTCCTCTCGACTCCGAGCCAATACATAACAGTTGTCAGCCCAAAGGAAATGATTAATAATCGAAACACAGCTAGTCGAGCCAGTCACATACTCAATACGATAACCTAGTCCTAGTACGTCCCATTCTCGAATCGTGGAGCCCCACATAGCAGCAACGATGAGATTGAAGGCCAACGGTCCCTCGGGCCCTCCCGTCCGAATACATTTGTCCCACCTAACCTCCACCACCTCAATCCCATCATAATAGACAGTGCCTACACATTCGCACAAGGGGTCAAGTAGGGCATACTGTAGGTAAAGGGGCACATCCGCATGATCCAACCCGCGCCTGAGATTGGCCACCGTGCAGTGATCGAACGCCTGAAGGACATCAGCGTTCGCCAAGTGTGCCGTTTCCCCTTTTCCCCATTGTGCAGCATGTTGACCTATGTGTTTGATGCTAGCCGTGATTTCGTGTGTACGACGGTGTTCCTGGAAACCATACAACCCAATATGACGAAACACTCCTTTTCTTTCAATATGACCCTCAACCAAGAGAACAACACAGGAACTGAACCATCTCGAAACAGCATTCTGCATACACAGCAAACGTCCGTCTTTTAACTTAGTGATCCCTGGAGTTTTTGGCATAAAAGAGACGAGAATCTCACGCCACGACTGAGGATACGGAATCGTGAGCTTGATGATTTTATCGAACAACTTCTGGATCGCTCTGAGAGCACACCACGGCAAGCTCCTTAGAATCTCGCACGGTATCCCGTCTGGCCCAGTAGCCCTCTGGGTCTTCAGCCGAGCTCGTGCTCTGAGAAGCAGCGCCATACTAATTCCCACAACTGATGTGGAACGCATCTCATGTACAGCCCTCATCCTGATCTCCCCCATCATACTGTTGGTGGAATTGCGTATCTCTTCGGACGACACCTTGCAACGAACGAACTTGTCGAGCTCCTCCTTCCACTCCTCACGGTCCTCCGTCTCCCTCCCATCCACCACTAAATGTTTGATAGTATATCTGACCTTTCTTTTTGTTGGGGGACATCTGCACATAATCATATCACGTCGATAACCTCTGCGTAGACGATTAGCCTCATTCTTTAACCTCCTCAACCTCTCCACTTCCTCCTTCGGACACATCTTAACCTCCTCCTCCGCTCTTGTGAGCTGCACCGGCCTGGACGGCTCTCTCTGTCTTCTCGCACCCGTGGTGGAGTAGTCCACCGTCGGTGACAAGTACGCCTCCAGCATAGTACTCTCCAGACCCTGTGGACAGGTCACAGACGGACACCTTGAAAAGGCAGCACCGCCTAGATACGAATCCGCATGCTGTCGAGCCTGATGCTCATCAGCCCAAGTCGAACACTTGTATCCGACCAGAGACGGCCTAGACTTCTGACCAGGCTGGGGGTCAGGGCGACGAACAATCACGTTCCCAGGGTCAGTGAAACTCGCCGTGATGATTGCGTGATCGGATAATCTACTGAACTGCTTCTTCCCACCCCTCTTGAAACACCACTTCACCTCCAGATCCGAGAACTCCCAACGGTGAGGGACCATTAGGTAATCCAGGACCCTCTTCGAAGTCAGAAACTTGTTCTCCCCCCACGACTCCCAGGTATGCCTCCTAGTACAGAAAGTGTTGGCGGCCTTCAGTCCATGCGATTCCATGAACTCTAACAGCAGCTCCTTCAGCCTCCTCCTCCGACTCCTCCTTTCAATCTGCTGTGTACCGTCTCCTCCTCTCTCCCACCTTCTGTCCGTACGAGTACCTTCCTTTCCAGTAGCCTCATACTCCTCCCCATTATACGTAAATCTGCATCCAGGCGGAATCTCCACGTTTGCATCTAGCAGAACACAAAAGCTGGCCTGAGGAAACTTAGTGCGGAGAACATTGCGAGCACGACCGATCTGCTCATATACCTCCGCAGCAATCTCAACACAATCCTCCACATGAGGGTCTGGCAAATACGCTGACACAATAATGAGTGGTGACTTCTCTGACCCAAAGACACCGATAACGAACCTCGTGAAACAAGTGAAAAACATACGGACGGCAGCCGCCCAAGATCTGTCGAAGATGAGAGCTGCCTTACTACACGAACTAGTTTTGATGCGCCACCCCAAGCGTTCAAATTCCCCGTGCACTAGGTATTGAGTTTCCTGACATGCAAAGAGCCCACCACATGCCCTCATATGATGGAGAATCTCAGCACATTTGAAATGAGCCTCCCCTGCTTTGTTCAGGTTCCAGCTCGCTAAGCGTATGCCTCGGACGAGGCGCCGCAAACGTCACTGCCTACGATTCACTTCCTGAAGTATATCATTCATGGGAACCTTCAGCGCCGGATAAAAAGAAACAATACGAGCCCATGCATCAGCATGAAGAACCCAAGCCCCTGTGGTATTCGTATACGTCGCAAAACAGACGGGTCGGAAATTCGTAACAGCTTGAGTCCAAATCTGACTTCTCGGTGGCCCCACCTCCCCACGGATCTCGATTTGAACATGAGCCGAGGTCATACTACGCCAAGTCCCACAGAAACGAGCAACCGCTTTCACATGATCACGCTTCCAGGGTGCACACTCCACTAACGTACGAATCTTTCTGGGATCGATTGGCGTGTCCATATCATGAGTGAGAACATCGGCATCTGGATACGTATAACCTGGGGGCGGGGCAATGCGGTCGGCGGGTTCCTTACAGACCATATCCATCCATTTCTTTATTCTCCAAAGAGTGTCCCGTGGTGTCCCTTCTTTGAAACCGACCTTCACACTGCCGTACATATATCTTCCTCCGTTTAAACGTTCAGTTTTATCTTTATCGTAAGCATTCCTTTCCTCCCCCTGAAGTGTCCCAATCATATTAGATATTAACTGTGCCGCATCTGCCCAGGGTATCATTTGATTTCCCCGATTTACTTGATTCGACCAATCCGTAACCCACCCTTTCAGCTCGAGATAAGTTGGTGTGAACTGGCTCGATCGCTCCTGTTGCACGCGAGGGAACGAACCTCCACCACCACCAGAGGAGCCACCAGGGCCCACACTTGTCGAAACCGAAGCTGCAGGAGATCCAGCCAAAATTTGCTTAACCTGTTTCTCCAAAATCTCTGTCCGTGCATCTGATTTGTCCATTCTCTCCGTATGCAACTTGAGTGTGTCATCCACTCTTTTGATGTCCGTCTTCGTCGATTGAACAACATGGATGAGATCCTCATGGGCATCCTCCGTTTTCCAAACATGCTTCATCATCATCTGTTTGAATGGATCCTTCTCCTTTTCTAACATCACTTTCCTCTCCTCCTCAATCTCTGTTCCACGTGCACGTTTGGATCGAGTCTCACCATCCCCAGTCATCGCGGCATCCGCCGCTGCTGCAACATGAGTCATATCTTCAAGAGTATTACCGTTCAATCCGTATTTATCTAACCAGCTCCTATCGTCCTCACGTTGACGTTTGTTTGATGCTGCCTCCAGTGCCTGCAGATCTTTCTGATCCCACGGCTGGTATTCCTCAAGGTAATCAAAGTTGACTCTCTCGTCCTGGTAGTCTTCTGTGGGTATGTCCAAATTCCTTTGACGCCGAAACCACTCCTCAGTACTTTCACCCCAATGCTCGAGTCCTATCTCTCTCCTCAATGCCAGCTGAGCCTCAGGACTGTCGTACGACGTGATTGTCAACGACGGTCAACAAGGACACGTCTTACGACGTGTTTGTCAGTAACTACCACCCGTTCAATAAGAAGTAAAGAATGCAGACAGACAATGAACAGCAGTGCAGCACACCAGAGAATCTCAATACCACGAAGAAGAATATAGCGTACAATACAAGAGATGTAGAGTAGCAGACAAAAACCTCGAGGGAACCCAGGCAAGCCGGGCTCACACCCCGAGGCCGGGGCTCGCTAGAACGTCTGGAGGTTCCCCAGGCAGAGACGTTCTTGAGCCGAGACGTTCTTGAGCCAGAAAAACCTCGTAGAGCTCCTTGTCACGCGTGAGAGGGCTCAGAGTCGGGAGAGGGAGCTTCTGCAGGCATTTCTCAAAAAAATAACCTTGATGTTTTTCATGTCGAAATGAAGTTGATTCCCCCAAGTGTTTCGGTAGTAAAAGTGCGCCTGGAGAGCTCAGATTAAGACGCAGAGGCTCTCATAACCTTTTACAGGTGCTTTCTCAAAACAAAATGGTCATATATCTTTCAAATATATTCACAAAACTACCTGGAAATTACCACTTTGTCCTTTCTGGTCGGGTCGACCGACTAGCTCCACCCTGCGCCGGAGTTCCTCTAGCTCATCGATGTCGAAGACCTCTACGAGGTATTCCGGCGCGGGAAAGCGCTGGTACCTTGTGAATCTCTTCGCCAGCGATGAGCGAGAGGAATTCCGGCGCGGAGTGAAGCTAGTACCTCGAGCTTTTCGTTGTCGATGAGCTGGAGAAATAACTTGTAGAGCTCCAACAAGCTGGTTGCTGGAAGCTTACCTCGAAGCTGGCGCGAGGTGCAGCTAGTACCTCGCAGAGCTCTTCGGCATCGATGACCTAGAGGAATTCGGGCGCGGGGCGCAGCTAGTTGGAGGAATTCCGGCGCGGGATGCAGCTAGTTGGCTGAGATGACCCCGACGTACAATGTGTGCCGGTTGCACAAAGATTGTGAGGAATTTGAACATTCGTTTTCAAATCTGATACTTTCCACACCTGTAGTTGATTATGCCGCGTTGGCCAATGAATTCTCGGGTCTGTAGCTCTGATATTACTATAAAACACTTGGGGGAACCGATTTTTGATGGAGAAGAAAACAATTATTCGAGTTTTCAGCTTTCGTTTGATAAAGCCTCAGATTGAGACACGATCGGCTGAGCCAAGCCGCAAAGGGTATGATCGCGTCCCTTTCCAAAATTTCGTCAACTAGCTCAGAGGCACTGGCTCCATCGATGCCGAAAAGCTCAACTGGCGCCGGCGGTGAACCGTCAACCTAGTCTGTTTGTTTGTTTGGACTCGCGTTCCCAGCTGGGTGCAGCTGGGCGAGGACCGGTCCCGCAGCAACACACGGGCAGCGCTGAGCAGCGCTTCGGCTGCCGACAATTCACATTCTGTGACTGTAGCTCCTTCGAGGAGCCACGCGGCCTCGGCCACATCCCTCCAAACGAGGGGCACGGCACTAGAAACAGCAAACTCATGCCCAGCAGGGAAGGGGCCCACGGTTCTCGCGGAAGCGATGCCTATCTCACTGGGATTGCACTGAGTATTGATTAAGCCGATCTGAAGCCAGAAACCACATCCTGATCCTTGCTGGTCAACCCCGCCATCAAAGCCTCCCCTGATAGCGAACGGTACGAGATAAGTTTCGAATGGATATAGATAACAATGAGTTCTGTAGAATGTGCGGCCATATCTGGCCTCATGCGTCAATTCATCCGCTCGTGTATTGTCCTCCCTGAATTCATGTCTCCATATCTCACGTCCCAAGGCAGCAGGCCTCAGATTGAAACACGCAGCGAGCTCAAAGGTACAATCAATCATGGCAGCTGTCCTCTTGCAGTAGCCCCGATTCTCACATCTCCATTCACCCTGGAGCCAGGAGCAGATAAGTAGTGAGTCGCCCTTGAACTCAGCAGCAAAACCCTCTGACGATATATCCCACACAGTCGCACGTTCCTGGATCATAGCATAACGCATTGCAAGCTTGGCGGACTCTTTGGGGTCATACTTGGGGTGCAGAGGGTCGGTCGCGATGTCGACCGTCTCAGTATCGGCCTTCTCTCGAGCCTCAGGGGAGCCTCGAGGTCCATTAGGAGAGCCCTTCCAAGACACCACAAAGTAATCATAGACCTTGGTTTTGTTGTATTGTATAAGGAGTTGCTTCCATACCTCCAAGAACTGAACCCAATCACCCCGTACAGACTCCCACCACTTTTCCCCAAAGAACTGAATGTATGGGAACTGCCAAGACCGTCCGCCCACAGACACAGGGCCTCCACGAAGCCGTTTGCCCGAACTAGATAAGGCCCTGTTGCCGTGTTGTCGTAGAACCTCTGTTATTGTGTCGCGAGCCGTGATCCAGCCAACATTGTACATCATAAGTGCACGTCGGGAGTCTCGAAAGGCCCTCCTCCCTCTTGAGACGGCAAGTGGCTCGTCTCTGGGAGCATGGGCAGCTCCCTCTCCAGTGGGCATCGGCTGTGAGCGGGCAATGGAACAGGCGACCTGCGTGCATAGATCCTCCAGCCGCCTCTCCATATCCGTAATCCTCCCCTCCACCTCCATCATAGTCGCAGCAGGAACATCCTCCCCCCGTCCCTCCGCAAAGCGAACACGTTTAGCACGTTGAGTCGTTGATCCCTCCACCTCAACCTCCGTCCTTGCCGTCCTGTCCTCCTCCAAAGATAGTAAATATTGCCTCGTGGAGCGCATCATGCCCCAGCTCTTCCAGCACAGCATCTGCACAGCCGATGGGAAACCCCCATCGCAGAAGATTGTCCTGACTCGTGTCAGTGCAGCTGGCCGCCATACCTCCCACCCCACATCTCCTGGCTTCCTCCTCCCTGACATTCTCAGAAGACACATACCCTCGAACGCATGGATAACCCTCACACACTCACTGTCAATCGTGATGGCCTCTGCTGCATATAAAAGGCGACTCTGCACAGTCGATTGATATCGACGAAACTTCTTCACCAGAGGCAGCGCCCTGCACGTAAAATACTGCACCTGCGCAAAGAATGCCCTTCGGGCCTGCTGGACGCGCTCCTGCACATCCGTGTGGATAGCAGTGAAACTTCTGGGAATCTGATACCCCAGCACATTCAAACTCTCAACATGCTTGAAAGGTACAATCCGCGAGCCAATCTGAACCGTGACCGTATCAGTGTACTGAGTACCACACACCATCATTTCTAAGCTCTCCTCCTTCCACTCCATCCCCCAATCCCTGGGAGCAGTAGTGAAGGCAGTGGCTGCTACCTGCGCCTCCGATGCTGACTTGGCGGCCAGAAAATATTGTCAGCCCAGAGAGCATGATTCCATCGTGCATACCGACAGTGATCATCATGGCATGGCATCTCGACTCCGACACCGCGCTGGTCCAGGCGAGCAATCACATCACGCCACATAGCAATAGTGACAATAGTAAACGCGATAGGTGATTCGGTACCCCCAGTACGGAGCGACCTATCCCACTGCACATTGGGGATTGTCACTCCTTCAAACAGCACCGTGCATGAGGTAGATGAGAGAGGCTCCAATAACGCATACTGTAACCGTGCACTGATCCCCAGGGCCGTCATCGCTCTCGAGACTGTCGGCAGCGTCACAGCATCGAACGCCCGCTCGATGTCACAGCTGAGGAGCCACGCCGTTTGATCTCGCCCCCATGTGGAAGCATGCTGTGCAATACATTTCATGGCCGATGAAATCTCCCAGCAACGCCGTCCGCTGGTAAAACCGTAACCGCCATATCACTCATGAAGGGTTCCACACATCGTTCCAGTAAAATCGTCACACACGTGAGATACCACTTGGCCAAGGTATTTCCAACAAGCAGGTTCCTTGTTTGTCGCAATGTTTCCAGTTTACTCGTTTTCGGCATAAGTGTTAGGTATACTTCCTGCCATTCCCTTGGCGTCGGGCGAAGCCCGTTGAATATATCAGAGAAAACCTTACCAATAGAACGCACTGACCTCCACGAAAGAGCCTTGAGAAGTTCAACCGAGATGCCGTCGGGCCCACAGGCCCGTCCAATTCGGAGCCTGCTCCGCGCCTGCAGAATAGTAGAGTATGTGATCGTAAGTGCGTTGTCCGAAGAGGCTGTTAATTGAGATGCATGTCGACGCAATGTGGACACAAGCTCCCGATTGCGGGCTCTGGGGTCATCACAAGTCATACTCTGCACAGCATATCGCTCCACCTCCTCCGCCCACGGTTCCCTGTCCTCCGTCATCATAGTCGTAGGCCCCATATCCCCTCCCCCAGTGTCCGTCACCCTCAACTCCGTCACACGTGTCCTCCTCCCCTTCCTAGATGGTAGTGCCTCCCACTCCACCTTCCGTCGGCGATATTCCCGCGCCAGCGGTCTGATGCGACGTCGAAGGTCTCGAGCCAACGCTCTGTCCTTCCTAGCACGTGCCTCTCTGAGTTGCACCTCCAGCTCGGCATGCTGAGGAGTCCTACTTGGTGGGAGCCCTCTAGAGTACCTGGGGGCCCTCACCGTGAGGAGTGGTAATTCATGTCCAGCAATCGTTCCAGCAATACGTTGTGGGGGCACCGTCGGGATCTGTACGTCCGCCAGGACCTGGAATTGAGCCTCCCCCCGATACGATTGGAACTCTTTGTGGCTTGTGTGGTGGCTAGGGGGGCCTTGATATTTCGTGACCTGAGGGTTCTGCATCTGGAACTCGGCGTAGACACAGGCGTGATCCGAGAAGTTGGTAGTCGGGGTCTCTGGGATCCAATCCGTTCGGCATTCAACCAAGTCACCCTCCCAGGATTGTGGGACCATGAGATAGTCAAGCACTTTTGGCGCAATAGTCTTCGCCCCAGACTTGCGTCGAGCATTGTTCGCACGATGCACGAAGGTCGGCTGCCGAGAGTACGGCGAGCCAAGAGAATTGACTGCCAGCAAGCGCATCCGACATAGCCACTCCTGCAGCTGAGATCGCCACATGTCCTCCTCCCACCGTCTATCCTCCGTATCATTCCCATATCCCCTCCCGTCGAGAATCTGCACAGCACCTCCAGTCACCGTGCCTCCTGAACAGGTGATGTCGGGCGCAAGCTCAACATTAAAATCCCCTGCAATCACAAGCTCACATGTGTATCTGCACTCCTCCTTCCACCTCCGATAAGTTGTTTCGATTGTTTTCAGCATCTCAAAAGCCACCTCCAATGAACGATTCTCCGATCGATTCGGAAAGTACGCAGAGACAAGAAAGATACACGGATGACGCAAGCACACAATAGCAAGACGAGCATGATTATTCCAAGAACGAACTATGTTGTGACAAGACTTCCCCCTCAAAGCTATGGAAGCCTTCCTGTCACTTGAATAAACTAGGTGCCAGCCAAGCAGCTGAATTGAATTGGACGGTAAGTGTTCACACTCCTGTAAACAGAACACTTCACAGCCGTGAGAAAGAAGTGCCCTCATGCAAGCAAATCCCCGGTCTGCTGTAGCCTCTTGTTTCATAAGATTCTGGGTGCCTAGCCTATGCTGGGCTGTGGGGCCACCAGCCCGACTGGCACCTCTGCACCGTCACACCCTGCCGGCAAGACTCGCAACAAATGTGTCGTATGTAGTCGTCACACCGCTGCGCATAAGTACACCCTCCCAGATCTCGCGGTCCACTGTCCACCCCGCATTGATACGAAAGGATGCCAGTTCCACGGGTCGATGCTGAGGATCCTGCGGCTTGGTCCACATTGTGCTCCGTCCGTTGGGTCCCGATCCTGTCTCCCCCCTGATCTCCATGGCCTCACTGTTGGTACACTCGCGGTATGTCCCATAGAAGCGTCCCACAGCCCCGATATGATCACGTTTCCATGGTGGAGCTTCTATACGTACGCGGACCCGACTGGGTCGTTGTAACATGCCCTGGAACATGCTGTCATAATCTGGAGGTGACCTCGAAACCTGAGCCGCATTCCTCTGGGGATTCGGAGTTAAAGCATCATCAAAAGCACGCTTCACGTTGTATAGTGTCGAAGAGTCGGTTCCTACAATGAATTTGATTTTGATCGTACTCAACATCATTCTACTTCCATTCATACGTAATGTGCCCTCGTAATCGATCCTAGCTTCATCCTCTGCAGCGATGGCCGTCTTCAAATTAGTGATGAATTGTGCAGCGTCCGTGTCTCTCATCATACTGGCCGAACGTGTAACCGCTGTCCCGTTCCAGTCAGTCCAGCCTGTGAGCTCCACATAGCTGGGATTGAAGCTGGATGGTCCCGAGAGTCCTGGTGGGCCTCCTCCATAGGAAGGTGCCGTGGTCGAGGCAGCACCTGATATCACACTGGGGTTCTTCTTGAGATCCTGCATCTGTCGTTCCAAGTTGTTCATCCTGATGTCGGAGGCCTCCTGACGGTTCGAGATGCTCTGAATATCGGCCCTAATTTCGACGTTTTCTTGTTGCCTAACTTTGCTCTCAAGCACGTTGAGCTCCGCGAAGACCTTGAACCAGGATGGGGCCTCGTCCGAGACCACACTGAGTTTCTTTCGCTTCTCCTCGAGTTCCCCCAAGAGTGCCTCCTGAGGACCGTTGACACGATGTTTGACATTTCGTTGGGCGTCGTCGCTAACACCCTGCATACCCTGACGCTCCCCAGCACCTTCAGGGACAACAGCCGCTTGGGCCGCCGCTTGTTGTGCCTCCGTGGGCATACCTGGTGGTCCCCCTAGAGCACCTTGTGGAGCTGGGCCTCTAGGAACAACAGGAGCGCCTCCAGATCCTTGACCTCCAGGACTGACCTGACCTACTGGAACCCCTCCAACACGCCCTCCGTTGATTGCATCTCCCGCCACAGCTGCGTTGGAAGGAGTCTGCAACATATTCATGAGTCCTGTATTCATATTCACAAATGAAGATGGGACAACACAATGACTATCACTATCTGGTGTGGAGTCGGCAGTATTCAATCTCCCGTCCAATGGAAGGTCACGTACAATTTGCTCGGTATCCTGAATTTGCCTCTTCCGAGACGCCCTCTCAACAGCAGAATCTGGTCTCTGTCCGTAATCCTGTGAGTACTGCAAATAAGGTACAGTCGGGGAAATATCCTCCAGCTGGAAACGTCTAGCAAGCACTGAAAAGTCGTACCCGTCCGTCGTTGCACACACGACAAGCAAAACAACAATTACAGCACACAAAGCAGGCGGCCTGGCTTGCCTGGAAGATGCCGTACTCGTCGATGGCAGCGATGGCCGCCGCGCCGCTTCCCCGCGGCGCCGACACCCCCTGAGCTCCTGTGGGATCCAGGAGCCCCAGAGCCTTGAGCCTCGAGCCGGCAACCTCGTAGAGCTCCTTACACTGGTAAGAGTGCTGAGAATCGAAGTAGAGTCAAAAAGTAAAGATTATTCGGAAATCTTCATTTTCGATTTCTTCGATGTTCATACAGTCCCGGGAAGAGAATTCTCAAGAAAATGCATCGGCAGAGCTGAGCTGCTGTCAGAGAGGAGTTAATATGCCAATGCTCGGCGTAAAAATCTGCTTTCTCAAAATAAATGGTCAAATATCTTTCAAATCTGCGCCAAACCGACCGAAAGTCACCACTTTGTCCTTTCTGGTCGGATCGACCAACTAGCTCCACCCCGCGCCGGAATTCCTCTAGCTCATCGATAACGAAGAGCTCTACGAAGTATAAGGTAACCCGTAGAGCGAAGAGACGCTCGGGGACGAGAAACTTGGCAGCGCCCACTTGGAAGCGCCCAAAACCCGGATAGCAAAGAGGCACTCACACAAACGAGCCCACGCACATGAGCACGCACGCACGGGCTCACACATACAACACGAGGACACAAACGCACGCCAGCATGCTCAGCACACACGCACACACACACGCACACACACACACACATCCACGCGCAGAGGTCGAAACACACGCGCGAACGCGCACACGCACACACAAACACACAGCATCTCACATACACACCCACGGACACGCACACGCACCGAAATCACACAAGCACGCACACCACGCGCCCCCGGCCTCCCCGCCGGCGCTCCGGAAGGGGGAGGCACCGGCCCACTTTGGCGCGGGACCTCCCTGCACTCCAGCCACTCCGCCCTCGCGGAGCGCCGGAAGGAGGAGAGGAGGGGGAGGGGCAAAGCGCGGGGGTTCCAGCGCCGCGCGCGCACACAGGCAGACACACACCCACACACTCACACGCATACACACGCGCACAGACACAGAGACACACAGACACACAGACACACAGAAACACAGACGCACAGACACACACAGACACAGAGACACACACGGACACACTGACACAGTGACACACAGACACACTCACTCACAGACACAGAGACACATAGACATACAGACACACAGGTACACAGACACAGACACACAGACACACAAACACACAAACACACCGACGCACAGACACACAGACACACAGACACACAGAGACGCAGACACAGACACACAGACACACAGACACACAGACACGCATACACACGGACACACATACACATACACACAGACACACGGACACACGGTCACACAGACACACAGACACACAGACACACAGACACGCAGACACACTGACACACTGACAAACACTGACACAGTGACACACTGCCACTGCCACACTGACACGCTGACACACAGACACACAGACACACAGACACACAGCCACACAGACACAGAGACACAAAGGCACACGACACACAGACACACATACTCACAAAAGACACACACAGACACACAGACACATAGACACGCAATCCTCGAAGTCGCCCAGCCTCCACCGCCCACTGACGAGGCCGGCGCCGCCAAGGTCGCGCTGGCCCCCCAGAGTCGTCGGCAGCGGCGGCCACTCCAGCACAAAGATGCTCACGCCCACACGCAAACACCCGCACACACACACGCACGCAAACACTCACGCAGACACAGACACACGCACACGCACACACACACACACACACGCAAACGCACACCAGCGCACACGCATGGCAGACACAGACACACAGACACGCTGACACACAGACACACAGACCAGACACACAGAAACACGGACACACAGACGCACAGAAACACAGACACACAGACACACAGACACACAGACACAAAGACACACAGGCACACAAGCACACAGTCACACAGACACACGGACACACAGACACACAAGCGCACGCACACACACAGACACAGATACACACAGACACACAGACACGCAGACACACAGACACACAGACACACAGACACACCGACACACATACACACAGGCACAAAGACACACAGGCACACTGACACACGGGGACACAGACACACAGACACAGACACAAGACACTCAAACACACAGACACACAGCCACACAGAGACCCCTCCCTCCCCCGCGACCCCCATGCGGCCCTCTACGCACCCCGCCCCCCGCCACTCCCGCTGGCGCTCCGGAGGGGGGAGGCTGGCTGGCTGGCTGGCTACGACTCTCACGGGCCTGACGGCCCAGTCGCAGTGTCCGTCTCGGCAGAGACTCTTATTTGCATGATCATGCGAGTCAAAACCGTGCCAAGCACACGGACAGATGACAAGAGCGAAGCTCATGAGATATCATCCGCGTCAAACACGCGGGCAGTACACGAGAAACCAAACTCTTATTCATCCGTGTGAGCACAATCTTTCACAATCCACGATCAAGTAAAGTAAGACTCAAACTCACCAAGCAAACGAACGATGTTGTGTACCGTACACTCTGCTGCGGATAATTCAGCCTGTGTGACTGTGCTCTCCGACGGAATCAACCATGCTTTTTCCCAGACGAGTTGCCAGGACACGGTCGAAAACTTTCCTTCGATCCTGTCGGACCTGGATATGAACGCCGCCTCGAGCCATGCACCACATCCTACTCCATCCTCAGATTTACCGCCATCGAAGGACCCCCTCAATGCGATAGGTGTTATATGTCCATGTGTGTGTGTCATGCAAAAAGAGCGCTTCCATTCGTGTGATCTGCCCTCGCGGGCATCATGTGTGAGTCGATCCGCATGCTCATTTACTTCCCGAAACTCATGCTTAAAAGGATCCCTGCCATTCGAAGGTGCCCGAACTCCATAGATCTCCGTCAGACCGCTCATGATGTCAATGATATAGCCTATTCTTTTTCGATACGTGTAGTCAGTTATCGCCCACCTCCCTAGGAGCCAAGATATGACAAGAAGAGAATCCCCACAGATCTCCACTCCAAAACCATGTGTTTTGAAATCCCATTCTGTTGCTTTCATGTTTGTTATTGCTAAACGTCTGGCGATGATTTCATTCTGGACCTCCTCCTCCTTCCTCCTTCGTTTACGTGTTGCCTCATTTCCACCCTCCTCTTCCATATCATACGCAGTACGTCTCCCTCCTGATCCTTTAACATTTGATTGGAACAAGCTGAACTTCTCCTCACCCACCGTAGATATTGCAAACTCTCTCCAGCTATCAGGCTGGAAATCTCTCCACCACTGATCACCCCAATATTTTTCGAAAGGATAGTGCCATGTATGTAGACCCGTCGCGTCAATCCCTCTTTTCCTTTTGCGGTAGCTTCCCTCCTCTGACCGTTTTCTTTTTGAGTTATATCTGTGCATGATATCCCCAAAATTCTGCCGCCATTCATCATATCGGATTCCGTATGCAAGCATTGCCAACCTTGAGTCCCTCCATGCTCTGTCACTCTGCGGCATGTCATGAGGTAGATATTTTGCAAACGACACCACATCCAATGCAAGCAACCACTGACGATACAAGAATTTTTGCACCAGCGACTGATACCCATGATCATGAAAAGCTTTCCTACATCGGCTGTACTTCCGATGTGTATACTCGTCCCACGGCTCATCAGGAAGATGTCTCGTTCTCAATATTCTGAGCAAGCACTCTCCCTCAAACACATGAAGTCTCTCAATCGAACTTTCATCTGCTGCTACTCCATCTAATCCATACAATACTGTCGACTGAACAAGCTGTTGATATCTAGAATACTTTTCCCTCAATGGTATACATCTGCTGGTATAGAACTTGATGTCAACATAGAAGGCCTGTCTTCCTTTGTCCAATCTGTACGCTACATCCGCATGATATCGAGGAAATATAGCTGGAATACAGACTCCTAGGAGATGAACCTCAGCCCTTCTGCGAAATCTCAATTCACGTTCTGGGTCCTGAAATCCTTTGATCACCAGGTCCATGGTCGGAACGATGTGTTCATTCTCATCATACTCTAGAGGTTCACCGAAAACTAAATACTCCAGAGACGCCTCTTTCCATCGCATACTGTATTTCTCAAGTGAGTGTGTCATTGCCAGCATCATCTGAGCCAAATCCGACGCCGAGTTCGCCAGGACAACGATGTTATCAGCCCATAAGGCATGATTCAAGTAAATCGACACCGTTTCGACGCTCCCGTTTTCGTCCCTCGCACTCGCTCGAAACTCGACCCTATACCCCAACTTCTGTTCATCCCATTTCTCGAACAGTTCCCCCCACATCGCCACGGCAATACAATTAAAGGCAAACGGTCCTTCAGGTCCACCCGTACGTATACAGCGATCCCAGGACACCTTTGAGAACCGCTCGAAGTCGAGATTCTCACACGAGATCTCCACATCACTATAGACCAGGGACTCAATCATCGCATGTTGGATAACATATGGTATACTACAATATGCCATGGCAGAACTGAAGTTAGCAACCGTACAATGATCAAAAGCTTGATAAACATCTGCGAGAGCAACATGTAATTGATCATCTGCGTGCTGATATTTGCTAGCATGTTGACCTAAGTGTTTCAATGCAGTCGTAATCTCATATGGCCTCCGTCCTTTCACAAATCCATACACACCAAATCTCCGAAACATCCCCACCTCCTCCATATAATCCTCCGCTAACTTGACCACACACATAGAATAAAGTTTAGATAACGCGTTTTGAATACACAGTAGTCTCGTTTCCTTTGCATCCGTGGTGTTTTGACTTTTAGGCATCACACTCACTATGATCTCCCTCCAGCAATCAGGGTACGGAATCTGTCTATGAAATACAGCCTCGAATATCCTTCGCACCTCTCTCAACGTTTTCCACGACAATCGAAGGAGCATCTCTGCAGGCACTCCATCAGTCCCCGTCGCGCGGTTACGCTGCATTCTTCCCCTGCAGCAAAGCATATTCGCCAGCGTGATGGTGCATGGTGGAGCCTCCAGCTCCGCAGCCTGTCTGAGAGACTGCAGCACCTCTAGATTGGCAACACGAGTCTGGGCACACGACACCTTATTCTTGAGCATCTGCCAGATAACTTTGTTCCATATCTCTCTATCCTCCACTCCTTCCAGGTTATAGAGACGGTTTCTCTTCCTTTTCCTTGACGGTGGTAATTCATACTCCAAACGAAGACGGCGGTATAGACGGCGATAGCCATTCAAAACTTTTGTGATCTGTTTTCTTTCTGGCCCAGGTGGGGTTCCCCTACGGAGTTCAATCAACCTCTGGAGTCTATAAGGGCGCACAGGCTGTTTAATACCATTGTCATCTCTTGTCTTATATTCCACCTCATCCCGAGTAAAGCTCGATTTGATCTGTCGTGACAAACAGCTGGCCCCCAGAGGATTACCACTTACTGAGGAACACCTGGCATTGTCAACAAACGAGTCCATCGAAGCTCTCGCGATCATCTCATCCGTGAACGTGTTTGGCTCATATCCCACATAGCTTTTATCACGGGGTTTAGCGGAGAAACGGGGACAATGGACGACAGGGGAACGAACACAAACTTCCAAGAGTTTATGATCACTCAGACGGGATCGCTGAGTCTTCCCTCCTCTATGCAAACGAAAGGATGCCTTACATTCAATAATTTCCCAACCATGAGGGACCAGAACATAATCTAATACTCGTGGCCGCAGCTCTGGTGCTCTAGCAAGGCGACAGTGTGCTCGCGCGTAGCTCTCCCACGTCACTGCACGGTCGCCGAAAGTGTTGGCAGCACAGAGCCCGTACGATTGCATAAAGCATTCCAGCGCATGCCTCATCCTCCATCTGTCGTTCTCCCTCCTCCTCTCCGCCGTGCTGTCGCCTCCTTCCTCCTTTCCATCCACACCACTTCCTGTCATAATATATTCAACTCCTCGATGAACTCCCGTACTCCTCCCCACCAATTCCACATTAGCATCCACGCAAACAATGATGCAGGCACCTGGCAGCTTCGTGGCAACCATCTCCCTGAGGACCATATTGAGGTTGGTCAGGGTTTGCTGCCACATATCAAAAGCATTCGGGATCGAAACATCTGGAAGGTACATGCTGGTGATCACCAGCCTCGAAGTAGCAGTCTTGAAGCCTCCTACGACGAAACGAGGATACGAGCATACGAATTCTTTGATACAACATTTCCATGCATTGTCGAACACTAGGGCAGCTTTCCCACATGATGAAACTCTCTGGTCCCATCCTAGACGTGCAATCTCGGCTCTGGGAAGAAAATCACTCTCTTGCAATGCGAACAAGCCTCCGTGACAGCTACGAAGTTGTCCCAAAATCTCAGCTCCTCTACAGTTCCTCACTCCTGCCTTCTGGATATTCCAAGAAATGATAGTCAGGTTTTTCCGTCGAGCACGTCCTCAGTTTTTACTTAACTCCTCTTTCATTTTCGTGATCGTTACATCTTTGATATCATATTTAGCACACATTGTCGCCCATTGTTCTTCGAAGATCTCCCAAGACTCACCCTTCCATTCCGCCAGGAGAAATGGTTTAGAATCTACCGAATGCACATAGATCGAGGAACGTGGGGGGCCCATTTCACCACGCAGAGGAACAAAGCTCGGATGGGCAAGCGTTTTGAATATACCCTGAAATCGGCTAACCTGCTTGATGTGTGGACGTTTCCATGGGGGAGCATCAACCAAAATCTTGATTTTGCTTGGTACGATTTGCTGGTCCATCCCTGCAAGTATTTTGTCAGCCTCTGGGGAGGTGAGCAGCTCATCCAAGTGTTTCTTCCATAACCATAGAATATCACCAGTTGTGCCTGTTCGAACCCCCACCCTCCCCTGACCATACAACGTTCGTCCAGCATTGAGCCGAATAGTACGATCTTTGTCCACACACATCTTCGTATCCTCTGGTAGGGCATCAACCATATTCGATACCAATGTCTGAAGATCTTTCTGGCCCAGCATTTCCTCACTGCGTTTCTTGGGATTGCTCCAGTTTTTCACCCAACCTTTGATTTCCAAGAATTCTGGCTTCCACATTCTCCTCGCCATCTTCATATTCTCAGAATCTCCCGAAAAACTACGCTCTGACACCTGAGAAGCATTAGATGCATTACCGGTGCCCACTAAACCGGGAGGAGGTTGAGGCGGATACATCATCATCTGCTCCAGCTTTTGTATACGTTCGTCTTGTGTCTGGACTTTTTCATCAATCTGTGCCAGTTTCTTCTCTGTGGCCTCACACTGCTTGACAAGAGACGTGGTTCTCTCCTCATTCGTGAAACCAAGTCGAAGAAGAGCCGCAAGGGATGGGTTTGTCTCCTTCGAGATCAGTTCCTCCCTCTCTCTCCATAGATTATCGCCTCGATGTTTAACATTCCTCTCGAATTCCTCGTCTGATACATGTTCAGCACCCTCTGCAGCCGACATTTGAGAATGAGGGACCGACGCCATTTTAACACCTGCTGAGTCCTGTGTCTACGTCTACGCCAGCACTTTCGTGCTTCTCTTATGCACACTCGCCAATAATATTTGTCCACTTCTTCAATGAATCGATTCCACCCACGATCAGGCTCCCCTAGATACGACGTGATTGTCAAGAGAGAACAACAATATTCTTCCACTTCTTCAATGAATCGTTTCTCACTCGATCAGGCTCCCTTTGATACGACAATATTGGAAGAGCAGCAACAATACAAAGAGGATACCGTACACAATAGTGATAGGTGTGGAGCAAAATTGGAAAGCAGGCACACAAGGTTCGCAGAAGAGGAGGTTCCCCAGGCAGTATTCTGCGAGCCTTTTGGCGAGCCTTGAGCCTTGAGCTCCAGCCCTCCCTCCACTCCAGCCACTCCGCCCTCGCGGAGCGCCAGGGGCAGGGAAGGAAGAGGAGGGGGAAAGCGCGGGGCTCACACAGACGAGGACACGCACACACGGACACACAGACACACAGACACACAGACAGAGAGACACACGGACACACACGCACAGAGACAGACGGACACACAGACACACAAACGTACAGACACACAGACATACAGACTCACAGACACGGACACACAGACAAACAGAGACACATACACACAGACCCACAGACACACAGACCACAGACACACAGACACACAGCCACACAGACACGCAGACACGCAGACACACAGACACACAGACACACAGACACACAGACACACAGACACACAGACACACAGGCACACAGACACACAGGCACACAGACACACAGACACACAGACTCACAGACGCACAGACACACAGGCACACACTCAGAGAGCCGCCGTCGAGGCGCAGCACTCAGAGAGCCTCCTCCGACAGCGCCACAATCGTTGGCTCGCTCACCACGTCACCTCTTTCCGGGCGCAGGCGGCGCAACGTCTGTCGCAGCTTCTCGTCAGTCCACCTGCCGATGCTGACGGGCACGTCCTCTTGGCGCAATCGGAAGGCTCCAGCGACCTGGCCGAGCAACTCCTGCCGCTTGTTGTTGTGCTCGGCGATGCCCAAGCGCGTCCGCCGTTCTTCAGGATCCTCCTGCCGCGCGCGCTCCTCCGCGGCAGCGGCGGCGATTTCCCTCGCGGTCGCGCGCCCGCCACGCCCCCCGCGCTCGCCGCCCGAGGATGGCTCCGAAGCCGCATTGGTTGCGCTAGCCCCTCCAGCACCCTCGCCGCCCCCTGTCGGCGCCCTCGCGGCGACGCCATCGCTGCCGGGCACTGCGCCAGCCTCAGCCGCGGGCGCCGCACGCGGGGCCTTCCCTGCGTTCTTCTCCTTGAACACCTTCAACTTTCCCTCCGGGATGGGCCCGTCCACACGCCCATGCCAACCATCTTTGTGCTGCTGCTTGAAATGCAGCCCGCACAGATCCCCGCATCCCTGCTTTTGCGCGCTCCGGCATTGCCCACCAGCTCCGTTCCCCCACGTCCGAGCCATGCACTTCGCGGGGTCAATGTTTTCTGGCGTAAAGCGCCGCCATTCGTCCCCCGCGAGCGACGCCCCCGCGCCTGGCTGGACTCCAGCAGGCACAGGGTCCGCGGACGGAACGCCAGCGGCCCTGCCAGCGTCGTCGTCCTCGTCGCCCGCGCGGCCCGGAGCTGGCGGGGACAGCCCGCGCTTCTTGCCCCTGCGCGATGGCGGCTGCGGCTGCCCCGAAGCGCTGGGGTCCCCGTCGCCAGCGCCAGGATCCCCGCCACCCGCCCGACGCCGCTTGCCCGGTGGCTCACCGCCCGACGCCTGCTGCCCGGCGGGCGCACTCGGCGGCGCAGACGGCGCGGCAGCGGCGCTGGAAGCAGCGCCGCCGCCGCCGCTGCCGCTCCCCGCAGACCCCGCCGCGCGCCCGCCTGCATGCCCGAGAGGCGCAGTCGGCGGAGCCGGCGGCGCACCAGACGGTCCCGCACCAGCGCTGCCGCTGGCGCCCCCCGCAGACCCCGCCGCCGCGCGCCCGCCGCCTCCGCCCCGCGGACCCGCCCTGCGCACATACGCAAACACATAGGCGCCAATGTGCACCTGGTGGTTTCCGGCGATCTGCGCCCAAGTCTGGAGCTGGACAGCACTGTCGTCGAATTTGGCGTATTCGTTCACGCCCACGGATGCACACGCATAATAGTGTCCGCTTGTCGCGCTTTCGCCCTGGTGCACCACGACCCCCGAGAAATCGTACTCGCACTGGGAATCCACAGGCCGCAGAATCTGAGGAAAGCGCACAGGGCGTCTGTCGTACCACTGGCCTATCACCCGCTCCACGATCACGAACAGCACCGGCGGCGACCGCTCCCAGCGATTGCCTGTATATACCCTGATGCCTTGACAGACCCCGGCCGCCGCCCTCTGAGCATCATCGAGGTGAGCGTGCGCCGGACATCCTGGCCCTGGCTCACCGACATGCCTTAATCCCAGCCGGATCAAGTCCTCCAGATCGCACGGCCCCCGGTGGTCGGGGCCGAGCAATTCGGAAGGCACCACCTTCAGAAACGTCTTAATTTCCCCCTTGTCCGAACTTGCTGTGCACGCGGCGCATCGCCTCCGCTGCCGAAACGCAATGCCGCAGACGTGCTGCTGGAGCACACTGCGCTGCCCGTGAGCCCCCCTTGCGGTACAAACGGGGTGTTCGGCCTCGGTAACGGCATGGAGGGCGGCCAAGAAGAACTCTGACGCGTCGCATTGCTTCGGTCTCCCTTGCTGATCGAATTCTGTGAATTCTCGCTCACCAAAAAGCCCCGCGCGCGCGGCGGCAGCCAGCGGCGCGTCGGTGTCGACCCCCCCGCCCTGGACAGAGAGAGCCGTGGCCTGAGCTCCGAGCGCGCACGCCGCGCAAGATGCCGCACCCAGAGGGCACCGCTGGTCGTGAACGTAGAGAAGCCGACGGAAGGGAGCCAGGCGTAGCAGCACCTGCGCGACTGCGCTCACGAAGCAAGCATTGCCGAGGTTTGCGATGCCCACGCCAGAGCCGCGGCCGCAGTGCCACTGCAGCTCCCTGGTCACCTCCTCCTGGGACACCCCGTAAGCTGCCATGCACAGATCCCGGTCCAGCGGGCGCAGCTCTGGCAGCTCTGCACCATCGCCAACAATCGCCGCCGTGCGAAACATGTCCCCCCAAAGATCCCTCGGCACTACGGTGCCCCTACCGGCACCGCGGCCGCCACCCGCGCGCCGTCGCCCCCGCGAAACAGCGCTCCCCGTCGACGATGCCGCCGCCGCATCTCCGGCCCCCGTCGCGTCACCGCCGCGGCCGCGGCCCCTGCCCCGCCCCGCAAGCCCTGCGTCCGGCGCAATGCATGCCGGTGGCACCGTCAGAGCCTGACCCGGGCGCAGCGCGCGCGAGGGCAGAGGCGTATGCACAGACGCCGCAGGGGCCGCCTCCTCGTCCGAAGGAACTGATCCGGCTGCTTCGTCGTCGTCGTCGTCCGCCTCACCGACCCCCGCTGAGGTCCCCGCGGCCCGAGACGGGCCCAGCGACGACGCCCGTGGCACCACCGGCGGCGCGGGCGCCGAGCTCGACTCCGGGGCCCTCCGCGCGGCGGGCCCGTCCCCCACGTCCCAGCCGTACTCCTGCGCCTTCTGCTTGGCGATTTCGAAACTCTCGAGCATCTTTTTTTCAAAGCGTTGGACACCGTCGCGGACGTACTGGGGCGGGCCCGCTCCAGAATGTCCCAGGGCGGCAGGTTGTAGACGAGCACGCGGTGGGCCACGCGAACGCGACTGAGCATGACGTACAGGTGCAGCCACCAGTCATCGGCGCCCATGTTCATGGGCTTCTGGAGCACCATGGTGGCCGCATCCATGCCCATGCCCTGCGCAGTCTGCACGGTACGAACTTTGTCTGACAGCAACGGGATCTGGTACCTCGTAACCTTCACCTTCCGAAGCTTTCGCTCGCCCTCGTCTTCGTAGTGATGGTTCCACTCCCAGGACGCCCTGCGCGGCGCGATCTGCACAACCCCTTTTCCGAACCCAAAGTCCTTCTCGAGGTCATCAAACCTGACGAGGACACCGCGCGGCAAACATTTGCATCGATAATAACCGATCCGGTGGGCGTCGTGAAGCTTCTTTTCGCGCCAATCCGCGTCTGGCGTCTCGAACTCTCACGGGTGGAACCTCACGTCCACGACTTCCCCCACGGCGTCCTGGACGATCTGGTGCTTCGCCGACAACTTCACGTTCAACCGCACACGCATGCCGATGTACAGCGGGCACATGCCGATGAGGTGACCAGTGTTGTTCACGTTCGGCACCTGAAGCATGGCCTTGTGATGCTCCGCACCGAATGGCCTTGGAGGCAGGTCCACGGCCTGCACGTACAGCAGCATCTGCCCTCTATCCATGGCCTCTCGCACGGCCCGATACTGCATCTGCCTGTGCACGGCCTCCCAGGCGATGCCCATCTCGAACCCGTCCTTGACATGGGGGTCCTGCAACCGCTTGTCGTTCTTACCAGGTCGGACCACCCATTTTTGCACCATCCTCTTCTGCTCGGCCGTAAACTTTTTGCCCTGCCTCATGGTCTTCAAGAAGCCGGGCATGAAAGGGCAGGGCGCGTGCGGAGTAACGAGACGGTCCTTGAAGCGGTGCGTCTCGTACAGAAACATCGCGTGGGTGAGCACGTCCAGGAACATGGACTGCCCATTGCGGACGTGAACCGGCGCCTCGGGCGACTCGGGCTGCAGCAAGGAAGACCTTCTGCCCTTGCCGCTCACCGGCCCCAACTGATAGAAATCCCCCAGGAACATGACAATCGGAACCTTCCCGAACGTGTGGCCCCGCGCCATGTACAGGTTCACATCGCAATTATACTGAGCCTTACGGGCTTTGCACATGCGAAACGATGCAGCGCCGAGAAGCTGGGGCGGCACCATGGACACCTCCTCCACGATGACGGCCTTGAGGTCGTTCATGCGGTCCACGATGTCATCGACCTTCTGTCTAGACAGCGTTCTGATGTCCATGGCCTGTTGGCCGCTCAGCCCGAAGCCGCTGTGGATCGTCTCCCCCCCGATGACGCGCGCAGCGCTGTTCGACGAGGCCACGGCGATCTCCAATCCCGCGCCGAACACCTCGTTGAGCAGACGTCGCAGCAAATTTACCACCTCCGTCTTCCCCGTCCCGCCCTCCCCGTGCAACAGGAGAGCCATCTGCTCCACCGGCTTAGGGCTTTTTCCGCTGTCCAGATCTTGACGGCATGCCACGATGGCCTCCACCTGGCCCACGAGCAGGGCGACCACCGCCTTCTGCTCCTGATTGAACGTCACGGGGTTCTCCGCCCTGTTCGCCCACTCGTCAAACAGCCTCTCCGCGATGTCGCGCGCCCGCGGCGGCCGCTTCTCGTCGCCGGCAACCGCGGGCGCCGGCGGCCGACCAGGCACGAGCACGGCAGGCGCCGAACCCGCGAGGCCGCTCCGCCCGTCGCCATCCCCAGGCAAGCCCTCTGCTCCCTTTTTCCTGTATCGGAACGCCTCCTTCTGCTGTGCTTTGCCCTCCTCGAACTGGGAGTCGTCCAACTCGAGACCGCGGAAGCCGGTCTGCATTCCAGTACTCGCGACAGCAGGCTGCGGCTTATGGTCTTTCGCATAGCCGTCAAGGAAGATATTCTTATAGACCAAGCTTTGTGACGACCCACGAATAAGCTCCAACTGGGCCACCGCGGGCACCTCGCTATCCTTCAAGGCGTGCGCGGGCATCTGTCGGTGCGCCGCCCACGCTTCGTCCGCCTCGCCCTCGTCCACCTCCTGAACAAAACCGTCCAGCGCTCCGCCGCCGGCGCCCGCCCCCTCCTCGTCTGCCTCCCCGGCAGGCCGATTCCCCACTGCCTCCAGCTCAGCAGACTGCTCGAAGTCCTTGGCCTCCGGACGGACCTTGGTTCGCGGCCGCCCCTTCGCCTCCGCCTCCGCGTCGAGGTTCGTCGCGACCTGGACGGTCCAGCGTGCCATGAACTCGGCGGCGCTGGGGCGCTGTGCAAAATGGCCCGGGCCATCCTCTGAGCCCCGGTTCAAATCGATGTCCTCGATCGTGAACCACTTTCCAGCTCGCCGCTCGCACTCCTCGCACTGCCTGGACAACGCCAACTGATTGGCCCACCACTCCTCCCAGGCAGGCTTATGCTTCCCAGACGCGTCGACACCGGCCCTGTAGGGCGCCCAGGCCGCAGCCCCCTTCTCAGCAGGCTGCAACGGACGAAAGATCACAGACTTGAACAGCGCGTTCACCTCTGCCTCTTTCTCCTTCGAAGGCATCGTGAAGCCGAAGAACTTGGGCATCCTGAACGGCGCGCCGACGCGGAGCCTCTGCACTCGGAAGGCGGCAGTTGGGTGCGTGTCCGCGAACGCATACGTCTCGAAGTCCTGCGGGTCGAAGTGGAGCGGGTTGGCCTGCGCCGTGTACACGTACATGGCGTAATGGTACATGCCCATGGACTTCAGGGGCTCCCTGTCGCCGCGATGCAGCCAGTCCATCTTCATGTCGTGGTCCAGCCGCGCCTTGTATTCCACCGCCTGCTGCTGCTCCTGCTCGGGCTTCCCCTCCCCAGCAGTACCGGCGGCCGCGCCCTCCCCGACAACGCCGTCGACGACCTCGGCGTGCAGCGCTGCGCGCCCGTCGCCCAGCGCATCCATGATACCGCCCCCCCCCTCGCCGTCCTCTTCTCCCGCGGCCGGCTGGTCCACCTCGATGTGGTCTGCGCGCGGGTCGGTCCAGAAGTCGTCCATTTTCTGATGAACGGCGGAGCTTGCCTGGAACGCCAGCGCCACGATCCCCTTGCAATACAGAGTCCAGGTGTCATGAGAGCAATAGCACTCGTGGCCATACTGCATCTGAAACATCATCTCGGGCAGCTTCTTCAGGAGCGACCGGTGCGAGCTGGTCGTGAGCTTGATGACAGTTCGCCTGGCAGAGTCGAGCACTCCGCCCCAGCCGCTGCGACGAGCGGCAGCAGCGGCCCGGGCCCCATCGACGTCCTCCTCGCCATCCGCCTCCGCCACCTCATCCGCCTCCCGTTCGGCCTTCTGCTGGAGTCGAAGCCACTCCAACCCGGTGCTCTGCGCGTGCAGCACTCCGAGGTCCCCCGCGATCGGCCCCGCCTTGGTCGTGTAGTCCGTCTGGTAGTGGGCCATATTGATGGCATCCATGAAAACGGCCTCCAGCGAGTGCAGCACGTGCTCTTGCAGGCTGCCGGGCGGACCGCTGCCGCTCGCGCCAGCAGCTACGGCGGCGGCTGGCGACGGGGGCGCGCTCGATGCAGGCCTGCCAGACGCCGCCGCGTTCGACGCGGCGCGGCCTGGCGCCCGCGACTTCGGCTCTCTCTGGACGGCTGCCTCCGACAACTCGCGCTCCGCGCGCCGGTCGCTGTAGTAGCCCAGGCCCTGCTCCCCCTTCTTGAACACGAACCCGGGCCTGCTGCCTTCGTAACACGCAGCCGCGCAGAACCTCGCGGTGTCCTCGCCATGTGGCTCTGCTAGCCCGACTGCCTGCTCGACGCCGCGCTGTTCCCGCGTCGGCGGAGGCGGCGGACGCAGGTCATACGCATCGGCCAGATCGCACTCGCACGGATCTTCATCGCCCCCACCCATGTCCCAGATCTCCGCGTCGGGATCGTCCATCGTGGTCGGCGCCCCGCCGAGCAAGCCTCCTCCCCTGGGCAGGCCGAGGCGGCGGGCCACGGGCAGGCGCCCCCCCCCCCGCCGCAGCCGCGCGCGCCGCCCTCTGGCCCGCCCCGCCCCCGCCCTGCGTTGCGGCCGACACCCCCGAACCCGTGGAACCTCCGCGCTGCCCGGTGCCCTCGTCGCCACCGGTGCCGCCAGTCTCGACGCCAGCCAGCGCTTCCGACGCGTCGGCGACCAGCTCGGCGAACGCAACAAGCTCCGGAGGCGGCGGCACGACCGGGTCGCCGTCGCGCGAACCCCCGACGCTGGCGTCGCCAGGCAGGTCGAGCACCACGCGGTCCAGACACTGGACGTCCAGGTTGCTCCGCAGACACACCTGGCCCACAGGGTTCGTGCTCCCATGGTACGGGTGGTACCGCACCACGTCGACGCGACCAGCTCTGCCGTACCGGTTGCAGCGGTGCGGCCACGGGCCGTACGTGCACTGTTCGTCGAGGACCAGGCGTTCGCCCGGCGGGTTCCGCTGGTCCTCCTGCGGTGGGCCGTACTCGATCCGCGCCCCATCGGGCAAGACCAAGTCCTTTCCTTTGCGCAAGCGCCGCCGGACGAAGGAGGCGGCCGGAAGCTTCCTGGACGGGTGGCTGTAGACCGCAGTCTCGTACTCGTGGTAGAAGCCGAGCCGGCATACCTTGCAGTGCTGAGGCACGTCGTCATTCGTCTTGTGCTTCCAGCAAGTGGGACCGCACCTGTGAAGGTGGCTCCGGATGATACACTTGCGTGCGTCACGCGCGAAGCAGCGCGCCCAGGTGTGCGCCTCCTCCCTCGAGCCCTCCGCCAAGTGCATCGCCGCTGTGCCGTCCGCGCGCACGCGGTACGCAGGCTTGCGGCGGTACTGCGGCTGCAGCGTCGCGTGCGCACCCGTGAGAGGCTCGCCAAATACCGCTGGGTACTGTGCCCGCTGCTCATGGGGATCGGGCTCTGGATCTGCCAGCGGCGCGAACGGGCGCTGCCGGAGCGGACCCTCTATTGCGGGCTGTTGCTGCTGCAGCGTCGCCCGCTCCTCCACGAGATCGACGTTCATCATGGCCGCAACCTGATTCCGCAGCTCTTCTGTGGACAATTTGTTGTCAGCACGGACGGAGCGACGGCCCTCTTCGTACGCCGTCTTGCAAAACTTCCCGAGCTGACGACGCGAGGCGCCAGCGATGGCATTGTGCTTCAATTGGAGGTCGCTCTCCTCTCGCTTCCCGTCCGCGAACGCGAGTCGTCGATCCCGCGGGCCGAGCGGAAGCGGCGGCAGCCGGTCCGGCCCGTCCAAGCCCAGCTGCCGGCCCACCTCCTCCGCCGCGTCGAACTGCACGCTGCCGACCGTGGCGAGCACGGCCTCCCTCCACTTCCTCAAACGCTCCTCGAGGCCTTCGACGTCCCCCGCGCGCAGCCTCGCGAGGAACGCGCCAGTCATCGGGTGCAGGCGCCACAGGTGGATGTGCGGATGGATGCCGCCGCGCCCCTGCGACTCCACGGGTCCGAAGAACGCGCGGACGAGCCCGAACGCTCCACATGCCCCCGTGGCGGCCACGCCGTCGGAGACGCCCGTGGCCCCGCGCTGCGGCGTGACGCCGACGACATGCTCCAGGAACAGTTCCAGCATGAGGTTCGTGACCATGGCCTGCGACACCGGGTCAGCGGCCACCCGCGTCGAAGGCATCACGGGAGCAGTCTCCTCCAGCAGCCGCCATTGCTGCACGGAGGCGCCCTCGTACATCAGGGACACCATCCGGTTCCGAGCGTCCGCGATGTTCGGCGTCGTGAACACCAGGGGCGGACCGAAGAGCCGGGCGTAGCTGGTACTGACGTGCCGCAGCGTGGCCCGGTGCGCGTCGGAGCCGACAACATCACGGCTGCTGAGCAGCATGCTGCGCAGCGCGCTCTTGACGTTCCGGGGCACGCCCTCGTGGCCCAGGGCCTCCTTGATGCCCGCCCCCCTGCCGAGCACGGCCACGACCTGCGCCAGCTCCTCTGGCGTCAGTGCGGCGAGGTCCGCGATGTACTCCCCCAGGCGCTGCTTGCGCACGAATAACCTGGCCGACTGAATGATAGCCTTCCTGCGCCAGAGGCAATACTGGGCCGTGAGCAGGTCAGCGCGGCGACGCCAGCGCGGCACGGGCGAGTCAGACGCGGCGGGCGCCCACGCGGCGTCGGGCGCGGGCGCCCGCGCAGCGTCGGGTGCCGAGACGTCGTCGGCGACCTCGTACTGGAGCTCCTCGCGAGCCATGAGGCACCTGCACCACTCGTCGTACGTCAACTTCGCCTCCCTCTCGAGTCCGAAGACGCCGTCGCCGTACGGAAACGCGACGGGGTCGAAAGCACTCCAGAAACCGGGGGAAGGCATGCTGCCAGGCTCGGTTCCAGTGGGCACGACGACCCGGACCGCACGCCTCGCCCCCCCGCCCTCAGCGCCCCCGTCCGGCGCGCCGCCGCCGCCGCCGCCACCGGCCGCGCTCTTCCCGGCAACTCCCGGAGGAGGCCGCGTGGCCTGAATCTTCTGCTCCGTCTGCTGCAGCTTCTTCGTGAGTGCCTCCTTCTTGCAGTTGGTGAGCAACTTCGCAGCCTTGTGGGCCTCTCTCGCAGCCTCCGCCAAGCGCCGGTCGGAATCTCGGTCCTGGAAATTCTCCATGCCGTCGCGCTGCCGCGTTAGTGCCTCCGCACGCTGCTTCTCGCGCACAATCACCTCCGCCCTCTGGAGGCTGAGGTGCACGTTCTGCCACTGCTTGTCCAGATCGGCCAGCATGTCGGAGTCCGCGACTGCGGCGCAGTACTCGCCCTCTTCGACACCCTCGCCGCCCCCTCCCTCACCAGCCTTGCCCTCGTCGCCCTCTGAGTCCTCCCCGCCAGCGCCCGCAGCGTCCTCACCGGTGGGGTCCCCGCCCCAGCCCCCTGCCTCGCCCCCGCCGTCAGCCGCCGCGTTCGCTTCGCCCTCCGCGCTCGCAGCGCCTGCACTCGTCCGCTTCGGCGGGGCCGAGCCCGCGCCGGGCTGCACGGCATCGGCCGGGCCCTCCTGGCGAGCGTCGCCGCCCTTACCCCCCACGGCCACGCACGCCGCGAGACAGCGAGGCAGGCCCAGGAGCGAGGAGCCGTCGCCATCGCCGTCGCCCCCGGGGTCCGCAAAGTTTCGCGCGGCCTCTTCGTCCCACCGCACCGCGGCGCACTGCTCGTTCGTGTCGCGGAGGTACTCGTAAGCGCGCCTGAAATCGGCGAGGGGCACGCCGAGCTCCTCCAATAGCGCCTTCTGCAGGGTGGCGGGGTCGGACCCCGCGAAGACAATCTGCACGAACTCGACGAGGTCGCTCTCCCGCGGCGGCAGCGACAGCACCTGCCGACCGCCGTCCGCCTGCGGGAACGCCACGAAGTTCCCCACGTACGCCTTGATCTTCTGGTCGATTGGAGCCCACTCGCCAGAATCGGCCTTGCAGTTGAACCGCCGCACGATGCCCCGCGCGATGGGCAGCAGAAGCTTCGCGCCCAGCGTGAGATTCCGCAGCGGCAGTGGCAGCCGCCCGATCCAGAGGTCGTTGGCCAGCGCGCAGGTCGGCATCGTGGGCAACCTCTTGGTGAGCGCGCCGTGACACCCTGCACAGATGGGCACCTTCTGCTTCGCGTCGGCCACGAGCACTCCGTCTAACTGGCGCCTGTCAATCGTGAAGCACTTCTTGTGCAAGAGCCACAGCTTCCCGTCTGGGCCAGGGTCGCGCACTGCGGACGCCTCCAGCTCCTCGAGGGGGAATGCCGCCCGGGCGCTCGACGCCGTCGGGGCCCTCGCGCACGAAGCGCCACCGGGCGTGGTACCGTGCCGGGTCCAGCAGCGCGTGGGCGCGCTGCCGCTGCGTCAGGCGCATGGCCTGAGCCTGCGCGCCTGCGGCCTCGGATGCCTCTCCCCTAGCCGCCTCGAGCTCGGCGCGCGCGGGCCGCTTCGGCACCTCGTCGCAGAGCAGCGAACGCTCCCCGGCGCCGTCCGGCTGCTGCCAGAAGTGCACGCGCTGCAGCTCGTCCGCCCAGTGGAGACGAGCGCAGACGCAGCAGGCGACCCTCGAGCGCACGGCGCGGCGACTCTGCCCAGGCTCGGGCCCCTCGGCGTCCGACGCCGCCGGAGCAGCGCCCAGCGCGTCCAAGTCCACGGGCGGCATGTCCACGCCCGCGGGCGGCACGGCCCCGTCCGCGCCTGGCGGCTTCCACCAGGCGCGCGGCGCGTCCGGCGCGGCAGCGGCGGCGGCGGCGCCCCCCGAGACGTCGGCGGGCGCTGCGCAGGCCGGCCAGTCGTGAGACCCCGTGACGAGGTGCTCAGAGAAGGCCTCCACGCACTGCCGCCACTCCTGGGGCCTCACGGGCCGCACGTCTCCGTCCTTCTCCGGCCACTGCTCGGCCAGGTAGAACAGGCGCTTCCTGTACTCCGGCCACCCGTGGTGCTTTTTTTGCACGTGCGTCATGAAGCCAGCATGCGTGGCGAAGTTCTGGTCGCAAAGGCGGCACGGGAACGGCGGGAGAGCCTCCGGGGCCTCTTTGAACGCCCGCAGAGGGTGGCGCTCGTCACGCGGCAGAGGCACATCCTTCGGCTGTTGCCTGGGCACGCGCGCCTTGCGAGCGGCAGCGATGGCCGGGGTAGGCACGGGCGGGGCGCCGCCGGCCTGCGTCTCGCGCAACCGCGCCTCCTTCACGGCCACGCCGTACCGTTCCGGACACTTTCGCGTCAGGGAGCTGTGGCGCTTGTCCGGGTCCCACAGCCCGAAGGGTCGCTACTCGGGACTGCCGTGGCTCCCACAGAACACTCCCTGACCCTTGCACGGGTTCCTGCTGCACTGCCAGAGAACGCATCCGCCCTTGTACGGACGCCAGACGCGCGCGACGCACCTGCCCGCGGCGAGCGGCGCCAGGTCCAGGAGCCAGGCCGGCAAGGTGCCCTCCTCGCTCACGTGAGGGTCATCCAGAGCCACGTTCACCTCCACGTCCCCTGCCCTCACTGTCTTCCCTGCGAGGCGCTCCTCCTCTTCCTTCCGCAGCCGCTCCTGCTGCAACCGCCCCCGGTCCCTTCTCGCCGTCCCGCGAGTCCGCGGCCCTGGCCCCTCGGGAGCTGGCCTCTTGGGTCCGCCGCCGAGCAGCCGACCCGCACCCCCGCCCGCGCCCCCCTCGCCGTCGCCGCCCGCGCCACCGTCGCCCGGCCCCTGCGCACCAGAGCCCGACCCCGACGCTGGTCCACCGCCCGCACCGCTGCCCGAAGAGGACCCGCCGCCGCCGCCGCCGCCGCCGCCCCCGGAAGAGTCGTCGCCGCCGGCCCCTCCTCCCACCACCTCATCCCCGCACCCCGCCAGCCGCAGCCATTCGCGGCATGTCCGGTCCAACCAGATGCGCACGAATTCCTGCGAATACTTCTTCGCCACCCTTGCAACACCCCGCGCGAGTTTCGCTTCCTTGAAATCGGGCTGCCCGCGCCGATCGGCGAACGCGTCTGGCCAGACACCGCCGTGACGGGCACGGAACTGGTTGAGGGCAATCAGAACGCCCTTGTCCGTCTCTGCAGCCGCGGCGCCCTTCTCCACCGCGGCGAGCAACGCGGGATCCCTCTCGAGCGCGGCGAGCAGGCGCTGCTGGTCCAGGTCCCAGTGCCCCGCGGCGAGGTTCCACGTGAAGCCCACGCCCGCCCGCTCCTGGCGCACGAAAGTCGCCACCTGCCGCGCCGCCTGAGGCTTCAGCTTGAGGAGCTGCTGCCACACGGGCCACTCGGGGATCGCCTGCGGCTTCAGGTCCGCCAAATACACGGGCGGGACAGCACAGGAGACCTGCCGCGCGCACTCGGCGGCCTCCACCCTGTACATGATGTCGCGGTCGCCCTCGAGCTGCTGCAAGCGCGCGGCCTGGGCGCCACCCATGCGAGCGACGCCGCCGCGCGCGCGGCACCAGGCCCGCAACAGCTAGAGCTCCGCGGACACGTCGCCCGGCTCGCCCGTGTAGTAGCCGCGCCACCCCTGGGGGAACGCGTCGGCGGCGAAGCCCGACTCCACGGCCTCAGATAAGAACGCGCCGCCATGGCCAGCCCACGATTTCGGGATGCCGAAGACGCGCGGCCACGGCGCCAGCCTGCTCCCGTCGGGCCCCGCGCGCTGGTACCAGGGCTCCAGGGCGCGTCGCTGGTCGAGCTGCACGCTCGCTTCGCAAGTGTCCTGGCGGAAGCACTCGTCCTCCAGCAGGAGGCGACGGAACACAGCGAATCCGTTCTCCCCCCTCGCCGCGCACCGGGCCGCCCGCGCGCGCTTCCTGGCGCGGGCGCGCCCCGCCTCCACCGCCTCGCGCCTCACCGCCTGGCTAGGCAGCTTCTTCGGCGCGAAATGCAACCTCTTACACCAACCATCGACCTCTCCGTCGGTCAGCTCCCGCGCGCCCTCGAAATCCTGCTGGCACTTGTAGCACAGGAAATCGGAGGCCACGCGCAGGAGCACCCTGCCGTGCATCGGGGCGCCAGAAGCGCCGTCCCGCCGCGCCTGCTCTGCGTACCGCGCCTGCCGCGTCGCCTCGCGCACCTCCCCCGGCCTCCAGACCTCTCCCTCGGCGGCGTCCAGCGACGGCAGCAGCGGCGCGCGGACCGGCCCGGGCTTGCCGTCGTCGCGGAGCGGCGCGCGCCAGCGCAGCGGCTCGGGGCGGCAGCAGACCCAGACCTCGCGCTCCACGCCCTCCTGCTCGAGCCGTTGGAGCAGGCGCTGCCACTGCTCCCAAGGCTCCCGCACGTCCGACTTGGGCACGGGCGCGCGGCGCAGCAGCTCGGGGTCGGCCTGGCGCAGGCGCCGGATCGCCTGCGACCGCGCCACGTTGTCCTGCGCCGTGGTCGCGTCGAGCCCCAGGGCGACGCCCCGCAGCCGCTCCAGCTCCGCCACCTGCCGCTGGAGCTCCGCGTCCGGGGCCTCCCCCGCGAAGAACCTGGGCGCAACGGGCACCGACGACAGCATGCAGGTCGCCAGCACGTACCGCACGAAATCCTTGTGCTCCTCGCCGATGCCCGTGGGCAGCTCCTCCTCGTCCGCCATGCCCTGCGGCTCTTCCCCCGCGTCCGCCATCACTGCGTCTCCCTCCTCCTGCTCCCTCCGCTCCTCGTCGGTCCTCTCCTGCTCCTGCTCTTCCTGCCCCTGCTCCTCCCCTTCCTGCTCCTCTTTCTCCTGCTCCTGTTCTTCCTCCTCCTCATCCTCCTCCCCGAGCGCCTCGCGGCGCGGCTCTTCGGCCGCCGGGGCAGCCATGGCTTCGCGGACCCGCCTGTCTTTGGCCAGGGCAGCGAAGACGTCGAGCCCGAGCGGGGCGCCCTGCAGCGCGTCCACGTACGACAACAGGGCACCCACGAGCGCGGTCTTCACCCGCCGAGCGAGCGCCCTGTCTGCCCTCTGGGACCTAGCGAACATGTCCGGCGTGACCTCCGCGCGCCGCTCCTCCGCGAGGCAGTCGGCCGGGCCCCCCCCGTCCTCCTGCTCCTCCTCCTCCTCGCAGGCCTCCTCCTCCTCCGCCGCGCGCTGCAGCAGCTCCTGCCGCCGCGCCTCGAGCGCCCGCGCCTCCGCCTCCCTGCGCTCGGCATCGCGGCTCGCGGCGGCCGCCTGCGCGTACTTCTGCCGCAGCGCGTCGAAAGTCGCAGGCACGTTGAACGACGCCGCGCGGCCCTTCCGCTCGTCGTTCGCGATGAAGTTCGCCAGCTTGCGCTCCTCGTCATCCTCCGCTTTCTCCAGCGGCATCCTCTGGTTCTTCTCGCACCACGCCTCGAGCGCCTGGGCCTGGATGAGATCCGCGCCCAGCGCCGCCCCCAGCTGCGCGCGCCAGCCCTCGCCCAGGCCCTCGACGGCACGCGCTCGGACGTTTCCCACCCAACGCGCGAGCAGATGCTCCCGCGGATCGTCGTCGTGACCGAAGCGCTGCGGCCCTCGCCCGTGCCTCTCCACGAACGCCTTCACCTCGAGCACGCGCTCCTGCGCCGTCCGCCGCTGCCACGCACGCCTGTCCACCAAACGATCGAACCTCTCCTTGTTGTCATCATCCAGCTCGTGGTGGCCAGTGCAGACATTGTTGATCCAACGCGCAAGCTTTGCCTCCTCCTCGTCTTCTGCCCCTTGCCTCGGCAGCTCGTCGAGCACCTCCACGTGCTCCCCGATGCGGTCCAGCATCGCGCGGGCGCGCGCACGCCTCTCCTCCCGCCGGTCCACGAGCCCGTCGAACCGCGCGCGCCGCTCGGGAGTCAGCGCCACCTCCCCAGAACTCACGTGATGAACCCATTTTCCGAGCGCGGACTCACGCTGGTGCGTCAAAAGGCCGTGATCCTCCACGTGCCTCGCCAGCTCGCCCAGCATCTCCTCCGAGTGGTCCCGCGATCGCGCCTCCGCGCCAGCATGCTGGACACCGCTCATGTCGATGCCCAGGTGCTCCGCGAGCGCAGCCCTGTGCGCATCGGCCTCCAATCGAACCCGCTTCTGTTGCTGAACATTCCATTGCAGCGAGGATGGCGCGTCTTCGTCGCCCTCCGCCCGCAATCGCGTTGCCAGCTCATGCAACTGATTCTTAGTCATGCGCGCCAACACCTCCGCGTCCACACCGTCGCGCGCGCCCCCGCGCGCGCCCTGCGCCCCTGCGGCACCCTGCTCCACGCGGCGCTTCGGCGCCCCGCCCCTCAGCGCGCCACGCCCCGCACCCGCTCGCGGCGACCGCGACGCCGAGCTCGAACGCCCGCGAGCGACGACGCGACACCACGGCGCGCTCTCGGCTTTCCCCCCTCTACATCTCCAGAACCCACCCACCCCTCCACCGCGCACACGTGGCCGCCGTCGAGCCACAGCAGAGCACCAGCGCAGAAGCCCGCCGCGTCCCCCAGCGCCCACGCCACACTCCTTCCCTCCTGCGCTTCGAACGCTTCCGAAGATTCCGCAGAGAACACGCGCAAGTGCAGGAAGCGGGAGCGCAAGTGCTGGACCACGACCTCCAGATTCCAGCGCTGCAACAGCGACCCAAAAGCGCCCGAACCCTCGTGGTTCTGACACGCGCGACCGAAATGCCGCGCGGCGTCGCCCCCCACAAGATCAGCAACTGCGCTCTGCAGGCACTTCCCATGCCACTCGACGGGAGAACTGGCGCGCGCGCGCGGCGGTTCACCCACCCATGTCCGCCGCGCAGCCGTGGGCGCGGTGGGCGCGCGGCACCGAACGCACTCGCAGACATGGGCACGGCGCCGTGCTGCGTCGCCCCGCTGAGCCCCGCCGGACACGCTCCGAGAGCGACCATGGCGCAGGCAGCGCGCACGGCCAGGTCCCTGACAAAGCCCTTGGACTCCCGCGCAGTCGTACACTTCGCCCCGCCGATGCCCACGCCCGGCGAGAAACGGCACGTACAGACGCGGCGGCGGCCCCACGTCCGTGCCGAGAGCCCGTAGAGCGCGCAGCAGAACCACCTGGCAGTGACGACCCCGGCTGCACGATCGGCCAGCTCGGGCGCGTCCGGGAGCTCCCGCACGAACACATCCTGGTGCCGCCACCAGCGCGCCACCGCGATCTTCCTCGTCATCACCACTCTGCTGTCTGGCTGTGGTGGGCACACACCGAGAGCAACAAGAACGCAGGCAGCGCGCAGGGACGCATCGCCCACGGTCCACGACGACGCTTCGAGCGCAGCCGCGACGGCGGCGCGGGGCGCGCGCGCCGGCGGCTCACTCGGGTCGACGGCACGGGCCGCGCGCGCCGTGAGGAACTGCTCTAATCGCTGGCTCTTGCAAGCCGCCCCCCGCGCGCTGCGGCCAGACGAGACCCGCTCTGGCGACGCGTCGCGCAGCAAGGCGCAGGGCACGACGGGGAGCAACACACGGTGTACAAGCTGCTCGTTCCGCTCGGCCGCCGCCTCCGTCCGCCGCATCCACTCCGCCTCCCGTCGCGCACACCGAGACCGCCGGCACGACGCGCGGCGCAATTTCCGGAAAGATTTCTGCTCGCGCTCCGCCGCCTCCAACGTGGAATCGACGACCTCCTCACGGAACACGTCGTGCTCTGCGCGGAGACGCTCCTTCACCCGCTCGTCCCATGCGCACGACTTCCCGACCGGCACTCCTGGAAACCGTGCGCCGGGCAGTCAACGCCGATGAAAAGAACAGCGAGCATTTCCGCCTCCTGCGAAGCTCTCTGCCACGTGCAGCAAGCACTCGGAGAGATTCAATCTAAACTGATCTGATCTGCCCTGTCCGGTACGGCCCAGGGGGTGCCTCTCGGCCTGGGGTGGAGGGTTCGGGCCCAGTACGGCGCTCGGGACGAGTACGTGCTGGCCCCTACAATAGCACCCCGGCACGGCTGTGCTGTTGGATCCACCAGTCGCCACTCGCCCCCGTCCGAGACGAAGGGCCCGGCACGGCTCCCCATGTCGTCCTCCAAGGTCTCCATAGCACCCCGGCACGGCTCTGCTATAGAGCGCCAAGAAGGCGGCGAGAAGAAAAGAGAGAACTCCAGTCCGAGAAATGGATCGGAGTAAGGAGCTGCGCGTGTGCGCGTGCTGTGTGTGTGTGTCTGCGTGCGCGCGCACGTGCGCGCGCCGCGGCTGTGCGCGCGCCGCGGCCGCCCAAGCGGCCCGCCCGGGCCCCGTGCGCGCGCGAGCTCCCGGGGGGCGGAGCTGCGAGCCGGCGGCGCTCACGTTCGTCGTTCTCGTCGTCGCCGCCGCCGCTCTTTCGCCTTCCCCCGTTCTCTTGTCTTTTCTGCCCTTTCTCTTCGCTTGCTTCTCTCCATTTTTTCTTCGCTCTTACTGTCTCCTTCTTTCGTTTCCTCTCGCCTGTTTTTTCTCTCTTGTTCGCCTTCTCTCTTTCCCCTTCCTCCTTCGCCACTCTCGAGCAGTTTAACGACCTGCTCAGATCGAGCCCTGCAACGCCTTACTCAGCACACTGGGCGCCGGCGGTAAATCCTCGACCGCCCTTGCCGCCGGGGGACTCGTAGAGCTTGCTGAGCATATATAGTGTCGAAAAAAATTGCAGAGAACGAATAGTTTGTCATCCTAAACGATTTCAGACCCCTCGTTTTTCTGTGCGCACGAGCTCTGTAGCTCTTCTACAGCCCCAGTTACGCGCTGAAATCGACGGCACCTCTCAAGATCACTCGAACAACACAAAGAGTTTCGCGAATCTAGCTCGAGTATCAGACCGCGTTCAGACATCTCAATGCAACAGGCGGACGCGTCTGATGTCTCTGAATCGATTTCTGCGATGACCAGCCCTGCAGCTCCCTGACAGCCCGAGTTAAGTGCAGAAAATCGACAGCCCTCTGAAGATGAATCAGACAATACGAATAGTCGGACCTAGCTCGGGCAGCAGACAGAGTTCAAACCTCTAGATGGGACAGACGAATACGTGTGATGATCCGCAATCGATTTCTGTGAGGATAAGCTCTGTAGCTGCCCTACAGCTCGAGTTAAGTAAAAAATACCGACAACGCGTATCAAGATGACTCGAAACAGCCGATCCCGCTGCGATGCTTTTTTTTGCAGAAATATTTACCCGACCGAGCTCTTCTGAAGGACTGCCAGGGACGCTGCTGCGCGGTCCTGCACGTGTGCGGGCACGCCTGGACAGGTCCCGGAAGCGCCCCCGAACCAGAGGTCTCGAAGATCACTTGGTAGCGTCCACTTGATAGCATCCACTCGGTAGCGTCCACTTGGTAGCGTCGAAAACCCGGAGAGCGAAGAGAATCTCGGGGACGGGAAACTGGAACCGGCGGTAAACCGTCAACCTGGTCACCGCCGGAACCTTGCAGAGCTCCTTCTTGCGCGGCGATCGTCGGAAACACATGGAGAAAGCTTCTGGAGCGAGAAACAAAAAACTCTAAAAATCACGTTTTTCTGTTATTATTAAATGTCGGTTCCGCCAAGTGTTTTTATAGTAATACTACAGACCTGAAAATTTGACTGGCAGACGCGAAATAACCCACTACAGGTGCTAAAAATCTGCTTTCTCAAAATGAATTATGGAATATCTTTTAAATATTCGCAAAACCACCCAAAAGTCATCACTGGGCGCCGGCGGTAAACCGTCAACCTTGGTTACCGCCGGGAGACTCGTAGAGCTTCCTAGCTCGACTTAAGTTGAGAAAACCGACAGCACCTACTAACATTCCGACTCATAGTGAACATTTTTTCACCTCTGAATGCGGCAGGCGGACGCGTCTGATCTCTGCGAATCGACTCCTGTCATTACCAGCCCTGAAGTCCTCCCTACAGCCCGAGTTAAGGGCAGAAAACCGATAACACATCTCAGCATGACTCGAACAATACAATAGTTTCGCAGACCAAATTCGGGCAGCAGACTGAGTTCCGAGCTCTGGATTCGACAGGCGGACGCGCCTGATGTCTTCAAATCGATTCATGTGACCACCAAAACTGTAGCCCCCCTCAGCGCGAGTTGAGTGAAGAAAAGCAAGAGCACTTCTCAAGATGACTCGACAAATACGAATAGTTTCGCGATTCTAGATCGGGCAGCATACCGACTTCAGAGCTCTGGATTCGACAGACTAACGCAACTGATGATTCTGCATCGGTTTCTGTAATTATCAGCTCTGTAGCTGCCCAACAGCTCGAGTTAAGTACAGAAAACCGGAAGTTCTGGTCAAGATGACTCGCATAATACGAATAGGTTTGCGGACCTAGCTCGGCTCACAGACCGAGCTCAGACCTCTAGATTCAACAGGCGAACGCGCCTGATGATTCTGGATGCAATAGGTGTGCTTACCAGCTCTGTAGCTGCCCTACAGCTCGAGTTAAGAAAACCGTCAGCGCGTATCGAGATGACTCCCGCCAGAGTGCTTTTTGACAGTAAAATATACCCGATCGAGCTGAGATCAAGATGGCGAGCGGGAATAAGATCGAATATTACGGGAAAAAATACTAGAGCTCTGACGAATGGTTGAATTTTGAGAACAAAAAATTTCAACCGACCAAAAGTCAGCAAAAGTTCCGTAGAGATTTTTCTTGCCAACTAGCTCTCCAGCGCGCCGGAACTGGCGCCGGCGGTGAACCGTCAACCTGGTCACCGCCGGGAACCTCGTAGAGCTCCTTGCATATGTGAGAAATCCCAGAATCAAAGCGAGAGCTTCTGGGAGATTTTCTACAAAAACGTCAAGTGTCAACTGGTCCTAACTCGACTTAAGTTGAGAAAACAGACAGCACTTACCAAAAATCTGACTCATAGTGAATAGTTCTTGACCTCTGAATGCAACAGACGGACGCGTCTGATGTCTGCGAATCGACTTCTGTCAGTACCAGCCCTGCAGCCCCCCTACAGCCCGAGTTAAGTGCAGAAAACCGACAGCACATTTGAGGATGACTCGAACAATACGAATAGTTTTGCGAACCTACATCGGGCAGCAGACAGAGTTCAAAGCTCTGCATTCGACAGGCGGACGCGCCTGATGTCTTCAAATCGATTCTAGTGATTACAGCCATGCAGCCCCCCCACAGCCCGAGTTAAGTCCAGATAATCGACAACATCTCACAAGCGACTCGAACGATACGAATAGGTTCGCGATTCTAGATCGGGCAGCATACCCAGTTCAGAGCTATGGATTCGACAGACAAGCGCAACTGATGATTCTGAATTGGTGCCTGTAAATATCAGCTCTGTAGCTGTTCTACAGCTCGAGTTAAGTGCAGAAAACCGAGAGTTTCTATGAAGATGACTCGAATAATACAAACAGATTTGCGGACCTAGCTCGGCTAGCAGACCGAGTTCAGACCTCTGGGTTCAACAGATGAACGCGCCTAATTATTCTGCATGCATTAGCTGTGCTTCCAGCTCTGTAGCTGCCCTACAGCTCGAGTTATGTTCAGATAACCGTCAGCGCATATCAAGATGACTCAAAACGGCCCATTCCGCCACGTAGTAATTCAGCCGATCGAGCTGAGGTCAAGATCGCGAGCGGAAATGAGATCGAATATCACGGGAAAAAATACTAGAGCTCTAGCGAATAATCAAATTTCGAGAACATAATTTTCAACCGACCAAAAGTCACAAAAAGTTCCGTCGAGATTTTTCTTGCCAACTAGCTCTCCACGACTCCGGAACTTGTAAGCGTCCACTCGTAAGCGTCCAAAACCCGGATAGCGAAGCCAAGCGCGGAACGCCGCACTGGGCGCCGGCGGTAAACCGTCAACCTTTGTTACCGCCGGGGGACTCGTAGAGCTTCCTGACAACATATAATGTCGAAGAAAATTGCAGAGAACGAATAGTTTTTCAGCCCAACTCGAGTATCAGACCGAGTTCGGACCTCTGAATGCGACAGACAGACGCGTCTGATGTCTCCGAATCGATTCCTGTGATTACCCGCCCTGCAGCCCCCCTACAGCCCGAGCTAAGTGCAGAACGCCGACAGTAGCTCTCAAGATGACTGGAAGAATACGAGTAGTTTCGTGATTCTAGATCGCGCAGCAGACCGAGTTCAGAGCTCTGGATTCAACAGACGAACGCGCCTGATTATTCTGAGTGCGATAGGTGTGCTTCCCAGCACTGTAGCTGCCCTACAGCTCGAGTTGAGTAGAAAATACCGACAACGCGTATCAAGTTGACTCAAATAATACGAATAGGTTTGCGGACCTAGCTCGGCTAGCAGACCGAGTTCAGACCTATGAATTCAACAGGCGACCGCGCCTGATCATTCTGCGTGCGATAGGCGTGTTCACCAGCACTGTAGCTGCCCTACAGCTCGAGTTAAGTAGAAAATACCGACAACGCGTATCAAGTTGACTCGAATAATACGAATAGGTTTGCGGACCTAGCTCGGCTAGCAGACCGAGTTCAGACCTATGGATTCAACAGGCGAACGCGCCTAATGATTCTGAGTGCGATAGCTGTGCTTACCAGCTCTGTAGCAACCCTACAGCTCGAGTTAAGTACTAAATACCGACAGCGCATATCAAAATGACTCGAAACGGCCGTTCCCGCCTGCCTGCTTTTTGGCCTTCAAAGTTACCCGATCGAGCTGAGATCGAGATCGCGAGCGGGAATAAGATCGAATATCATGGGAAAAAATACTAGAGCTCTAACGAATGGTCAAATTTCGAGAACAAAATGTTCAACCGACCAAAAGTCAGCTAAGTTCCGTCGAGATTTGTCTTGCCAACTAGGCGCCGGAATTACTGGGCGCCGGCGGTAAACCGTCAACCTTTGTTACCGCCGGGGGACTCGTAGAGCTTCCTACATATATACGCGCTGTCGGTTTTCTGAACATAACTCGAGCTCTAGGGCAGCTACAAAGCTGGTAAGCACAGCTAATGAATGCAGAATGATCAGGCGCGTTCGTCTGTTGAACCCAGAGGTCTGAACTCGGCCTGTCAGCCGAGCTAGGTCCGCAAACCTGTTTGTATTATTCGAGTCAACTTGATACGCGTTGTCGCTATTTTCTACTTGACTCGAGCTGTAGGGCAGCTACAGTGCTGGTAAGCACTCGTATCGCACTCAGAATGATCAGACGCGTTCGCCTGTTGAATCCATAGGTCTAAACTCGGTCTGCTAGCCGAGCTAGGTCCGCAAACCTATTCGTATTATTCGAGTCCACTTGATACGCGTTGTCGGTATTTTCTACTTAACTCGAGCTGTAGGGCAGCTACAGTGCTGGTAAGCACACCTATCGCACTCAGAATCATCAGGCGCGTTCGCCTGTTGAATCCAGAGCTCTGAACTCAGTCTGTTGCGCGATCCAGAATCACGAAACTGTTCGCATTCTTCCAGTCATCTTGAGAGCTACTGTCGGCGTTCTGCACTTAATTCGGGCTGTAGGGAGGCTGCAGGGCGGGTAATCACAGGAATCGATTCGGAGACATCAGACGCGTCCGTCTGTCGCATTCAGAGGTCTGAACTCGGTCTCATACTCGAGTTGGGCTCAAAAACTATTGGTTCTCTGCATTTTTTTCCGACAGTATATGTTGTCAGGAAGCTCTACGAGTCCCCCGGCGGAGGTTCACGGTTTACCGCCGGCGCCCAGTAATTCCGGCGCGCCCCAGAGCTAGTTGGCTCAAAAAATCTCGACGGAACTTTTGACAACTTTTGCTCGATTGAAAATTATGTTCTCGATTTGACCAATCGTTAGAGCTCTAGTATTTTTTCCCGTGATATTCGATCTTATTCCCGCTCGCCATCTCGATCTCAGCTCGATCGGGTGAATATTACTATCGGAAGCACTGTGGCGGGATCGGCCGTTTTGAGTCATCTTGATACGCGCTGTCGAATTTCTTAAGATAACTCGAGCTGCAGGACAGCTACAGAGCTGGTAAGCACAGCCAATCGATCCAGAATGATGAGGCGCGTTTGCCTGTTGAACCCAGAGGTCTGAATTCGGTCTGCTAGCCGAGCTAGGTGCGCAAACCTATTCGAAGGGTTCGAGTGCTTTTGACAGACGCTTGCGGTTTTCTGTACTTATCTCGAGCTACAGGACAGCTACAGAGCTGATGCGTACAGAATCTGATTCGGAATGATTAGTGGCGTTCGCCTGTCGAATCCAGAGCTCGAAACTCCGTCTGCTGCCCGAATTAGGTCTGCGAAACTACTGTATTGTTGGAGTTATCTTGAGAGATGCTGCCGGTTCTCTGCACTGGCGCCGGCGGTGAACCGTCAACCTGGTTACCGCCGGGAACCTCGTAGAGCTCCGTTTACCCTTAAGAGCGCCCAGAATCGAAGCAGAGAACTTCGGAGTAGATTTTCTTCAAATCTTTAATCCTCGATTTTTTAATGTCAATCTCAGGTCAGGTCCCTGGCTTCGCTCAGCAGAATTTGTCGACGGAATGAGCTGAGAATTTGAGAGGCAACTTCTGTGATGCAAAGCTTCGTTCTGCGCAATTATCAGCCCAAACGAATGGTTAGAGCTGCAAAATCGGCTGAGCCAGGCCGCGGATGGTATGATTGCGTCACTTTTCGAAATTTCGCCAACTAGCTCCACCCTGTCGCCGAATTCCTCTATCTCTCATACGTGGTCGTTTACAGGTGCGAAAAATCTGCTTTCTCAAAATGAATTGTCAAATATCTTTCAAAAAATTGCAAAACCACCCAAAAGTTAACACTTTGTCCTTTCTGGCCGGGTCGACCAACTAGCTCCACCCCGCGCCGGAATTCCTCTAGCTCATCGATGCCGAAGAGCTCTACGAGGTATAACTAGCTAAGGGAAGCTCTACGAGTTACGGGGACCTCTGCCAGGCCGCCTGAAACGATGCGCGGCACGCTGGAGAGCTCGTAGGAGACACTGGCGCCGGCGGTGAACCGTCAACCTGGTCACCGCCGCGAACCTCGTAGAGCTCCTTTTACGCGTAAGAGTGCTCAAAGTCGAAAGAGAGAGCTTCTGGAAGCATTTCTCGAAAAAGGGAAAAATTGATTTTTTTTCGTGTCGATATGAAGATGGTTCCGCCAAGTGCTTCGATAGTAAAAGTGCGCCTACAGAGCTCATACTAAGACAGAGAAGCCCTCATAGTCGTTTACAGGTGCGAAAAATCTGCTTTCTCAAAATAAATTGTCAAATATCTTTCAAAAAATTCCAAAACCACCCAAAAGTTAACACTTTGACCTTTCTGGCCGGGTCGACCAACTAGCTCCACCCCGCGCCGCGCCGGAACTGGGCGCCGGCGGTAAACCGTCAACCTTTCTAACCGCCGGGGGACTCGTAGAGCTTCCTGACAGTGTATAGAGTGGGAAATAATCCAGAGAACGACTAGTTTCCATGACTCTAAGAAAAAACAAACAGTTTCGCAATCCAGTTCGAGTATCAGACCGAGTTCAGACCTCGCAATGCGACAGGCGGACGCGTCTGATGTCTGCGAATCGAATCATGTGATTACCAGCCCTGCAGCCCCCCGACAGCTCGAGTTGTGTGCAGAAAACCGAGAGCATCTCTCAGAATGACTCGAATAATACAATAGTTTCGCGAATCTGTTTCGAGCAGCAAATCAAGTTCTGAGCTCTCGAAAGACGAAGCTGGTCGAGAGCAGAAAACGTTCTTCAATACCAGCTTGAAAATGAAGGAATATTCTTTTCGATCGTACCAAATCGTGGTTCCCCGTAGTGTTTTGATCGAAATACTGCAGCTAGCGCCCTGAGACTTGCACCATCGAAAGCGCCACGATTTACTGCATAGAATAAAGCGAATTCGCAAAACGAATTTCAAAATCTCTTCATCTCCGAAAAACCGACCCCAGGTTACCACATTGTCCGCCCAGGCCGGGTATCTAGCATTTTTTCCCGTGCTATTCGATCTTATTCCCGCTCGCCATCTTGATCTCAGCTCGATCGGGTGACTTTGGAGGCCAAAAAGCACGGTGGCGGGAACGGCCGTTTCGAGTCATCTTGCTACGGGCTGTCGGTATTTTCAACTTAACTCGAGCTGTAGGGCAGCTACAGTGCCTGTAAGCACAGCTATCGCACTCAGAATCATCAGGCGCGTTCGCCTGTTCAATCCAGAGGTCTGAACTCGGTCTGCTACCCGAGCCAGGTCCGCAAATCTATTCGTATTATTCGAGTCAACTTGATACGCGTTGTCGGTATTTTCTACTTAACTCGAGCTGTAGGGCAGCTACAGTGCTGGTAAGCACACCTATCGCACTCAGAATCATCAGGCGTGTTCGCCTGTTGAATCCAGAGGTCTGAACTCGGTCTGCTAGCCGAGCTAGGTCCGCAAACCTATTCGTATTATTCGAGTCAACTTGATACGTGTTGCGGTATTTTCTGCTTAACTCGAGGTCTAGGGCAGCTACAGTGCTGGTAAGCACGCCTATCGCACTCAGAATCGTCAGGCGCGTTCGCCTGTTAAATCCATAGGTCTAAACTCGGTCTGCTAGCTGGGCTAGGTCCGCAAACCTATTCGTATTATTCGAGTCATCTTGACAAACGCTCTCGGTTTTCTGTACTTAACTCGAGCTTTAGGGCAGTTACAGAGCCTATAGTCACATAAATCGATTGGGAATCATCGGGCGTGTTTGTCTGTTGTATCGAGAGCTCTGAACTCGGCCTGCTGCCCGAGCTAGCTTCGCGAAACTATTCGTATTCTCCGAATCATCGTGCAACGTGCTCTCAATTTTCTGCACTTAACTCGCGCTGGGGGAGGGCTACAGTGCTGCGGGTCATAGAAATCGATTTGCACACATCAGACGCGTTCGTTAGACGATTCGAAAGCTCTAACGAATTGTCAAATTTCGAGAACAAAACTGGGCGCCGGCGGTAAACCGTCAACCTTTCTTACCGCCGGGGGACTCGTAGAGCTTCCTGACAATATATACTGTGGGAATAAACTCCAAAGAACGACTATGTTTAAGCCCAAGCGATTTCAGAGCTCTCAAGATAACGCTATCAAAAAAAACAAACAGTTTCGCAACCCAGTTCGAGTATCAAACCGAGTTCAGACCTCTGAATGCGACAGGCGGGCGCGTCTGATGTCTGCGAATCCACTCATGTGATTCCCAGCCCTGAAGCCACCCTACAGCCCGAGTTAAGTGCAGAAAACTGACAGTATCGACTCGAATAATATAATAGTTTTGCGAACCTATTTCGAGCAGCAGACCGAGTTCCGAGCTCTGGAATCGACCGAAAGACGCGTCTGATGTGTGAAAATCGATATATGTGACCCGCGTACTGTAGCTCTCCCACAGCACGAGTTGGATGCAGAAAATTAAGAGCACGTAAGATCCTTCGGACAATACGAATAGTTTCGCGAACCTAGCTCGGGCAGGAGGCCGAGTTCAGAGCTCTTGGTTCAATAAACGAACGCGACTCATGATTTCCCATCGATATCTGTCACAATGAGCCCTGTAGCTGCCCTAGAGCTCGAGTTAAGTACAGGAAACCGAGAGCGTCTATCAAGATGACTCGGAATAATACAAATAGGTTTGCGGACCTAGCTCGGCTAGCAGACCGAGTTCAGACCTCTGGATTCAACAGACGAACGCGCGTGATAATTCTGAATGCGATAGGTGTGCTTACCAGCTCTGTAGCTGCCCTACAGCTCGAGATAAGTACAGAAAACCGAGAGCGTCTATCAAGATGACTCGAATAATACGAATAGGTTTGCGCACCTAGCTCGGCTAGCAGACCGAGTTCAGACCTCTGGATTCGATAGACGAACGCGCGTGATATTTCTGAACGCGATAGCTGTGCTTACCAGCACTGTAGCTGTCCTACGGCTCGAGTTAAAGTAGAAAATACCGACAACGCGTGTCAAGTTGACTCGAATAATACGGATAGGTTTGCGGACCTAGCTCGGCTAGCAGACCGAGTTCAGACCTCTGGGTTCAACAGGCGAACGCGCCTGATGATTCTGAGCGCGATAGGTGTGCTTACCAGCTCTGTAGCTGGTCCTACAGCTCGAGTTAAGTACAAAATACCGACAGCGCGTATCAAGATGACTCGAAACGGCCGTTCCCGCCGGGACGCTTTTTGGCCTTCAAAGTTACCCGATCGAGCTGAGATCAAGATGGCGAGCGGGAATAAGATCGAATATCACGGGAAAAAAAACTAGAGCTCTAACGAATTGTCAAATTTCGAGAACAGAATTTTCAACCGAGCAAAAGTCACCAAAAGGTCCGTCGAGATTTTTCTTGCCAACTAGCTCTCCAGCGCTCCGGAATTACTCTTAAACTTCCAGCAATAACTCGCTAAGGGAAGCTCTACGAGTTACTAGCTCTCCAGCGCGCCGGAATTACTCTTAGCTTCCAGCTATAACTAGCAAGGGAAGCTCTACGTTACTGCCGGCGCCCAGTTGCTGGAAGCTTACGAGTAATTCCGGGGGGCTCGAGAGCTAATACCTCGTAGAGCTCTTCCGATGAGCTAGAGGAATTCCGGCGCGGGGTGGAGCTGGTTGGTCGACCCGACCAGAGGATAGCTCCTTGGAGAACTGGGCGCCGGCGGTGAACCGTCAACCTTTCTTACCGCCGGATTGGCATATGCACTCGTCTCTGATAGCAGCTCAGCTCTCTCGATTCATTTTTGCATGAGTTGACTTCCGGGAACTGAGCGAACATCGAAAAAATCGAATTTCAAGATTTTCGAAAAAAACTTCATTTTTTGATTCTGTCGATTCTCTGCACTCTTACAGTGAGAGGAGCTCTATGAGGTTCCCGGCGGTGACCAGGTTGACGGTTCACCGCCGGCGCCAGTTTTGTTCTCGAATTTTAACCATTCGTTAGAGCTCTAGTATTTTTTCCCATGATATTCGATCTTATTCCCGCTCGCCATCTTGATCTCAGCTCGATCGGGTAACTTTGAAGGCCAAAAAGGTTTACCGCCGGCGTCGAGTTGGCCAACCGGACGTTAAGAGACAATGTGATGACCTCGGGTCGGTTTTGCAAAGATTTGAAAGATATTTGACAATTCATTTCAGAAACCAGATTTTTCTCACGTGAATTGGGTTCTGGCGTCTGCCAGTAAAATTTTCAGGTCCGTAGCTGCAATATTTCTACTGAAAGACTTGCAGGAACCGATTTTGGATGTAAACCGAAAAATCGTGATTTTTCGAGTTTTCCGGCTCTCGCTTCAGAAGCTTTCTTGATGTGTTTCGAGGAGCGCTAGGCAAGAAAAGAGCTCTATAAGGTCCCCGGCGGTAACCTGGTTGACGGTTTACCGCCGGTTCCCAGTTGGCTCGAAAAAAAAGAACTGAACTTTTCACAACTTTTGGTCGATTGAAAATTATGTTCTCAATTTGACAATTCGTTAGAGCTCTAGTATTTTTTCCCGTGATATTCGGTCTTATTCCCGCTCGCCATCTTGATCTCAGATCGATCGGGTACCTTTTACTGCCAAAAAACATACTGGCGGGATCGGCCGTTTCGAGTCATCTTAATACGCGTTGTCGGTACTGGGCGCCGGCGGTAAACCGTCAACCTTTCTTACCGCCGGGGGACTCGTAGAGCTTCCTGACAATATATACTGTGGGAAAAAACTCCAAAGAACGACTATTTTTAAGCCCAAGCGATTTCAGACCTCTCAAGATAACGCTAACAAAAAACAAACAGTTTCGCAACCCAGGTCGAGTATCAAACCGAGTTCAGACCTCTGAATGCGACAGGCGGGCGCGTCTGATCTCTGCGAATCCACTCATGTGATTCCCAGCCCTGAAGCCCCCCTACAGCCCGTGTTAAGTGCAGAAAACCGGCAGTATCGACTCGAATAATATAATAGTTTTGCCAACCTAGTTCGAGCAGCAGACCGAGTTCCGAGCTCTGGAATCGACCGAAAGACGCGCCTGATGTGTGCAGATCGATATGTATGACCTGCAGCACTGTCGCCCTCCCCCAGCACGAGTTGAGTGCAGAAAATTGAGAGCACGTCTCAGGATCATTCGGATAATACGAACAGCTTCGCGAACCTAGCTCGGGAAGCAGGCCGAGTTCAGAGCTCTCGGTTCAATAGACGAACGCGACGTATGATTCCCCATCGATGTCTGTGACAATGAGCCCTGTAGCTGCCCTACAGCTCGAGTTGAGTACAGAAAACCGAGGGCGTCTATCAAGATGACTCGAATAATACGAATGGACCTAGCTCGGCTAGCAGACCGAGTTCAGACCTCTCGATTCAACAGGCGAACGCGCGTGATGATTCTGAGTGCGATAGGTGTGCTTACCAGCACTGTAGCTGTCCTAAAGCTCGAGTTAAGTACAGAAAACCGGGAGTGTCTATCAAGATGACTCGAATAATACGAATAGGTTTGCGGACCTAGCTCGGCTGGCAGACCGAGTTCAGGCCTCTGGATTCGGCAGGCGAACGCGCGTGATGATTCTGAGTGCGATAGCTGTACTTACCAGCTCTGTAGCTGCCCTACAGCTCGAGTTAAGTACAAAATACCGACAGCGCGTATCAAGATGACTCGAAACGGTCGTTCCCGCCGGGACGCTTTTTGGCCTTCAAAGTTACCCGATCGAGCTGAGATCAAGATGGCAAGCGGGAATAAGATCGAATATCATGGGAAAAAATATTGGAGCTCTAACGAATGGTCAAATTTCGAGAACAAAATTTTCAACCGACCAAAAGTCACCAAAAGGTCCGTCGAGATTTTTCTTGCCAACTAGCTCTCCAGCGCTCCGGAATTACTCTTAAGCTTCCAGCAATAACTTGCTAAGGGAAGCTCTACGAGTTATTTTCAACCGAGCAAAAGTCATCAAACTGGCGCCGGCGGTGAACCGTCAACCTGGTCACCGCCGGGAACCTCGTAGAGCTCCTTGAATCCGTGAGAAAGCTCAGCATCAAAGCGGGAGCTTCTGGGAGCTTTTCTACAAAAACTTCAAGTTGAGATTTTTTCGGAGTCAACATGAAGTCGGTTCCTTCAAGTGAACTGGTACTGAAAATGACTCTAGATGGCCGAGCTGATCAGGGAACGAAGTTTATATCTCAATGCTCGGAGTAAAAATCTGCTTTTTCAAAATGAATTGTCAAATATCTTTCAAAAAATTGCAAAACCACCCAAAAGTTGTCACATTGTCCGCCTCGGCCGGCTGGACCAAAGTTCTCACTCCCAGCGAAGCTATTCATATGAAGTCTCGCGCTCTCAGTGAGAGCGCGAGACCATTCTGCGTCGACAAAAATGCACCAGAACTCTCTAGGTCACCCATAGATCGATATAAATTAGAAAAAAAATCATCCGACACAAAAAATACAAAATTGTACAAATCGATATTTTTCATTGATTTTGAAAATTCTAATCAATTTGGGCACTCTCGAGGCTCCCATTCGATGTCTCGCATGTCGCTACTTCGATTGGAATGTACCTGGCATGCATAGCATGCACTCAGCTCGAGTTATCATCGAAACACCGTTCGCAACACGCATACATAGAGACAGTATTTCGAGCATAACTCCTGACTCAGCCATTTCTAGGAAACTCTCGAGCTTCCAGTGTGACGCGCCAGGTCATTCTGCATCGACTGGTGTGCGTGAGAGGTCTGTAGCTTGCTGACAGCTCGAGTTAAGTGAAGCCAACCACCGTCACCTGCCAAACTGCACTGCAGGCAAAGTCGGTTCCTGCAAGTCTTTTGACAGTAATATTGCCCCTAGAGCCCTGAGAATTTACCAGCAGGTGTGCCATAGCTTACTGTATGTGAGAAAAATTCGTTTTCTGAAAACGAATTGTGAAATCTTGCACAAAGTTTCAAAAACCGACCCCAGGTTAACACATTGTCTCTTTTGGTCGGGTCGGCCAACTAGCTCCACCCTGCGCCCGAATTCCTCTTAGCTCATCTCGTCGAAGAGCTCTACGAGGTAAGTTCCGTCGAGATTTTTCTTGCCATCTAGCTCTCCAGCACGCCGGAATTACTGGCGCCGGCGGTGAACCGTCAACCTAGTCACCGCCGGGAACCTCGTAGAGCTCCTCTCACTGGTGAGAGTGCAGAGAATCGACACAGAATCGAAAACTTGAGATTTTTCGACACACGTAGAGACGGTGTTCCGCCCATATCTCCTGAGGCAACTATTTTTGAAGACCCTCGCGCTTCCACTGGAATGCGTCAGATCATTCAGGATCGCCTCGTGTGCGAGAGACATCCATAGCCTGCCTACAGCTCAAGTTAAGTTGACGAAACCACCGTCATCTGCAAAAGTGGTGGTACATGGTTTGTTCCTGGAAATTTTCCGATAGTAATACCTGGGCTACAGACTCCTTCTGCTCTCAGAATTCAATTTATATTGTTATTCACCGCTCAAAAATCTTTTTTCTTAAAATGAATTTCAAAACTCTGCAAAAAGTTCAGAAAACCGACTCAAAGTTATCACACTGGCGCCGGCGGTGAACCGTCAACCTGGTCACCACCGGGAACCTCGTAGAGCTCCTCTCACTGGTAAGAGTGCAGAGAATCGACACAGAGTCAAAAAACTAGATTTTTTAAAAATCTTAAAGTTCGATTTTTTCGATTTTCATATTCGCTTAGTTCCTGGAAGTCAGCTCCTGTAAAAATGCATCGAGAGAGCTAAGCTGCTGTTAGAGGGAAGTTTATATGCCAATACTCGGCGTAAAAATCTGCTTTCTCAAAATAAATGGTCAAATATCTTTCAAAAAATCGCAAAACCACCCAAAAGTTGTCACATTGTCCTTTCTGGCCGGCTGGGCCAACTAGCTCCACCACGCGCCGGAATTCCTCTAGCTCATCGATGCCGAAGAGCTCTACGAGGTATTGTCTCTTTTCGTCGGGTCGGCTAACTAGCTCCACCCTGTGCCCGAATTCCTCTTAGCTCATCTTTGCCGAAGAGCTCTACGAGGTACTCTTAGCTTCCAGCTATAACTAGCTAAGGGAAGCTCTACGAGTTATACCTCGTAGAGCTCTTCGGCAAAGATGAGCTAAGAGGAATTCGGGCACAGGGTGGAGCTAGTTAGCCGACCCGACGAAAAGAGACAATGTGATAACTTTGAGTCGGTTTTCTGAACTTTTTGCAGAGTTTTGAAATTCATTTTAAGAAAAAAGATTTTTGAGCGGTGAATAACAATATAAATTGAATTCTGAGAGCAGAAGGAGTCTGTAGCCCAGGTATTACTATCGGAAAATTTCCAGGAACAAACATCGAAAAAATCGAATTTCAAGATTTTCGAAAAATCTCCATTTTTTGATTATGTGTCGATTCTCTGCACTCTTACTTGTGAGAGGAGCTCTACGAGGTTCCCGGCGGTGACTAGGTTGACGGTTCACCGCCGGCGCCAGTTCCTCTGGCTCATCGATGCCGAAGAGCTCTACGAGGTGCTTGCGGAGGCGCCGTTTGCGATGCGTGGGGCCCTGCAAAGCGCGCAAGGAAGATCTGCCTTGGAGCCTGACCTTGGTAGCGTCCCAAACCCGGAGAGCGAGACACCCTGAGGAACCATCTCTTCTCGGGATGTCTGGGGTCCCCCCGCAGCGCTACCGAAGCGCTGCCAGGAACGTCTCCATGCGTGCCTGCACACATGCAGGCTCGCTTGGAAGCTTGCCGGAAGCTCTCCTGGACGCGTTGCCGGTTCAAACGAACTGCTGCGAGGCCTGTGGAGCGACGTGGAAAACCTCCTGGCGGGCACCACCACCGTCCGGGTTCTAGTCTTCAACCCTTTAGCTCTCAGCGAGCTCCCCGGGAAGTGGGCGCCGGCGGTAAACCGTCAACCTTTCTTACCGCCGGGGGACTCGTAGAGCTTCCTGACAATATATACTGTAAAAAAAAACTCCAAGGAACGGCTATTTTTTCAGCCCAAGCGATTTCAGACCTCTCAAGATAACGCTAACGAAAAACAAACAGTTTCGCAACCAAGGTCGAGTATCAAACCGAGTTCAGACCTCTGAATGCGACAGGCGGGCGCGTCTGATGTCTGCGAATCCACTCATGTCATTCCCAGCCCTGAAGCCCCCCTACAGCCCGAGTTACATGCAGAAAACCGACAGTATCGACTCGAATAATATAATAGTTTTGCGAACCTAGTTCGAGCAGCAGACCGAGTTTCGAGCTCTGGAATCGACCGAAAGACGCGCCTGATTCTGCAAATCGATATATCTGACCTGCAGCACTCTAGCCCTCCCCCCAGCACGAGTTCAGTGCAGGAAATTCAGAGCACGTCTCAAGATCATTCGGACGATACGAACAGTTTCGCGAACCTTGCTCGGACAGTAGGCCGAGTTCAGAGCTCTCGATTTGATAGACGAACGCAACTAATGATTCCCCACCAATGTCTGTCACAATCAGCCCTGTAGCTGCCCTACAGCTCGAGTTAAGTACAGAAAACTGAGAGCGTCTATCAAGATGACTCGAATAATACGAATAGGTTTGCGGACCTAGCTCGGCTAGCAGACCGAGTTCAGACCTCTGGATTCAACAGGCGAACGCGCGTAATGATTCTCAAAGCGATAGCTGTGCTTACAAACACTGTAGCTGCCCTAAAGCTCGAGTTAAGTACAGAAAACCAAGAGTGTCTATCAAGCTGACTCGAATAATACGAATAGGTTTGCGGACCTAGCTCGGCTGGCAGACCGAGTTCAGACCTCTGGATTCAACAGGCGAACGCGCCTGATAATTCTGAGTGCAATAGCTGTGCTCACCAGCTCTGTAGCTCCCCTACAGCTCGAGTTAAGTACAAAATACCGGCAGCACGTATCAAGATGACTCGAAACGGCCGTTCCCGCCACCGTGCTTTTTGGCCTTCAAAGTTACCCGATCGAGCTGAGATCAAGATGGCGAGCGGGAATAAGATCGAATATCATGGGAAAAAATACTAGAGCTCTAACGAATGGTCAAATTTCGAGAACAAAATTTTCAACCGACCAAAAGTCAGCAAAAGGTCCGTCGAGATTTTTCTTGCCAACTAGCTCTCCAGCGCTCCGGAATTACTCTTAAGCTTCCAGCAATAACTTGCTAAGGGAAGCTCTACGAGTTACTTGCCATGTCCAAAACCCGGACAGCGAAGCCAAGCGCGGAACGCCGCACGGGTGACCTCTGCCAGGCCGCCTGAAACGATGCGCGGGACGCTGGAACCCTGCAGGAAACGCTTGCAGGGGCGCCGTTTACGATGCTTGGGGCCCTGCAAAGCGCGCAAGGAAGATCTGCCTAGGAGCCTGGAAGAACTGCCGAAGCTCTTCCGAAGCTCTGCCGAAGCGCTTCGCGCACCCTGGAGCCACACGCATTGGAAAACGCTAGGAAGCCACGCTCCGGGACCCGCTGCCGGTTCCGGCAACCTGCTGCGAGAATCGTAGACCGGCGGAGGTGGGCGTGTTCCCGGATAGCCCTTTTGTTGGGCTACATAGAATTGTTAGAGGAGAAGCCGGCGGGTGCGCGTGCATCGCCGCACTCCCACGCTCTTCGCTCCACGATCCCCGCAGCGACCTGCCGGGGCTTGCAGCGCGTCCGGGGGCGTTTCAGGCACGCGTGCAAGTGTGCGTGCACACGTGCAGGCGCGCGTGGAGGCGTCGCTGGCAGCGCTTCCGGGGCGCTTCAGGGGAGCTGTCCAGCGTCTCCAGAGCTCTGTTCCTGGATAGCCCTTTTGTTGGGCTACATAAGGTTGTTAGAGGAGAAGCCGGCGGGTGCGCGTGCATCGCCGCACTCCCGCGCTCCCCGCTCCACGATCCCCGCAGCGACCCGCCGGGGCTTGCAGCGTGTCCGGGAGCGCTGTTCCTAGCGTTTCCCAATACGCGTGGCGGCGGCGTTGCCGAAGCTCCCAGGCAGTCATCGCCACGGCGCTCGCAAGCTCCTACGCAGCGCTTGCGCGGTCCTCGCACAGCGCCCCAGGCATCGTCCAAGGCGCCGTTCCAGGCGTCTCCGACGACGTTTCGAGCGCCTAATGCTATCCGGGTTTTGGACATGGCAAGTGCTCCTCACCAACCACCGCCAGCTTCTTATCTGAAACCCTCAGCTCTCCAAGGAGCTATCCGGGAATTACTCTTAAGCTTCCAGCAATAACTAGCTAAGGGAAGCTCTACGAGTTAAATCTGCTTTCTCAAAATCAATTCAAAATCAATTGTCCATATTCCCGGAGAGCTCGCTGAGAGCTAAAGGGTTGAAGATTAGAAGCCGGACGGTGGTGGTGCCCGCCAGGAGCTTTTCCACGTCGCTCCACAGGCCTCGCAGCAGTTCGTTTGAACCGGCAACGCGTCCGGGAGAGCTTCTGGCAAGCTTCCAAGCGAGCCTGCATGTGTGCCGGCACGCATGGAGACGTTCCTGGCAGCGCTTCGGTAGCGCTGCGGGGGGACCCCAGACTTCCCGAGAAGAGACGGTTCCTGAGGGTGTCTCGCTCTCATGGTTTTGACGCTACCAAGGTCAGGCTCCTAGGCAGATCTCCCTTGCGCGCTTTGCAGGGCTCCACGCATCGCAAACGGCGCCCCTGCAAGTGTCTCCTACGAGGTCTCCAGCGTGCCGCGCATCGTTTCAGGCGGCCTGGCAGAGGTCCCCGTAACTCGCACTGCTTCCCTTAGCTAGTTATAGCTGGAAGCTCTTGCTGGAAGCTAAGAGTAATGACTCGTAGAGCTTCCCTAAGCTAGTTGCTGGAAGCTGAAGAGTAATAACTCGTAGAGCTTCCCTTAGCGAGTTCTTGCTGGAAGCTTAAGAGTAATAACTCGTAGAGCTTCCCTGAGCAAGTTATTGCTGGAAGCTTAGGAGTGACTCGTAGAGCTTCCTAGGCTAGTAACTCGTAGAGCTTCCCTTAGCTAGTTATTCCCGGATAGCTCCTTGGAAAGCTGAGGGTTTCAGATAAGAAGCCGGCGGTGGGTGGTGGGGAGGACACGCCCACCTCCGCCGCTCCACGATCCCCGCAGCGCCTCGCCCGGCCTTGCAGCGTGTCCGGGAGCGTGGCTTCCTAGCGTTTCCCAATACGCGTGGCTCCAGGGTGCGCGAAGCGCTTCGGCAGAGCTTCGGAAGAGCTTCGGCAGTTCTTCCAGGCTCCTAGGCAGATCCTCCTTGCGCGCTTTGCACGGCCCCACGCATCGTAAACGGCGCCCCTGCAAGCGTCTCCTGCGAGGTTTCCAGCGTCCCGTGCATCGTTTCAGGCGGCCTGGCAGAGGTCCCCGTGCGGCGTTCTGGAGCGCTTCGCGCTCCGCGCCTGGCTTCGCTATCCGGGTTTTGGACGCTTACAAGTACCTCGCAGAGCTCTTCGACGAGATGAGCTAAGAGGAATACCTCGTAGAGCTCTTCGGCATCGATGAGCTAGAGGAATTCCGGCGCGGGGTGGAGCTAGTTGGCCCACCCGGCCAGAAAGGACAAAGTGGTAACTGTTGGGTGGTTTTGCGATTTTTTGAAAGATATTTGACAATTCATTTTGAAAAAGCAGATTTTTACGCCGAGCATTGGCATATGAACTTCACTCTGACAGCAGCTCAGCTCTCTCGATGCATTTTTCCATGAGCTGACTTCCGGGAACTGAGCGAACATGAACATCGATAAAATCGAATTTCAAGATTTTCGAAAAATCTTCATTTTTTTGACTATGTGTCGATTCTCTGCAATCTTACTTGTGAGAGGAGCTCTACGAGGTTCCCGGCGGTGACCAGGTTGACGGTTCACCGCCGGCGCCAGTTCGGGCGCAGGGTGGAGCTAGTTGGCCGACCCGACCAAAAGAGACAATGTGGTAACCTGGGGTCGGTTTTTGGAACATTGTGCAAGATTTGACAATTCGTTTTCATAAGTCCCTCGTAGAGCTCTTCGGCATCGATGAGCTAGAGAATTCCGGCGCGGGGTGGAGCTAGTTGGTCGACCCGGCCAGAAAGGACAAAGTGATAACTTTTGGGTGGTTTTGCGAAAATTTGAAAGATATTTGACCATTTATTTGGAGAAAGCAGATTTTCACGCCGAGCATTGGAATATAAATTCCTCTCTGACCAAAGCTGAGCTCTCTCGATGCATTTTTGCACGAGCTGACTTCCGGGAACTGAGCGAATATGAACATCAAAAAAATCCAATTTGAAGATTTTCGAAAAATATCTATTTTTCCACTCTGGGTCGATTCTCTGCACTCTTATCAGTGAAAAGAGCTCTACGAGGTTCCCGGCGGTGACTAGGTTGACGGTTCACCGCCGGCGCCAGTTGGATTTTTCCTACCTACAATAAGCTATGGCGCATCTGCTGGTAAAATTTTCAGGGCTCTAGAAGCAATATTACTATCAAAAGACTTGCGGGAACCGACTTTGCCCGCAGTACAGTTTGGCAGGTGACGGTGGTTGGCTTTACTTAACTCGAGCTGTCAGCAATCTACAGACCTCTCACGCACACCAGTCGATGCAGAATGATTTGACGCGTCACACTGGAAGCTGGAGAGTTCCTCGAAATGGCTGAGTCAGGAGTTATGATTGAAATACTGTCTCTATGTATATGTGTTGCGAACGGTGTTTCGATGATAATTCGAGCTGAGTGCATGCTATGCATGCCAGGTGCATTCCAATCGAAGCAGCGACATGCGTGACATCGAATGAGCCTCGAGAGTGCCCAATTTGATTAGAATTTTCAAAATTAATGAAAAATATCGATTTGTACAATTTTGTATTTTTTGTGTCGGATGATTTTTTTTTTAAGTTATATCGTATGGGAGACTAGAGAGTATGGTTGATTTTTGTCGACGCAGAATGGTCTCGCACTCTCACTGAGAGCGCGAGACTTTCATATGAATAGCTTCGCTGGGAGTGAGAACTTTGGTCCAGCCGGCCGAGGCGGACAATGTGACAACTTTTGGGTGGTTTTGCAATTTTTTGAAAGATATTTGACAATTCATTTTGAAAAAGCAGATTTTTACTCCAAGCATTGAGATATAAACTTCGTTCCCTGATCAGCTCGGCCATCTAGAGTCATTTTCAGTACCAGTTCACTTGAAGGAACCGACTTCATGTTGACTCCGAAAACTTGGTAGCGTCCAAAACCCGGATAGCAAAGAGGCACTCACACAAACGAGCACACGCACATAAGCACGCACACACGAACACACACACACACATACAAACACATATACAAACACAAGAACGCACACATACGCCAGCATGTTCCACACACACACACACACGCACACACACACACGCACACACTCACACACACACGCACACGCAACACATCCACGCGCAAAGGGCGACACACACGCGCAAACGCGCACACACGAACACACAGCACATCTCACAAACACACAGGGACGCGCACACGCACACGGATCACACAAGCACATAGACACACGGGGGCACACACAAACACCCACACGCACACACGCACACACACACACACTCGCGCACGCACAACCCACGCACACAGACGCACACGCAAGCATCCATGGAAACCCACGCACTGACGACCACACGATGACGCACGCACCGCAGCCAACTCGGCCCCCCCCCCCCGCGCTCCCCTGCCGCCCCCACGCACCCCCGCCCTCCCCGCCGGCGCTCCGGAGGGGGGAGGCACCGCCCCATTTTGGGGCCGGCCCTCCCTCCGCTCCAACCACTCCGCCCTCGCGGAGCGCCAGAGGGGGGGGGAGGGGGGAGGGGGGGGGGGCGCGCGGACGGCGGCAGCACCGCGCGCACGCACGCGCATACGCACATGCGCAGACGAACAACGAACAGGATGGCAAAGAGGATATCACACAAGCAAGCACACGCACACACACACACAGACTAGCACACAAGAGCACACACGTACGCCAGCATGCTCCACACACATGCGCACATACACACATGCACACACACGCACACACACACACACGCAAAGGTCCACACACACACGAGCAAACGCGCACACGCAAACACACATATATACACAAGAACCCACACAGACACACAGACACATGCAGCCACACATGCAGCCTGACAGACACACAGACACAAGCAGCCACAAATCTGACACACAGCTTGAGGAGCTTGAGGACATGCAGCCACACAGACACACAAACATAAACACACGCAAACGTTTACACACACACGCACACACACGCGCGAGCACCCAGACACGCACGCGCACACGCACACACGGTCGCGCACACACACACACACACACAAACATACGAGACACGCGCGAGCCCCCCCCCACCACCACCACCACAAACACACACACACAAGCGCACACACAGACGCAATCGCGAACACCCGCGGCTAACCACGCACAGACGACAACGCGGTGACAGACCCATTCCCCGACTAAGCAGCGCACTCTACCCCCGCGCCCCCCAGCCGCCCCCAAGCGCCACCGCCCACCCCGCCGGCGCTCCGGAAGGGGGGAGGCACCGCCCCATGTTGGGGCCGGCCCTCCCTCCACTCCAGCCACTCCGCCCTCGCGGAGCGCCGAAGAGATGGGGGGGGAGAAGGGGGAAGGGGGCGGCGGGGGTGCCAGCGCCGTGCTCGCACACAGACACACACACACACGCACACACAAGGATGCACGTTTTCTCAGGAAGCGCGCCGCGTCGCAGGCGCGAGCGCGGGTCTCAAGTGCACACGCGGACATACACGCGCACACTAAGACACACAGACACACATACACACACACACGAATACACAAACGCACGCCCGCACACTCAATGAGGGACGCCCTGGCAAGCGGCCATTGAGGGGCGATCTCATCCCAACCTGTGTGGATCAGAGCGGGGTAGGTCTACGCCTGTCCTGTCTGTCACGCGGCCCCGTTCGCCCTCTTCGCGTCGCCTGCGCGCGGTCTCCGCCTCCCTCGCCTGCTGCGCCTTCTCGAGAGCCTCCACGTCCGGAATCCCGATTGTGGCGATGCGCGGGCGCGCTTGAGGGCGCGGCGGTTCGGTGGGCGCCGTGCCAGCGCCGGCGCCCACACGAACGACAACGCCAGCCACAATCCACGTCGTCGCCCCGCCTCCACCGCCCACTGACGGGGCCGAAGCCCCACAGTGCGCGCCAGCATCCCCAGCACCCTCGGACGCGGCGGCCTCTCGCGCACCCTCGAAGCCGCCCTGGGCGAACACCTCTGGAGGCGCAGCCGCGGGCGAAGCCTCGGGCAGGGTCCCCGCCGCTGGAACAACCGGCGCAGAAACAGCGCCCGACGCACTGCGCGCCGCTCGCTCCTGGAACTCCTTCAACTTTGCCTCCGGGATTGCCCCGTCCACGCGCCCATGCCAACCCTTTGCCCCTTGCTGGCCGAAGTGCCGCTTGCAGAACACGCCGCATCCCTCCGCGGGGAAACTGCGGCACTGCGCACCCACTCCATCCCCCCAAGTACGAGCCAAAAATTTCCTTTCATCGATCGTCTTCGGCGTAAAGCGATGCCACTCGCGGTCGGCAGGTGGCGCCCCCACGCCTGGCTCGACCGCGGCAGGAGCCGGGCCCGCGGACGGGAGGCCCGAGGCCCTGCCAGCGTCGTCGTCCTCGCCGCCCGTGCTGCCCAGAGCAGGCGGGGACAGCCCGCGCTTCTTGCCCCCGCGCAACGGCGGCTGCGGCTGCCCCGAAGCGCCGGGGTCCCCGTCGCCAGCGCCAGGATCCCCGCCACCCGCCCGACGCCGCTTGCCCGGTGGCTCGCCACCCGACGCCTGCTGCCCGGCGGGCGCACTCGGCGGCGCAGACGGCGCCGCAGACGTGCTGGAAGCAGCGCCGCCGCCGCCATCGCCGCTCCCCGCAGACCCCGCCGCGCGCCCGCCTGCATGCCCGAGAGGCGCAGTCGGCGGAGCCGGCGGCGCTCCAGACGGTCCCGCACCAGCGCTGCCGCCGGCGCCCCCCGCAGACCCCGCCGCCGCGCGCCCGCCGCCTCCGCCCCGCGGACCCGCCCTGCGCACATACGCAAACACATACGCGCCCATGTGCACCTGGTGGTTTCTGGCGACCTGCGCCCAAGTCTGGAGGTGGACAATACTGTCGTCGAATTTGGCGTATTCGTTCACGCCCACGGATGCATACGCATAGTAGTGTCCGCTCGTCGCGCTTTCGCCCTGGTGCACCACGACCCCCGAGAAATCGTACTCGCACTCGGAATCCACAGTCCGCAGAATCTGAGGAAAGCGCACAGGGCGTCTGTCGTACCACTCGCCTATCACCCGCTGCACGATCACGAAGAGCACGGGCGGCGACCGCTCCCAGCGATTGCCTGTATATACCCTGATGCCTTGACAGACCCCGGCCGCCGCCCTCTGAGCATCATCGAGGTGAGCGTGCGCCGGACATACTTGCCCTGGCTCACCGACATGCCTTAATTCCAGCCGGATCAACTCCTCCAGATCGCACGGCCCCCGGTAGTCGGGGCCGAGCAATTCGGAAGGCACCACCTTGAGAAACGTCTTAATGTCCCCCTTGTCCGAACTTGCTGTGCACGCGGCGCATCGCCTCCGCTGCCGAAACGCAATGCCGCAGACGTGCTGCTGGAGCACACTGCGCTGCCCGTGAGCCCCCCCTGCGGTGCAGACGGGGTGTTCGGCCGCGGTAACGGCATGGAGGGCGGCAGGAAGAACTCTGACGCGTCGCATTGCTTCGGTCTCCCTTGCTGATCGAATTCTGCAAATTCTCGCTCACCAAAGAGCCACTTGCGCGCGGCTATAGCGAGTGGCGCGACGGCGTCGACCCCCTGGACAGAGAGAGCCGCGGCCTGAGCTCCGAGCGCGCACGCCGCGCAAGAGTCTGCACCCAGAGGGCACCGGCCGTGCTCGTGGAGAAGCCGACGGAAGGGAGCCAGGCGCTGCAGCACCTGCGCGACTGAGCTCACGAAGCAAGTATTGCCGAGGTTTGCGATGCCCACGCCAGAGCCGCGGCCGCAGTGCCACTGCAGCTCCCTGGTGACCTCCTCCTGGGACACGCCGTAAGCTGCCATGCACAGATCCCGGTCCAGCGGGCGCAGCTCTGTCGGCTCTGCACCATCGCCAACAGTCGCCGCCGTGCGAAACATTTCCCCCCAAAGATCCCTCGGCACGACGGTGCCCCTACCGGCGCCGCGGCCGGCACCCCCGCGCCCACGCCCCCGCGAAGCAGCGCTCCCAGTGGACGGTGCCGCCGCCGCATCTGCGGTCGCCGTCGCGTCGCCGCCGCGGCCGCGGGCCCTGCCCCGCCCCGCAGGCCCTGCGTCGGGCGCAATGTATGCCGGTGGCACCGTCAGAGCCTGGCCCGGGCGCAGCGCGTGCGAGGGCAGAGGCGACTGCACAGACGCCGCAGGGGCCACCTCCCCGTCCGAAGGCGCTGATCCAGTGGCGTCGTCGTCGTCGTCGTCGTCGCCCACCTCGTCACCGACGCCCGCTGAGCTCCCCACGGCGCGAGGCGGGCCTGGCGGCGACGCCCGAGGCACCGTCGGCGGCGCGGGCGCCGAGCTCGACTCCGGGTTGCCCCGTCCCGCGGGCCCATCCCCCACGTCCAGCCGTACTCCTGCGCCCTCTGCTTGGCGATTTCGTAACTCGCTTTGAAAATCCTGCTTTCGAAGCGTTGGACCCCCTCGCGGACGTACTGGGGCGGGCCCCGCTGCAGGATGTCCCAGGGCGGCAGGTTGTAGACGAGGACGCGATGGGCCACGCGAACGCGACTGAGCATGACGTACAGGTGCAGCCACCAGTCATCGGCGCCCATGTTCATGGGCTTCTGGAGCACCATGGTGGCCGCATCATGCCCAAGCCCTGCGCCGTCTGCACGGTGCGAACTTTCTCTGGCAGCAACGGGATCTGGTACCTCGTAACCTTCACCTTCCGAAGCTTTCGCTCGCCATCGTCTTCGTAGTAGTGATTGTTCCACTCCCAGGACGCCCTGTGCGGCGCGATCTGCACGACCCCTGCTCCGAACCCTAGGTCCTCCGTGAAGTCATCAAACTTGACGAGGACACCGCGAGGCAAACGCTTGCATCGATAATAACCGAGCCTGTGGGCGTCGTGAGTCTTCTTTTCGCGCCAATCCGCGCCCGACGTCTCGAACTCTCGCGGGTGGAACCGCACGTCCTTGACTACCCCCACGGCGTCCTGGACGATCTGGTGCTTCGCCGACAACTTCACGGTCAGCCGCACACGCATGCCAATGTACAGCGGGCACATGCCGATGAGGTGACCAGTGTTGTTCACGTTCGGCACCTGCAGCATGGCCTTGTAATGCTCCTCACCGAAGGCCGTGGGGGCTGGGGGCAAGTCCACGGCCTGTACGTACAGCAGCATCTGCCCCTTCCCCCTGGCCTCTCGCACGGCCCGATACTGCATCTGCCTGTGCACGGCCTCCCAGGCGATGCCCATCTCGAACCCGTCTTTGACAGCGGGGTCCTGCAGCCGCTTGTCGTTCTTACCGGGTCGGACCACCCACCCTTGCACCACCCTTTTCTGCTCGGCCGTGAACTTCTTGCCCTCCCTCATGGTCTTCACGAACCCCGGCATGAAAGGGCAGGGCGCGTGCGGAGTAACGAGCCTGTCCTTGAAGCGGTGCGTCTCGTACAGAAACATCGCGTGGGTCACGCCGTCCAAGAATATCGACTGCCCATTGCGGACGTGAACCACTGGTCGGGTGCCTCACGCTGCAGCAGGGAAGACCTCTTGCCTTTGCCGCTCACAGGGCCCAGCTGATAAAAGTCACCCAGGAACATGACAATCGGAGCCTTCCCGAACATGTGTCCCCGCTCCATGTACAGGTCCACGTCGCAATTGTGCGTCGCCTTACGGGCTTTGCACATGCGAAACGATGCAGCGTCGAGAAGCTGGGGCGGCACCATGGACACCTCCTCCACGATGACGGCCTTGAGAGCGTTCATGCGGTCCACGAAATCATCCTCGACTTTCTGCCCGGAGAGCCTAGCGATGGTCAAGGCCTGCTGCCCGCTCAGCCCGAAGCCGCTGTGGATCGTCTCCCCCCCGAGGACGCGCGCGGCGCTGTTCGACGAGGCCACGGCGATCTCCGATCCCTTGCCGAACACCTCGGCGAACAGACGCCGCAGCAGTTTCACAACCTCCGTCTTCCCCGTCCCGCCCTCCCCGTGCAACAGGTGAGCCATCTGCTCCACCGGCTTCGGGCTTTTCCCGCTGCTCAGATCTTCCTCGTATGCCACGATGGCCTCCACCTGGCCCACGACCAGGGCGACCACCGCCTTCTGCTCCTTATTGAACGTCACCGGGTTGTCCGCCCTGGTCGCCCACTCGTCCAACAGCCTCTGCGCGATGTCGCGCGCCCGCGGCGGCCGCTTCTCGTCGCCGGCAAACGCGGGCGCCGGCGGCCGACCAGGCACGAGCGCGGCAGGCGCCGAACCCGCGAGGCCGCCCCCCCCGTCGCCATCCCCAGGCAAGCCCTCAGCTCCCTTCTTCCTGTATCGGAACGCCTCCTTCTGCTGTGCTTTGCCTTCCTCGAACTGAGAGTCGTCCAAGTCGAGACCACCGAATCCGGTCTGCCTTCCAGTACTCGCGGCAGCAGGCTGCGGCTTATGGTCTCTCGCATAACCCTCAAGGAAGATGTTCTTTTAGACCAGGCTTTGTGACGACCCACGAATTTGCTCCAACTGGGCCACCGCGGGCACCTCGCTATCCGGCACGGCGAACCTGGCCTTCTGTCGGTGCGCCGCCACGCTTCGTCCGCCTCGCCCTCGTCCACCTCCTCAGCAAAACCGTCGAAGGCTCCGCCACCGGCGCCCGCCCCCTCCTCCTCGTCCGCCTCCCCGGCAGGCCGATTCTCCGCTGGCTGCAGCTCAGAGTACTCAAAGTCCTTGGCCTCCGGACGAGTCTTGATTCGCGGCCGCCCTTTCGCCTCCGCCTCCACGTCGAGGTTCGTCGCGACCTGGACGGCCCAGCGCGCCATGAACTCGGCGGCGCTGGGGCGCTGTGCAAAATGGCCCGGGCCCTCCTCGGAGCCGCGATCCAGATCGATGTCCTCGATCGTGAACCACTTTCCAGCTCGCCGCTCGCAAAGCTCGTACTGCCTGGACAACGCCACCTGCTTCGCCCACCACTCCTCCCAGGCAGGCTTTTGCTTCCCGGACGCGTCGACACCGGCCCTGTAGGGCGCCCAGGCTGCCGCCCCCTTCTCCGCCGGCTGCAACGGGCGAAAAATCACCGACTTGAACAGCGCGTTCACCTCTTCCTCTTTCTCCTTCGAAGGCATCGCGAAGCCGAAGAACTTGGGCACCCTGAACGGCGCGCCGACGCGGAGCGTCTGCACTCGGGAGGCGGCGGCCGGGTGCGAGTCGGCGAACGCGTACGTCTCGAAGTCCTGCGCGTCGAAGTGGAGCGGGTTGGCCTGCGCTGTGTACACGTACATGGCGTAATGGTACATGCCCATGGACTTCAGGGGCTCCCTGTCGCCGCGATGCAACCAGTCCATCTTCATGTCGTGCTCCTGCCGCGCCCGGTATTCGACAGCCTGCTGCTGCTCCTGCTCGGGGCGCCCCCCCCCCAGCAGCACCGGCAGCCGCGCCCTCCCCGACGACGCCGTTGACGACCTCGGCGCGAAGCGTTGCGCGCCCCTCGCCCAGCGCATCCATGATACCGCCCCCCCCCTCGCCGTCCTCTTCTCCCGCGGCCGGCTGGTCCACCTCGATGTCCTCTGCGCGGGGGTCGGTCCAGAAGTCGTCCCTTTTCTAGTGAACGGCGTGGCTTGCCTGGAACGCCAGCGCCACGATCCCCTTGCAATACAGAGTCCAGGTGTCATGGGAGCAGTAGCACTCGTGGCCATACTGCATCTGAAACATCATCTCGGGCAACTTCTTCAGGAGCGCCCGGTGCGAGCTGGTCGTGAGCTTAATGATTGTTCGCCTGGCAGAGTCGAGCACTCCGCCCCAGCCGCTGCGACGAGCGACAGCAGCGGCCCAGGCCCCGTCGACGTCCTCCTTGCCCTCCTCCTCCGCCGCCTCATCCGCCTCCCGCTCCGCCCTCTGCTGGAGTCGGAGCCACTCCAACCCGGTGCTCTGCGCGTGCAGCACTCCGAGGTCTCCCGCGATCGGCCCCGCCTTGGTCGTGTAGTCCGTCTGGTAGTGCGCAATATTGATGGCGTCCATGAACACGGCCTCCAGCGAGTGCAAAACGTGCTCCCGCAGGCTGCCGGGCGGACCGCTGCCGCTCGCGCCAGCAGCTGAGGCGGAGTCGGCGGGCGAGGCGGGCGCGCTCGATGCAGGGCCGCCAGACGCAGCGCTCGATGCGGCGCGGCCCGGCGCCCGCGACCTCGGCTCTGTCTGGACGGCTGATTCTGCAAGCTCGCGCTCCGCGCGCCCGTCGCTGTAGTAGCCCAGGCCCTGCTCCCCGTTTTTGAACACGAACCCGGGCCGGCTGCCGTCGTAACACGAAGCCGCGCAGAACCTCGCGGTGTCCTCGCCCGGTGGATCTGCTGGCCCGACTGCCTGCTTTCCGCCGCTCTGTTCTGGCGTCGGCGGAGGCGGCGGACCCAGGTCATACGCATCGGCCAAATCGAACACATCTTCATCGCCCCCACCCATGTCCCAGATGTCCCCCGCGTCGGGATCGTCCATCGCGGTGGTCGGGGCCCCGCCGAGCAAGCCTCCTCCCCTGGGCAGGCCGAGGCGGCGGCCCACGGGCAGGCGCGCCCCCCCCGCCGCAGGCGCGCGCGCCGACCCCTCGCCCGCTCCGCCCCCGCCCTGCGTTGCGGCCGACACCCCTGAACCCGCGGAACCTCCGCTCTGCCCGGCGCCCTCGTCGCAACCGGTGCCGCCAGTCTCGGCCCCAGCCAGCGCCTCCGACGCGTCGCCGACCGGCTCGGCGAACGCACCGGGCTCCGGAGGCGGCGGCACGGCCGGGTCGACGTCGGCCGCGGACGCGCCCCCGACGCTGTCGTCGCCGGGCAGGTCGAGCACCACGAGGTCCAGACACTGGACGTCCAGGTTGCTCCGCAGACACACCTGGCCCACAGGGTTCGTGCTCCCGTGGTACGGGTGGTACCGCACCACGTCGACGCGACAGCTCTGCCGTACCGGTTGCAGCGGTGCGGCCACGGGCCGTAGCCTTCAGCCGGAACGTCGTCCAGATCCAGGCGCTCGCCAGGAGGGTTCCACTCCCCCTCCTCCAACGGACCGCACGCGTACTGAACCTTCGCATCTTCCGGAAGCACCAAATCCTTCCCCTTGCGCAGGCGCCGCCAGACGAGAGAGGCGGCCGGGCGCTGCCTGGACGGGTGGCTGTACACCGCAGTCTCGTACTCGTGGTAGAAGCCAAGCCGGCACACCTTGCAGTGCTGAGGCACATCGTCGTTCGTCTTGTGCTTCCAGCACGTGGACCGCACCTGTGCAGGTGGCCACGGATGATACACTTGCGCGCGTCCCGCGCGAAGCAGCCCGCCCAGGTGCGCGCCTCCTCGTCCGGGCGGTCCGCAAAGTGCATGGCCGCGGTGCCGCCCGCGCGCTCGCGGTACGCAGGCTTGCGGCGGTGCTGCGGCTGCAGCGTCACGTGCGCACCCGTGAGAGGCTCGCCAAAGACCGCCGGGTACTGTGCCCGCTGCTCATGGGGATCGGGCTCTGGATCTGCCAACGGCGCGAACGGGCGCTGCCGGCGCGGACCCTCAATTGCGGGCTGCTCCTGCAGCATCGCTCGCTCCTCTCCGAGATCGATCTTCATCATGGCCGCAACCTCGTTCCGCAGCTCTTCTGTGGACCATTTCTTGTCATCACGGACAGAGCGGCGCCCCGCGTCGTACTCCGGCTTGAGAAGCTTCCCGAGCTGGCGGCGCGAGGCGCCAGCGATCGTATGGCACTGCAAGGAGAGGTCGCTCTCCTCCAGCTTCCCGTCCGCGAACGCGAGACGTCGATCCCGCGGGGCGAGCGGAAGCGGCGGCAGCCACTCCCGCCCGTCCCGCCCGTCCAAGCCCAGCTGCCGGCCCACCTCCTCCGCCGCGTCGAACTGCACGCTGCCGACCCGGGCGAGCACGGCCTCCCTCCACTTCCTCAGACGCCCCTCGAGGCCTTCGACGTCCCCCGAGCGCAGCTTCGCGAGGAACGCGCCAGTCATCGGGTGCAGGCGCCACAGGTGGTTGTGCGGATGGATGCCGCCGCGCCCCTGCGACTCCACGGGG